>JALIGW010000300.1:7500-91745 GCA_023053685.1 Diadophis punctatus similis
TGATGTATTATTATTATTTTACTGTGCTTTGAAGAGGGCAGTATGTATGCAGACCAGATTTTTACCCTTTAGCAAAAGGTTTATTGAACATGTATTGCTTTAGAGAAAGCAAATAATAAAGTGAAACGCCTTGAATTATGGAATACTTTGCATTATTACAGAGTTGAGGTTAGGTTGCTGAATGCCCTAAGAGCAGTATGTGATGGAAGTAAAGAATATGCAGAAAACATGGAACATTTTGCAAATTGTTGAATGCTGAGGAGGGAGTAAGACAGAGTGTGTTGTGTCCCTTTTACTGTTTAATGCATTTATGGATAACTATATGAAATGCTTGTGATGGCATCAGTTATTTATGATGGTTGCTGTGTCCTGGGATCATGTGATCACCTTTTGTGACCTTCTGACAAGCAAAGTCAATTGGGAAGCCAGATTGACTTAACAACCGTGTTAGTAACTTAACAACTTCAATGATTCACTTAACAACTATAGCAAGAAAGATCATATAATGGGAGAAAACTCACTCAACAACTGTCTTGCTTAGTAACAGAAATGTTGGGCTCAATGGGTCTACCTGTATTCTGTGAATTCGATGCACAGGATTTTAAGAGAAAGACTACACTGACTATGTGACATTCTGTATTTGAAAATATTATATTCAGGGGTGAATTCAAAGTTTGGTCACTTGTAAGTTGATGTTTTAAAATGATTATCCCCACACAAGAGAAAAGGTTACTAATTCACATCCCGTCTTTGGAACTCTTGGGAACTAATGGATTCCTGAATACTCTGGGAAATTTCTAGAGTGGCAATTCTGTTATGGCCTTGAGCTCAAAGGCAAAGGAACACACTTCTCCCCAAGTAGGTTCTTCAGGACTTGAGAGGATGAAAGCCCCAATGGGTTTGTGCAAACAATACCTTGAATCATAAGAGTCTGGGTAAGATGACGTAGGAAATGATCAAGCAGAGCTGGGAGGGCGGAGTTAAGCACATCATTAGTTTAGAGTCATTGTATTCCCACAAGTGCTGCAAGTCCAACCCCTCCTGTATTTTGTTAACCCTCACCTGGTGCCAATTTAGTGTTGAACTTGAATTGACCAGATTCTTGTGTATAGACTTGAATAAATATCATTTGGCTAAAACATATGAAGAACACTTGCAGGAACTGGGCATGGCTAATCTAGTGAACAGGGATGACATGATGGCAGTGTTCCAATATTTGAGGGGATGCGACAAAGAAGAGGGGCTCAACCTATTTTCCAAAGCACCTGAAAGCAGGACATGAAGCCCTGGATGGAAACTGATCAGGGAGAGTTTCAACCTAGAAATAAGGATAAAATTTCTGACAGTGAGAACAATCAATCAATGGAACAGCTTGCCTTCAGAAGTTGTGGCATCCCCGTCACTGGAGGATTTCAAGAAGAGACTAGGCAGCCACTTGTCTGAAATGGTATAAGGGCTCCTGCTTGAGCTGGGGGTTGGACTAGATGATCTACAAGGTCCCTTCCAACTGTTATTCTGTAATTTCTATTATTGAAATCTTATTTGCTGCAATGTTACAAATGATCCTGATTCATTGCACCTGACAGATGGGGCAAATGACACAAATATGATGTCATTATATAAATGCTGCAACTCGGACTTGCATGAGATTTTGGCCATCATTGATGTTCATGTGTTGTCACTGTAGTTTATTGCAGATGACATTGGATTGAGTCCATCTGATATAGGACTCCTTTTGAGGAAGATGCATATTAGACTTCATAGTATGGTGATGAAAGCAGACTAAAAAAATTTTGGTGGCTTCATCAGATCCTCAAAGACCCAAAAGATAATGATCAAGCTAATCCACGTGGAAGAATCAATCAATGGGTCATATGGCACTTTAGTTTCACAATCAGCATTTGACAGTTGACAATGATAACAATAACTCGACTCACAAACACATACATGCAAATTGACTAGATTTAGTGGCATATTATTTTGCACAACCGACAACGAAGTCAAGTCAAGTAAAGCGTGTTAATCAGATTTAATTAAGAGTATCTACCCTAATATAATTATTATTTATAATTTCATGCTTAGGTTTGGTGGGCATCCAATACCATTTACAAGCAGAGGACTTTTTAGTCATTAGTTATTTAGTCATTTTAGTTATTGTATTTTCCGGAGTATAGGATGCACCTGAATATAGGACGCACCTAGATTTTAGAGGAGGAAAACAAGGAAAAAAGTATTCTGAACCAAATGGTGTAGTAATATATTATTTAATAAAATACCAGTGTAGCAGAATAATTTTTACAACCATGTATACTTTTTACAACCATGTATACCTTTTACAACTATGTACACTTTTTACAAACTTCAAACTTGACAGCTTTAAGACTTGTGGACTTCAACTCCCAGAATTCCTCCTCCAGCCATGCTAGCTCAGGAATTGAAATCCACAAGTCTTAAACTTGCCAGGTTTGAAGACCCTTGCACCCCTAACCCTTAACTCAGGGGTCTTCAAACTTGGAAGTTGGTCTTCAAAGCTGTGGGCTCGCTTTGGGCAGCAGTGGCGGCGGCGGCTCCTCAGGTGCCTCAGGAGCAGGCTTCGGCCAGCAACAGTGGCAGGGGCTTTCCTGTGGTCCAGTGGCAGCGGTGGCAGGCAGCAGTGGCGGGCAGCGGCGGTTGGCTTCGGTGGTGGGCGGCAGCGGCAGGCATCAGCGGCGGGCAGCGGCGGTGGGCAGCGGTGGCGGGCAGCGGTGGCAGGCAATGGCGGTGGGTAGCAGTGGCGGGAAGCAGCAGCGGCGGCGGCGGCTTTGATTGGCAGTTGGAACAGTCTCATGGAATACCGCCAATCAGCTGTCTGTTGCCACGCATTGTCGCCGTTGCCGCCGTTGCCGCCATTGCCACCATCACACCAACTCCCTCCCCCTCCCCCTAATGCAACATCCAGGGTATAAGACGCACCCAGTTTTTGACCCTCTTTTTGGGGGTAAAAAGGTGCGTCTTATACTCCGAAAAATACGGTAGCTTAAACATCTAAATTGGGTTGGGATTAAAATCAATGTTACAATCCTTGTTGTCAATTGTTGCCTCTGCTGAAATTTAACTGAGGAGAATTTTGTATTTTTCCTTTAAAAATATTGTATGCTTATGTCTGTGGAGATTCTCATTATCCCGTTCATGGTTGTCCCAAAGGTGCTTTTCTCAAGAGGCAACTGGACTTTCTGTTTTTTCTTTGAAGACGTTTTGCTTCTCATCAAAGAAGCTTCTTCAGCTCTGTGTGCATATGTGTGGCATTTACACTTTTGTGTAATTTACAGTTGGGACTTGCCTCTGTTTTTATATTAAGCTTGATGGCATAATAGAGTGGACAAGAATTCAGTCCAAAAATCTATACTTTTATAATTTTGATTTTACAGTTAAGATTATTGGGAAAGATGTATTAAACTTGGATATCTAAAATGATATTAGTTGATCGTATTAATCTTAGACATCTCAGAAATATGGATCATTTTTTCATGTGTATGTAGAATAGAAAAAATGTCAATTGTTTTCCCCCCCCCCCAAGTAATTTGGACTCAGTGTGTCAATCCATCAAAGATGGCCTGTGGATCCAATGTCTTCCCATGCATTCGTAATCATCAAAGTGGATTAGCAGAGTGGATTGCTTTATGAAGATATAAATAATTTTAATGCAGTAGTAACGAGAAAACAGTTGACAAGATATTTATGAGAATGGCTATTTTTAAGAGACCTATAGAAGAATGAAAACTTTGTAACATTAGCCCTTAATAACACACTAGTGTTGAAAGAAACACTTGGGATCATTTTACATTCACCGTACATTTATGCCAGGGAATAATAATATCTAACACAGGGGTGGGATTCACTTACCTTCCCAACCGGTTCTCAACTGTGAGCACGCCTGCATGCAAGCTTCACTCGCACTCGCCTCATCTTTGCATGCACAAAGCCTTCCGCGCATGCACAGGGGCTCTAAAATGTGGATAAATGGGACATGATTACATCTGGCTGGGTGGGCGGAGCAGAAGTGGTGCAGTGGTTAAATGCAGCCATTGCAGGCTGACTGCTAGTTCAACAGTTCAGCTGTTCAAATCTCACTACGCTCAAGGTTGACTCAGCCTTCCATCCTTCCGAGGTCGGTAAAATGAGGACCCAGATTGTTGGGGGCAATATGCTGAACTCTGTAAACCGCTTAGAGAGTGCTGTAAAGCACTATGAAGCGGTATATAAGAAAAGTGCTAGTGCTATTGCTATTGCAATCAGCGCTACCGGTTCGCGCAATCCGGATAGAACCGGCTGAATACCTCCACTGATCTAACAAGGCTGAATGGACAAATAGTTACAAAGTTTCCACAAATTAAATATACAGTATATTCTTTGTTCATAATTTGTTGAAATTGGGTCCACTAGCTATTGTCATCAAAGATAAAAATGATGGGGATCATAACACATAACCATGAATTGTTCCATAACTGCCAGCTCACAGTGTTTCTGCTAAATATAAGCGATCCTAAGCCAGTATTCCATCCCTTAGTAGTCTAATCTCATGATGAGTGCTAATAATAACTCATTTCTCAATCTGTGTAAAAGAATGTGAGTGAATGCATTATAATATGATTTATTTAACTGATCCCTTACGCCTTGCCTGCTGTCAGTTCTGGATTGCTTATCCACTGATGCCTTTCTTATCTATAGAGAAATTATGTCCCAAACAATCTGCAATTTCTGTTGACGATGACATGTTTGGGAGCCCACTCAGATTCAAGGAAACTGCCATTGTAACTTGGAACAGAATCATGCTGTAGGCATTTTATGCACCCGTACTCATAGAAAAATCGCAGTGCCTAATGTAGCTCTCAACCACAATATAAATCAGTCTACCAGCTCTCAAATTTAATCAGGTCAAATCACTTCCCTTTATTCTATCCAAGACCACAAATGCTCTTTCCCAATAAATTATGACAAAAATAAGTGATTGATGCACCCCAGCCTGAAAAATATGGATGGTTTAATTTTTTTCCCCAAGAACCTGTCAGCAATGGTGGGAGTTCCCTTTTCATATAGGATTTATTTATGAAAGACTGTAAGAAGAAATACCCCAAACCTGATGCTTGCCCTTGATGTGGATTTGAAAGGTTTTCTTGCAGTTAACACGACCATACCAACCAGTGGTGAAATCCAATTTTTTTAACTACCGGTTCTGTGGGCGTGGCTTGGTGGGCGTGGTGTGGCTTGGTGGGCGTGGCTTGGTGGGCATGGCAGGGGAAGTATACTGCAAAATCTCCATTCCCTCCCCACTCCAGGGGAAAGATACTGCAAAATCTCCATTCCCTCCCCACTCCAGGGGAAAGATACTGCAAAATCCCCATCCCATTCATACCACAGCTGCTGTGGCCTAGAGGTAGAGCTCTTGCCTCACAATCAGGAGGTTGTGAGTTCGATCCTAGGTAGAGGCAGATGTAAGGGTTTCCTGCTTCGGCAGGGGGTTGGACTAGATGACCTGCAAGGTCCCTTCTGACTCTGTTAATCTGTTAAAGTTACCCTCCCCACTCTGGGGCCAGCCAGAGGTGGTATTTGCCGGTTCTCCGAACTACTCAAAATTTGTGCTGCCGGTTCTCCAGAACCTGTCAGAACCTGCTGGATTTCACCCCTGATACCAACCCAGAGAAAGAGGAATGGTTAATTCCCATTCCAGAAACTGGCTACCTGTCAGTCCTTCAAGGTAAGCCAGGACAGGAAACAGACTTTACAAGAACTATTGGAATTCTTCTTTATTGCTATAGCTTTACAGTGGCAGTAGAATCTTGAAAGCCTGACAATGTTTTCCTTTCTCTTGGTCTTATATCAAAGAGAGTCAAGACAGGGTCACTTTAAGTTTCTTTTCTCACACTTTCTTCCCTTCCCAGACTTAATTCATATTTTGCTAAGGGAAACCACTTTCGTTCTCCAAGGTCATCTCTATGGTGCTCTGCACTACCCTGCTTAAGAAATACAGAGCACAAGGGGGCAGATTGACGCCTGAAAAAAAGAATCATAACCCTAACCCCAATCCTAACCCTAGCAACATTGCAGCTAGCCTGGAAAATTTGGAGGCACTTAGCAGGCTGTCTTTTAGGGCAGAAGTGGCTGCAAAAACCTAGCTGGCAGTGGCAAATTCTTCCTGGAGGCAATGGGTTGGTTACTCTTCACCGGTGGGCCACGTGAAGCTGCTTGTGGACTGCATGTTGTTCAGATGTGCAGTCAATCTTTCTCCCTCCCTCTCTTCCTCCTCCAACTCCCACATCTCTTTCATGTAGTTTCCAGCATCCTCGTGTTTATCTGTATATAGTTTGAACTGCAGGAGGCATGTGTAATCCAGGTAGTCCTCAATTTATGACCACAATTGAGCCCAACATGTCCGTTGCTAAGTGAGACATTTGTTATTTTGAGTTTTGCTCCATTTTATGACCTTTCTGGCCACAGTTGTTAAGTGAATCACTTCAGTTATTAAGTTAGTAATATGGTTAAATGAATCTGGCTTCCCCATTGATTTTGCTTATCTAAAGATAATTTGGAATAGAATTGAATAACAGAGTTGGAAGGGACCTTGGAGGTCTTCTAGTCCAACCCCCTGCTTAGGCAGGAAACCCTACACCACTTCAGAAAAAATGGTTATCCAATATCTTCTTAAAAACTTCCAGTGTTGGAGCGTTCACAACTTCTGGAGGCAAGTCGTTCCACTGATTAATTGTTCTAACTGTCAGGAAATTTCTCCTTAGTTCTAGGTTGCTTCTCTCCTTGATTAGTTTCCACCCATTGCTTCTTGTCCTACCCTCAGGTCCTTTGGATAATAGCTTGACTCCCTCTTTTTTGTGGCAGCCCCTGCCACAAAATATTGGATAGATATTGGATAGTGTTCCAGATATTGGAACACTGCTATCATGTCTCCCCTAGTCCTTCTAGGTGTGATCACATGACCTTGGGACGCAGTAACAGTCATAAGTATGAACCAGTTGCCAAGCATCTGAATTTTGATCACATGATCATAGGAATTGTCACGATGTGAATATATTGTCAGTTGAGCCTCTGTGCTATATTTCTTAGTTTTCTACTATATTTCTAGATCTACTATATTTTCTAATCAAGCAGACATGTGATATGTGTTTCGTTTCTACGCATGTGTGCATTCCAGGAGTTTGTCTCCTCCTTCCTTCTTCTCCTACAAGCCTCCATCCGAGGCAGATGTGAATTCTTAACTGGGACAATGTAGCTTATTAAGGTTTATGTTTTGTTACTTTTATACTGAAATAAATATTTTGTTAATTAGAATTAAATCTCGGTTTTATTTTCTAAGTAAGAATGACTTCAAGGGAACAAGATCTATATCGCCTCGGTAGGAATAACTTCCTATCTCATCAGGAATGCTTCAAAGGTTGTAAGTGTAAAAAAATGGTCATAAGTCACTTTTTTCAGTGCCGTTGTAACTTTGAACGGTCACTAAATGAACTGTTGTAAGTTGAGGGTTACCTGTAATTCAAGGATCTCCATTGGACTAGAAATGTTTCCTTCCTTATCTCTTCACCACGGAGTCAAGTCTTCTGTCTTAACATTTCTGTTAATCCCTTCAGGTCATTGTTAAGTTTAGAAACAAATTGCAGAAAACACCTGACATGTTAAGCCAGGACTATGTTTTAGTTAGAGCAAAGTGCAGAACTTGAGCTTCCATGTTTTGATTACCATCTGCAAGAGAGCCTCAAACATAGTTAAAAATCATAATTTTCATGCTTACAGCTTAAAAGGGGAAAAATCATTAAAGCAGTGGTTGGATACTAATCACATTAAATGCATTTGCTATAATGAACCAGTTGGTTAACAATTGGGGCGGCATTTTATATTAGGCATTTAGACTTAATAAAATAATTTAATACTTAACTGCAAAAACAACACGTGTAAACAAGGTAAATGCATACAATTTACAGTGAATTATAAAACAAATTAGTCATGGTTAGTTTTTGCCTTGATTCTGCTTATTATTTGGGAGAACAGTTCTCAGCATGTTACTGGGAGGCCAAGTGAGATAAGTTGCACATCCCTAGGGCTGCATGATTTATGAACCCAGTAATTGTCTTTTTAAATAAGACAGGGCAGAGTTTGTTCTTCATGATCATGAGGCAGAAGGCACAGCGCTCAGAATCAGGAGAGGCAGACTTAAGTAATTATATACACCAGGCCTTTGAAAAGGAGGGGTCTTTTTTTTTCCCAATTCAGTTACAACATTTCAAAAAGCAGCACATTTAGGACACAATTCTAAGACAGGAGGTGTCGGGGTCAACCGGACAGCTCATTTTTCAGCAGGTGCTCCAAAATCTGCACCTGAGACCATTATGCCGCTTATCTAATATTTCGCTGAAAGGATGTGACATTTGGATCAGTAAAGGAAAAAAAATGTAGATCTAGATTGATATCCAAACTGAGGGCGATGGAAGTAGAGATCCATGGGAAAGTTAACATGTACTTGCCTGGTCTGTTGAAAAGTCTTGGATGGCACTTGAGAGTATGGAATGGGACCAAGTTCATTTATTTTATTTATTGATATATCACATTTAGAAAACTCCCATTTCCTTCGGAGAACAACCCTGGGTGATAAGAATGACTCTGGGAGGCTATTTGAGGGATCGTCTCTTTCTCATTTTGTCTACACATCCCATCATTTGCAGCAGAAGCGGTGTGTTCTGGGTCAGTAGTGGGTTTCACTTACCTTCACTACCGGTTTGGAACTGTGTACGTGCGCGCATGCGCAGATCGTCCTTGATGATGTCCGGGTGGATGAGCGGAGCCTCCCACCGCCACTGCTACCAGTTCACCCGAACCGGGGAGAACCGGTAGCAACCCACCACTTTTCTGGGTCCTGTCTGCTAGGAATTCCCACCTGTGAGACTCAGGAGATATGACTTTTCTGATGGATGTCCCTCTGAATGTCCCTCTGGAACATCATTCAAGAGCCGCAGTGGTGCAGTGGTTAGAATGCAGTACTGCAGGCTACTTCTGCTGACTGCCGGCTGCCTGCAATTTGGCAGTTCGACTCTCACCAGACTAAGCCTTCCATCCTTCCGAGATTGGTAAAATGAGGATTGTTGGGGGCAATGTGGTGACTGTAAACTGCTTAGAGAGTGCTGTAAAGCACTATGAAGTGGTATATAAGTCTAAGTGCTATTGCTATCATTCCTCTGAAGCGAGGCCCATCTCTGTTAGCCTTCCAGAAGCCCTTGAAAATATGGGCCATCCATCAACCCTGGGTGGGGATCTCATGGCAAACCTGAATGAATCTAAATCATGGTTATCCTCTCACCATCTTGGGATTTTTTTTACATTTTAATTCCTTTATGTATTTATATTTTATATATGTTATTGTTTATGTCTGCTGTCTGATATATTGTGACATGGCTTTAATTGCTATTTTAATTGCTTGTAAAGCACCCAGAGTCACCTTTGTAAGATGGGCAGCTATATACATTTGCTAAATAAATAAAACCAAACTTTCAGGTCCTTCCTACATCTTGGGCAGCTTTTAGAGCTCAATAACAGCACTGCTTGCAACTCAATTTCTTTCCAGTTCTGACATTTTTAAAATTCATCACAGGTTACAATAGAAGGATATGTTAAATGAGAGGCATAGGAAGTCTTCCCAAAATGACAGATGGTATCATGCAACCATTCTTACTGCAATGCCAAAATAGCACTAGCACTTAGCCTTATACACCACTTCACAGTGCTTTACAGCCCTCTCTAAGTGGTTCACAAAGTGGGCATATTGCTCCCAACAATTTGGCTCCTCATTTTATCGACCTTGGCAGGATGGAAGGCTGAGTCAACCTTGAGCTGGTCAGGATCGAACTGCTGGCAGTAGGCAGAATTAGCTTGCAATACTGCATTCTAACCATTGCACCACCAGGGCTCTTAGTGGACCTTTTCTTGCTAGTTGCAAATGTGCAGGAGAGGCTGGACCAGAAAGTTCAAAACTCAACAAATTGTTTTGTCTATCATGGGTTCCATTGGGAGGGTACCATTTGACTTTGAGATGGAACAGATCCAATAGGAAGAGGCAGAACAGGGATACACATCAGGGTAGCACATTTTCACAGATGAGAGGGTAACACTTTACTTTAGTGATGGGGAAAACCCACCCAAAAAAGAGGGAGTGGGGAATACCTGGTGTTTTTTTTAACTCCTTGCAATTATGCATTCATTTTCTATATCAGCTCAGCAGATCAGAAAAGCAATTTCCTTTGAGGAGCTAATTCAGGCTATTCTCAAACAATGAACCTAGTATTATCATGTCATTAATGAAACTGATCACTTTCAATTTGTTCTGCACCTTTAGAAAGAAAGGGGAAAATATTCCTATATAGTACGTGCTTATTGAATTAAAATATGCAACACTGCATATAAAGTCTGAAAATCTTAGGCACTTCACCCACAAGTAAGTTCCATGGTTTGAAGAGCCCAATTTTCAAGTAATTTTATAAGATGAGAATGGTTTTTTATTAGATAGATAGATAGATAGATAGATAGATAGATAGATAGATAGATAGATAGATAGATAGATAGATAGATAGATAGATAGATTCACATAGTATGTTAAGTCTGTGTCTGTAATTGTGTATGTGTGTGAGTGTGAGTGCATACACAGACAACAGCTGGGTCTGCCAGCTGTCATAGAAATTTATCAATATGGACAAGGCCAACATTTTGACAGAATTGTAAATACAGAAAAACCTCTTTTTTCATTTTTATAGGTGTATACTTTACTTTGTTTTCTGAATAACACGAAGGCAGCAATTTGCAACATTTCCATTAAAAATCGATCCTATTGAGTTCATTAGGAATTCTCCTAGGTAAGGAGCCTATATTGTACCTCTAATGTATTTCCTATGGAAATGATCTCCAGATATGTTGAACTGTCACCTACAATCAGGCGCAGTGAATAACAGGTTGGGGCAAGCTGCCCAGGCTAGCTGATAACTCTGTGGATTGTAGTTAACACTTCTGCTAACATTGGCTGAGGGAAGTCTGACTTAGTAGTTAAGGAAAGACTTTTCATACGGTACAATAAGTTCACATAGCAGTTCATGTTTGAAGTTCTCATAGAAAAATTGGATATAGAAGAAGGAGTGGCAGAACCTCAAGGTTGAGTTAAAACAGGGATCAGCCTAGAATCACTGTGTAGCAGGATTGGACAAGCGAACTAAGTCCAACCCCTCTTGAATTGTGTGGACTCTTATCTACCTCTAAACAGGTACTAACCGTAGGCATGAGTAGCAATAAATCAGTTTTATTGATCTTTCGCTTTTGGGCCTGATGTTGGAAGAACTCTTTTTCTGAAACTGTGAGGAGCTGCAGGTCATACAGTATGCCGAACTTACTTATTGAATTAACCCATCTATGCCATCAACTCTTCAAAAGCCACATAAAAAATCCTAAGGAAAAGTAAAAACTAATCCAGTTTAGCATACTATGCAACTAACTTGGTTAAACATGTTGCAAATTTCACTGGACTACATGGACAACTGGCCAGTTTCCTTGCAGAACTTTAGGAAAATTAATATTTGAATCTGATATATTAGATATATTTACAAAATAAATCTAGATAAATTATGGGCTTGTGGGGCCTTTGAGTAGAGTTGGTATCTATCATTGTCTTTTCTGATATTTTCATCTGTGATGCAGTTTATGGTGGGGATAAGTGAAGCCTAGCGTCACTCCTCAGTCACTCCCAGGTTCAAAATTATATTTAGTTATGAACTCAGAGGTGCTGTAGCAAAACTGCATCACAGTTTGTCCATCACTACTATGGCTGTTCATAAAATGAAAAATGCCTCATAGAAATGAAAGAGAGACATTCACCTCAGTTGGAGAAAGTAAAAGAGTACAGGAAGGAATATGGTGGAAGGAAAGCAGCTTTCTTTAACTTCTGCTGCTATGAGTCAGCCCTTTGCTGAGCTCATAGATTTCACTAAGCTATCTAAGTCACCCTAAACCAGGGGTTCACAACCCCCGGTTCGTGGACCAGCACTGGGCCATGACATGCCAGAAACTGGGGCGTACAAACAAGCAAAGCCCCATCTGTGGGATGCAGGCAGCACATGAAACCACGTCCCCTCTGGTCCACAGAAAAACCTCTCTCCACGGAATTGGTTGCTGGTGCCCAAAAGGTTGGGGGCGCCACTGCCCCAAGCCATTAAGTTTTAAGACATGGTATACTGAATAAACCATAGTGGCAAAGTTCACATAACACTCTAAGTCAGGGGTGTCAAACTCATGTCGTCATGGCGGCGTCACATGACGTATCATGACTTTTTTCCTCTTTGCTAAACTGGGTGTGGGTGTGGCCAGCGCGTGACACATCCGGCCTGCGGGCCGCGAGTTTGACAGCCCTGCTCTAAGTCCATATCTGTAATTGTATCTATAATTAGATTTGGGTGGCCAACAGCTGCATTCACACAAGTAAACCCATTTTGGATTAGTAGATTGTGTAAATTTAGCCAAAAGCTTCCCACTATTTAGATCTGAAGTGGGGATCAGAACAATTGGAGGCTGGAAAACACACCATTTCTGTGTATTGAGGAGACTGGATGTAGTGGGGAAAAGTATGGTAGAAAGCAGGCAAAGATATTGTCATGCAAATATGGCCTAAATCAGGGTGTTTTGTAGGTATGCTTTGCATGGCATAATAATAAAATAGTTATTATTTTAGAGGTTATATTCCAGGTTTGGTTTTGTTATCCTCCTCAAAATATTGGGAGACTGTGCTTGATGATTTTCAGCGGCTGTGGTTGTGTAAGTCTGCAAAGGCTGGTTTGAAAGCTGCATATACTGTATATATATGGCTGCAGCAGTAGATCTTAAGTTGCCAATCTACCTTAATCAGAATGAAATGTGAAAGAAAAGTAGAAACTGGATTGTGGATAGATATAACTCCCTTTTTTCCATGTTGCATCTGATCATCACCTAATAAACAAAGGAATATGTAATGTTCCATTAATTGTCCTTTTTAATTTTATTTTAATTAAAGCACCACATAATCTTTGTAGATAATAATTCGCAAATCTGTATATTGCGGACTGCATTTCAGCACCAATATTAAAGACTCACATTTTAGTACACCACTTTCTTCTTGTTATTCTGCAATGGAATTCCACATGTTCAATGAGATCCTCATATAATGCAAATTTTAAGAACAAAGAAATACTCCATTTCAAACGACTAAGGGGAGGAAGAAGGATTTGATTTCCCCCATCTTTTTTAAAGAATAGGAAAAAATGGGGAAATTAGAATTGCCATCTACAAATTGATACCTACAAAACGAATTAAAATGCTCTCAGACATTCAACTAAAAAATTATAATTTGCTTTATTACTCTGAGTTCCAGCATACTAACTGAACCTTCTGGAAAAAAAAAAGCAAGCTCATGAATAAAACAACTAAATCTTTCAAAAACACAGTTTATAATGAATAATTTATTGCCTGTCAGTATAGTCTTGGCTCCCTCCCCTTTGTTATCGGTTCCTCTTGATATTTTAATTATCTGTCCCAGATTTCATAGACTGATATCTTTTCCTTGGGATCCTGGCCACTTACAAAACAGACATTGTAACAGGGTTTCTAGAACTGCTTCTCACATACGGAGAAATGCAAGCTCTAAGATGATTTTGAACACCACTATCATGGGTAACTGAAATTACAGTCACCAAATCAAAATAACCAAACCAACAATTTTTTAATTAAAAGTGTCTTTCATATTCAATGAGCAAAATGCTGACATTGACTTAAAAGAAACATTCTAGGCTAGTGTTGGGTTAAGAATTATGTCGTTCAGGGCACTAGATACATTTCTGAATGATCATGCATCACAGATTTCCATAGGTATAAGAAAGAGTCTGCAGTCATCACCCACTCTGCTTGATTTTTTTTTCTTCTTCTGTCCTCTCTACCGTTAAATGCCAGATTCACACTTTGAGGTGGTAAAATTTCCACACCTATGCAAGGCATTGTAAAATGTAATCTGGATATTCTTGTTTTTAATTCCTTTCTAGGTTTTTGAATGCCACTGTTTCATAAACAAGCAAAGAGCATGATGAAAAATAATGCATAGTTTACATCTGCATGTCAGGCAAGTGTTTGACTCTCAAAATGAAACCCTGTCTATAATGCTAGTAATAATAATACTATGTCTATAATGCTGATTATAAATAATAATACTATGTCTATAATAATAATATTATAATATAATACTAGACCAAGCTAAGTTCAAAAATGCTGGAAGCCTGGTACTCAGACAAATCAGCCATCAACAGGCACCTAAACCAAAACATCTCCTTCTGAGCAATAACAAAAAGGCAGATATTAACACCAAGATGAACATTAGAGCAACTATCAAAAAGTAAACTATACCCCAATCATGGAACCATTAACTCAGAAAAACAAGCTAATCGTAAACAACAGCCTAATCAAGGAACCACTGAGACAACTCCTAACAACTAACAGGCTTGTCCTTAGTATATAAACAGAGAGCAAAACTCACTCTCTTCTAGCACTGATGATGTTACTTAGTTGGGTATAGAAAGGTCTACAAGAAAACAACCAAGCTCAGAGAGCACCAAGAACCTCACAGTTTAATTGAGATAAAAATATTTTCTTCTATTGACTGTCTAAAATACATACAGACAGTCCTCAACTTAGGACCACAATTGAGGCCAAAGTTTCTGTTGCTAAGCAAGACAGTTGTTAAATGAGTTTTGTCCCATTTTACGACCTTTCGTGCTATAGTTGTTAAGTGAATTATTGCAATTGTTAAATTAGTAATATGGTTGTTAAGTGAATCTGGCTTCAGCATTGGCTTATTTATTTTATTTTATTTTATTTTATTTTATTTTATTTTATTTTATTTTATTTTATTTTATTTTATTTTATTTTATTTTATTATTTATGTATGTATGTATGTATGTATGTATGTATGTATGTATGTATGTATTTATTTATTTATTTATTTATTTATTTATTTATTTATTTATTTATTTATTTATTTATTTATTTATTTATTTTGCCGCCTATTCGCCCATGGCGACTCAAAGCGGCTTACAGACTATAAAACCACATTTAAAATAATAAAACTCACCCAGTGGCTTCATATAAATCAGGGGTCGGGAACCTATGGCTCGCGAGCCAGATGTGGCTCTTTTGATGATTGCATATGGCTCGCAGATAAAACAAAATATTCTCACTTGTTTTAATCCATCCATCGATTTTTCACTGCGCATGTCCTGTTCAGGGCTGCAGGAGCAATCGTCCATTATTTTAATTGGATGATACTGGCCTACGTTTGCCGTTGCTGGGTAAAACAGGTAAACGCCCCCTTTTGAATCAGTCTGAGACTGCGTCTGCTCGGTCATTAGCTCAAAGCTAACCCTTCGACGAAGAAGATGGTGAAAAGAAAAAAAGACGACGAGTATCGTACATTTCAGGACGAATGGACCGAAGAATTCGCCTTTGTGGAGAGAGCGGGTTCTGCGGTGTGTCTAATTTGCAATGACAAAATTACATCGTTGAAACGGTCGAATGTAAAGCGGCACTTCGACACGCGCCACGCTACCTTTGCATCAAAATACCCTGCGGGAGACAGCAGAAAGAAAGCGTGCCAAGAGCTTCTGAGCAGGGTGCAAGCTAGCCAGCAGCAACTCCGCGTATGGACCCGGCAAGGTGACTATAATTCGGCTAGCTTTGCTGGTTCTTTAGCAATAGTGAGGAACGGAAAACCATTCACAGATGGCGAGTATGCTAAAACGTTCATGCTGGATGTAGCCAATGAACTTTTTGATGATCTTCCGAACAAAGACAAGATAATCAAACGGATACAAGACATGCCTCTGTCGGCAAGAACTGTTCATGATCGTACCATCGTGATGGCAAACAAAGTGGAGGAAACGCAAGTGAAGGACATAAATGCAGCGCCGTTCTTTTATCTGGCTTTGGATGAGTCAACAGACGTGAGCCATTTGTCGCAGTTCAGCGTGATTGCAAGATATGCTGTTGGTGACACACTGCGCGAAGAAAGTCTTGCTGTTCTGCCATTAAAAGGGTCCACAAGAGGTGAGGATTTATTCAAGTCTTTCATGGAGTTTGCTCAAGAAAAAAGTCTACCTATGGATAAACTTCTCTCAGTGTGTACTGATGGTGCTCCGTGTATGGTGGGGAAAAACAAAGGATTTGTGGCGCTTCTCCGTGAACATGAAAATAGACCCATCCTAAGTTTCCATTGCATTATACACCAGGAGGCACTTTGTGCTCAGATGTGTGACAGGCAGTTTGGCGAAGTGATGTCGCTGGTCATTCGTGTGATCAACTTTATTGTTGCCCGAGCCTTAAATGATCACCAGTTTAAAACACTGCTGGATGAAGTTGTAAATAACTATCCTGGTCTGCTTTTGCACAGCAATGTGCGTTGGTTGTCAAGAGGGAAGGTGCTTAGCCGTTTTGCGGCTTGCCTGAACGAAATCCGGACTTTCCTTGAAATGAAAGGCGTCGGGCATCCTGAGCTAGCCGACACCGAGTGGCTCCTCAAGTTTTACTATCTCGTAGATCTGACTGAACATCTGAACCAGCTCAACGTGAAAATGCAAGGCATTGGAAATACAGTGTTATCCCTTCAACAAGCTGTATTTGCTTTTGAAAACAAGCTGGAGCTTTTCATCACGGATCTTGAAACAGGTCGTTTACTACATTTTGAAAAACTGAGCCAATTTAAAGATGCATGCACAGCAAGTGAACCCATTCAAAACCTTGATCTCCACCAGCTAGCTGGCTGCACATCCAGTCTCCTACAGTCCTTCAAAGCACGCTTTGGAGAATTTCGTGAGCACACTCGTCTTTTTAAGTTCATCACCCATCCAAACGAGTGTTCACTGAACACAGCCGACCTGAATTACATCCCTGGTGTCTCCGTCAGAGATTTTGAAGCAGAAGTGGCTGACCTGAAGGCCTCAGACATGTGGGTGAATAAGTTCAAGTCACTGAATGAAGATTTGGAAAGAATCGCACGACAGAAAGCGGAGTTGGCGAGCAAGCACATGTGGACAGAAATGAAAAAACTCCAACCCGAAGACCAGCTGATTCTCAAAACTTGGAACGCGCTTCCTGTCATATACCACACACTGCAGCGTGTGACTATTGCTGTATTGACCATGTTTGGATCTACGTATGCATGTGAGCAGTCATTCTCACATCTTAAAAACATCAAGTCCAACCTACGATCACGTTTAACCGATGAAAGCCTCAACGCTTGCATGAAGCTTAACCTCACCAAGTACCAACCCGACTACAAAGACATCAGCAAATCCATGCAGCACCAGAAGTCGCATTAATGGTGAGTGTTATAACAACATTATTTAAAAGAATAAATTCAGAGGCTTATTATACTGACATTTAGTTGAATTCACTTTTAAAATATATTATATGGCTCTCACTGAAATAAATTTCCAAATTTTTTGCTTTCATGGCTCTCTTAGTCAAAAAGGTTCCCGACCCCTGATATAAATGTTGAACAGGAGCGGAGAGCGTACCGAGCCCTGCGGAATCCCACAAAGCAGTGGGCAAGGGCTGGATCTCTCCCCTCCTATCAACACTGACTGAGAGGACCGCAGAGGAAAGAAGTGAACCAGGATAGGTCAAGGCCTCCCACTCCCATCCCCCGAAGCCGCTCCAGAATACCATGGTTGATGGTATCGAAAGCTGCTGAGAGGTCAAGTAGAGCAAGGATGGATGCACTACCCCCATCCCACTCCCTCCAGAGATCATCCAAAAGTGCGACCAATGCTGTTTCTGTCCCAAATCCAGGCCTGAATCCTGACTGGTAGGGGTCGAGATAATCCATTTAATCCAGAAACCACTGGAGCTGCCGCACAACCACCTTCTCAACCACCTTCCCCAGAAAGGGAAGATTGGAGACAGGTCGGAAATTATCTAACCATGTGGAGTCCAGCAATGGCTTCTTAAGAAGGGGGAGGACCATAGCCTCCTTCTGGGGCACTGCACCCTCCTGCATTAATCACCACCAGAGTCCACCTGCCTGTCACCTCCTGGGAAGCTTTCACAAGCCAGGAGGGACATGGGTCTAAAACACAGGTGCTTGGATCCCTAGGATCCTGTCCACTTCCTCGGGAGCAACAGGGTCAAACTGTTCCCAGATAACAAGGCAAGAACCTGCCTCAGGGGCTTCCACCAGACCAGCAACCGTGCCAACATCTAACTGGGATCGAAGTTGAGCAATTTTGTCTTCCAGAAAATCTGCAAATTCCTCAGCGCGCCCCTTCAGGTGGACCTCAATCTCCTCCTTCCACAGGAGGAGGAGGCTCACCTTAAAGAGGGTCACAGGGCGATTATCTGCAGACACAATTAGTGTGGAGAAGTATTTACACTTCGCCGCACGAATTGCCACGAGGTAGGCCTTAATAGCAGCTCTTACCCGTGTTCGATCGAGTTCATCCCTTGTCTTCTGGCAGCGGCGCTCTAGACGTCTCCTCATGTGTTTCATCCCTCTTACTTCCTCTGTATACCACGGGGCACAGAGAGGTCTAAGGGTGAGGAGAGGTCGCATGGGTGCAATCCTATCTAGAGCCTCAGTCACCTTCCTATTCCAAACAGTGACTAAGAGTTTTGCTGATGAGCTTTGCTAGTCAGAAGGTCCCAAAAGTTGATTACATGACCCCAGGACATTGCAATTTGGCAATGCCAGTTGCCAGGTGTCCAAATTTTGATCATGTGACCATGGGGATGCTGCAATGGTTGTAAGTGTGAAAAATGGTCACTTTTTTCAATCTTGTTGTAACTTTGAATGGTCACTAAATGAATGGTTGTAAATCGAAGACTGTATGTATTACACTTGTACAATGTACATAAAAAGTCTGAAGTTGATTAGTTGAGGTGGTGTGACGATAAATAATCTTCTTGAATAATCCAAACGCTCAACATCATTCAAATTGTATTTGTAATAAGAGATCCTGATCTCTTTGGCTGAAATGAAAAAAAAAAATGATGGAGGAGGAAATAAAGCAAAAATTGGTCTCAGAAAGAAGAAATCTTAAGGCTCAGAGAATCCATTAAAAAGTGACTGAAGAAAGGAGATACAGGCTACATTTACATGGTATACTAAATTAATTTGAGATCTGTTTGGTTGGCTTAGTATACAGCAGTGATGGCGTGTGTGCCCACACCCATAATTCAAAGCCCCCCACTTGCCTCACCCCCCTGTGCATGCGTGTGTGACCCCTCCCATTTCCCAACTTCCAGTGGGCCCAGTAGGCTCATTTTTTGCCCTCCCCAGGCTCCAGAGGCTTTCTTAGAGCTTGGGGAGGGCAAAAACCCTCCCCCCGCCACCCTGGAGGCCCTCCGGAGGCCAAAATCGCCCTCCCAGAGTCTCCGCGTGAGCCAAAAATCAGCTGGCGTGCACGCACATGCGCACTGGAGCTGAGCTAGGGCAATGGCTCGCGTGCCAGCAGATATGGCTCCGCGTGCCACCTGTGGCACCCGTGCCATAGGTTCGCCATCACTGGTATACAGTATATTATGTTGACTGATTTACTTTAATTTGTTAATGACATTATAACAAACATATACAGTACAATATTTTTGTGATCCTAGTCCATTGTGGTTATTCAACAAGTTATGGTAAGAAATACCACAGTATGTTTTATGGCGTGTGTGAATCCAATTACAGTGGATTAACAAAGAAACCTGGAAGAAGATCACTAAGAAGAAAAGTTGAACCTTGCTGGGAATTGGACAGTATACATAATAAAACAAATAAAACAAAATAAAAAAAGAGCCGAGATGGTGCAGTGGTTAAATGCAGCACTGCAGGCTACTGCTAGTTCAGCAGTTCAGCTGTTCAAATCTCACCGGCTCAAGGATGACTCAGCCTTCCATCCTTCCGAGGTGGGTAAAATGAGGACCCAGATTATTGGGGGCAATATGCTGAACTCTGTAAACCGCTTAGAGAGGGCTGTAAAGCACTATGAAGCGGTATATAAGTCTAAGTGCTATTGCTAAAACAAGCACATGAATAAAGTGACGAAATGGCTGGGGAACGGTAGGCTGAGATATGACGTGGTTATGCCTTTATGCACATAAACCATCTCACATATATGTTTTTTTCCTGATTTATGTGCTTAAATGTGTTATGCCTTTAGCAAACAGAAAACGGGCCAAGGGCAGCAGCAGGCAGGGCAGCAAACAGGCAGGCAGTGTTGAATTTCACCTGCCAGTTGAATTATCCACTGCAGTCCTCAGTGAAGTAAATGTACTTAGCCTTGGATGGATTGGGCCCACTCTTAATGTGATTACTTTTAAGTGGAGCTAATTAGCAGCCTGGGAGTTACCAGCCCAAACTAAGTATTTAGGGGAAACCATCTTTAAAGCACACTCCAAATAGGGAAGGTTGTATGGGTAACTCTATCTCAACAGTTACACTTTCCCAATGATACCATCATAAATAGGAAAGGTTTTATGTACGGGCGTGCAGATACACAGAGAGACCCTGTTCCTCTTTTAATTCAAGCTCATTTTTTTCCCAGGAACGAAGCAGCTAACGAATGGAAGCTGTTAACAGGTGAGATCAAAGGGCCTGAATAACTTCTACCGGCAGAATGACCAAATGCTTTAGGTCTGAAATAGGATGTAGTAGTCATTAGAGTTAGGAAATGAACGGATTTCGCTGAATGGACACAATGGGGCCTGATTGGGAATGAAACAATGGGCCTTCACCTATTGTGAGATCAGGGAGGATTTGCAAGGTACACTGGAACTTGGCTGCTTCGTTTTGAAGTTAATACAAATGAATAAAACAATGGAAGAAATGACCCAAGCTGAGCAAGAGCACTGATGAGGTCAAGACGCATTGACCTTTGTGGTTAAACAGATCAAAGAGGCTCCTGATTAGTGGAGTCGCGCTTTTTAAAAAAAAATTGCCATAAAATTGGCATCACCACAGTTATTTTGCGAGGTATTTGCAGGTAGCGTTTTCCGGGGAGTAAGATGCCACCTCATGCATTTGAGTTTACCAAATGTAACTAAATACGGTACCCATAATCATCCAGAAAAGAAATGGAGCCCAGTGGTTTTATGCTCAAGACCAATGATATACCCTGAAGCTTATTCAGAACGGATTCAAACCCATGTTTGTTCTTCTATGTTCAGGAGTCCAACAAGAATCTACTTTCCAAGTGTTTCAGTGTGCTTAGATTACAGATTGGATCCAGATGAAAGCTATAGTTGTAGACTCTACTGGAGACCAATCTTCAGTTTGAATTAATTTGGATTTACTTCTCAAAGTAGAGCTGCATTGTGAGATGATTAAAAAGCAACCCTAACTGAAGCAGGAGAGAAGAACTATAGCCGAACCATCACAACATCCAAAGCCTTTCCCAGATAAATGTGGTGGGACAGAAGGATGGGTGTTTTTTTTTTTTTGGTGGGGATGGTTATTTCTCACCAGAATTTCTCCTGGTTCTTTTACATTCTGTTGGAGTCAATGAAATATATGTATGCCAACTAAGAAGGGTATAGGTAATAGATCAGATCTGTGCCAGTGGTGGGATTAAATTTTTTTTACTACCAGTTCTGTGGCTGTGGTGCGGCTTGGTGGGTGTGGCTTGGTGGGTATGGCAGGGGAAGGATACTGTAAAATCTCCATTCCCTCCCAATCAACTGGACTCGGGAGTCAGAGAATAGATGGGGGCGGGGCCAGTCAGAGGTGGTATTTACCGGTTCTCCGATCTACTCAAAATTTCCACTACCGGTTCTCCAGAACTGGTCAGAACCTACTGAAACCCACCTCTGCTGTGCACCCAAGATCCGTACTCGATTTGAGGTTATCATAGCTACTGCTGGGTTTATGCCCACTGAGTTATTTTAAACATACAGTTTCTTCACCAGAGATATTCTTTCGCTGCTTCAGCAGAGGTCTTCTTCTTCTGATCCTAACTCCTTCTCAGATGGCTACTTGGGCAAATCAAGATTAGCCTGTTACTTCTATAATCATCAGGATTTAAAATCATGCCCAACTTTTCCTGAAAGGCTTCAATAAACCAAGAAACTGTGCCTCGATTTAATATCCTATCTTGGAGAAAGCCCTCTCACAAATACAATAGCCCAATTAGAGGTGGATATTAAACAATATAATCCTGATACTGTAAATTGGATATTTCCTTATTTTCAAAGTCACTGTTATTTTCATACTCAGGAATATAGCAGAACAAGTTTAATTAGGTGCAAAGCAAATTTAATATTTCACATTCAGTATCCATTCTGTTCTGAACAATATATTTCCAGAATACAGAAGACACCGCTGGAACCCTTGAATTAGCCCATTTCAGAGGAAAATTTCAAGAGTCCGATCCTGCACATCTCTATCCAAGTTCATTCCTATCTAACTCTCTGGCTGGGTTCCTGTGTTATATGAAGTTGCTAAGCCATAAACTTTGCTTTATTAGCCATTATGGTTGGGCTTACACAACACACCGAGCCAAAACCAACCAAACAAATAATAGTTTAACATTACATATGAACCCACCCACCCAGCGGTGAAATCTACTTCGGAAGCACGCATTTTTCTTTGCGCAAGCGCAGAGGGTTAAAAAGAGGAAAATGGCAATGTCCAGGCGGGTGGGCAGAGCCTCTCGCTGCCCCTGCTATCGGTTCTCCAAATCACCGGCACCCACCACTACCGGTACACCAGATCCTGGCCGAACCCGTAGCATTTCACCCCTGCACCCACCCCAAAACAGATTCATGACGTACAAGTGTTTATACTTAACGGTTACAGGATTGATTTGCAAGAAGGAAAATGGCAAAGAATTGTATCATTCTATGTAGTGGCTTCCTAGATGCTTTAATCCTATCAGTTTCTTTAGATCTCTTCCTTCCTTGATATAGCTTGAGGTTGAGTACCCAGCAATTTCTCATCTAGACACCAATCAAATCAAATTTGATGCAAGTTGAGTCCGACTGTTACATTATATGCATTCAAATCATGCCCTGATTTTCTTTTATAATGTTAGACAAAAATAGGTAAGGTCATAAAGTATTGGAATATAGAGCAAGTCACAGTGATCATTTTTGTAGAGATTTTGTGCAAATTTGGGGTTTTGGAATCATCAGTGACTACTGTTCTCCCAACAGAGGTTTTGAAGGCATCTTACAGCATTGGATCAAAGAAATACTTTCTGTGCCCTGAACTTGGAATCATTAATCCATTATTGCTTCCACCATTTCTGTTTCCCACTTCCATAAGCAGTAAGAAGACGACTTAAACCAACTTTACAGGGTTATGTTCCTTCTTTGGGGAAAGGACCCTGGAATCTTATTGTGTTTTGTGCATGTGTGTGTAATAAACCGACTATTTACAACTATACACATTGAGCATGCAGACACACAGACAAGCAGTGTTAGTCCCAAAACAGCATGAGCACTTGTGTAGTTTATGACAGCCAGCTGCAAAAACAAAGCACTTCTTTCTCTGGTTGAATTCAAATGCTTCCCCTGCCTGCCTCCCTCCCAAAGCAACCCTTACTTAGTGTGTAAGCAATGCACAAAGCCACCGTAGAGATCTATCTATCTATCTATCTATCTATCTATCTATCTATCTATCTATCTATCTATCTATCTATCTATCTATCTATCTATCTATCTATCTATCTATCTATCTATCTATCTATCTACCTTCCTACCTACCTACCTACCTCTATCTATCTATCTATCTATCTATCTATCTATCTATCTATCTATCTATCTATCTATCTATCTATCTACCTACCTACCTACCTACCTACCTACCTACCTACCTACCTACCTACCTACATCTATCTATCTATCTATCTATCTATCTATCTATCTATCTATCTATCTATCTATCTATCTATCTATCATCTATATCCTCCTTGTAGGGCCATTTTATGCTTTGATAATGCCATACTATCAGTTGCAGGTCATTGATGAGTAGGATACCACTATTCCAAAGAAGAGATTGTGCCCATGAAAGAAGAGGCCGCAATACTGCTTCTCCTAGAGGTACTTTCACAAATTTCTATATGTTTGGGATGAGCAAGATTGTCCACAGATCTTATTCAGATTGGGCCAATTAAGTTTCACAGCATCTTCCCTCCCAGCAGGCAGGTGTGAACTGCTCATCCAAATGTATGCAGTGACCGGTTCCCTGGACCAGCCATTAATCAGCATTCACTGTCAATGAGGAATTTGTGCCAAAACAAAAGGAATGGTTTAAATAACAGAAAGGTGGCACCTAGTTTACATAAACTGGGAAAGTATCTCTCAGTGGAAGTGAGTGCACAACAAAAGCAGATCTCTTCCATGAGATCACAGTCCTTATAAAAGAATTTAAAATGTTACATATTCTTATTTTTGGAATGCAGATATTTTTATAGTTATTTATAACCAGTTCTTCCTTTTACAAAGAGAAAGAGCTGTTTGTCTGTTAAAGCAGATATAACAAATATGAAACACCTTTAGTATCAGCCACAACAATTATACCATAACCCTTTTAAAGCATTCCAAAGCTCCTTCTCATTTATCTTTTTCATTGTACAGAAATTGATCTGACAAAATGTTTCATTGTATGTATATGTCCCTACTACTGTGGGCCTCGGCAGATGGCAGCATCTATTGGATCCTTTTGGTAGATAGAAGCTAAGCAGGTTTATGCCTGGTCAGTATTTTGATCAGATACCACAAGAGATATAGAATTAATTAGGAATCAGAAAAACAAAAAACAGATCCAGAAAAAAAACAGAGACAATCTGCTACCCTGATGTTGCCAAACACATCCACACCCACAGAGAGAGAGAGAGAGTTAAGACTGTTTTGAAGGAAATGTTACCTTGATCAAAGAAAACAATTACTACAATAATACTCCTAGTGATAGCAGAGACAATGTACAGTAATATTCTGTACTATTAAAATGTACAGATGAAAGCTACAATAGAATTCTTATTTATAAGAAGTAAACATTGTGTGGTTTAAATAAGATTTAATCATACATCAAAGCACCCTGTTGATTTAGGTGGTCTGCTTTAAAGATTATTAAATACAAAATCAACCTAATATCATTTTTCAGTATTTAAGTAGATAACTTTTAATGTCTGGATTCATTGAAGTCTGGAAATTAGAATAGCTATTCATAATAGGTATATGCAAATATACAGTGCTATAATTTGAAGTTGTTGTAATATGAGTACAAAACCAGCTATGGCACTTTACATTTCTAATTATGTTGTAGTTTTAAACAAAATGTTTGTATATAATTATCTGGGTTGCTTCCATAAAGAATATAAGTATGAACACAACAGAAAAATATTGATTTCCTTTTTGGAAAATTATTCCATACTAAAATTTATAGAAATGCTCTAAAATAAAATGCAACATGCTTAACAATTAATAACTTAGCGTAACAAATTTGAAGATGTTTTAATAAGTTGGAAATAACTTTGCCATTTTAAAAAAAGTATCTATCACCTAAATGCAAAGATGGAAGTATTTTTCATTCTGTTCAAAAATTTATGACTAGTTACATTTTAAAGTGTCAAATAAGGGCATAATTATCCTTTGGGGGAAATTGTCAGATATAGTTAAACATTACAGATCTTCAAATTTCTATTTCTTAGACACAAGGATTTCTAAATGGTTACAAAGGAATTCACTACAGTATAACTTGTCCATTTGCACACTTCTGCACAGCTATACACATGGTCAGCATTCACAGTTTTGATGGTGACAAGCAGGATAAGATATGAAGTGGACTAAAATCAGTCCTTCCTGGTTAAAAACATATGATTGATGTTGTTAGTTAGACCAGTTCATTTCTTTAAAATATGTGTGGGATTTTGACCCAAAACTTAAAATGAAAAGAAACATAGGCATTCATCACTGCTAGGAGAAAATTATGTACATATTCATCCACTACAACTCTATGTAACATATAGCTTGGTTTTCAAGCATAAAAGTTAGGCACAGATTTTTCTGAACACATTACAGTCTTCAGAACGGTAGCTCAGTAATTGCTCAAATGTTTAAAAAAATCTATATATAATTTTTATTCATGAATCATCTTGTTTATTTATATTTGTTAACATTTTGTAGCATTTGGCAACATTTGCAATCAATGTATTATTGGATAGATTTTAAGGACATAATGTGTCCTGTGATCCTCAGAAATACATGGTTAGATAATTTTTTTTAAAAAATCCTGAGATTCCTTTTGAAACTTTCTGGAAAGCCACCTTTATAGCAAACACCTAGGAGTCCCTCAGGCTGGCATAATTTCAGACCTCACAGATCAAAAAGGCATTCAAAATAAATGCCTAATTCCTAAATGGATCATTTATATGGAAATGTAGCTGTTAGGGCTATTCAGGAGTTTTGATACAGCCATTGGCTAACTCCTCACATTCTTATTCTCCCCATTGATTTACTAAAAGAGTTGTAAAATATTATGCAATTATGTAAAACTCAACTTTGAAAAGCCAGACACAAACCCAGAAGTTTCAGACTATAATCCTATAGGTATGGACAGATTTGTTGACATTCTAAGGATTAAATCTTATAGAATGCTATGCAGGATTGCAACCATTAATGTTTATGAACAGAAGTATTAATGACAAAAACTATCAAAAATAATATCACTATTCCCTTCCCAGCATATCAGTTGATAAGGAGGTTTAATCTATCAGCTTTTGGAAGAACTGAAATTGCAAATCAGATCCAGAAAAAAACAGGGGGGTTGTGGCAGGACACAGACCGCACTGAGCAAAACACAATATGCACAGGGAGATAAATAGAATTAAGGTGACCAATCGTCCTCCTTTAGGGAGGACAGTCCTTCTTTTGTAAGTTCTGTCCTCCCTCGAAAAGTGTCCTCCTACATGTCCTCCTTTTCAATATTTGAAGACTAATCTGTTGCGCGTTATGTGATGTATTTGTATTTGACATGATGATTGGTCAAGGCTTGGTACAGTGCGGTATAAGACGCGATTATGAGACGCATGCACTCCGCACGGGAGACCTTGAGAGAGAGCGCCGCATGCAAGTGGCTTTGTTTACTTCTTATGTTATGTTGATACTCTAGCTGCAGCACTTGCCGTAAAATTCAATATGAAGGATATTTCTTGTTCAGATATTTCCAATATATTGTTAGAAGATGATACATTGACAAAAAATATTAATTCAATGGAAAACTACTCATTTAAATAATAATTAACAGGCATGTAAGCATAATTACAATATAAAATGTTACAAATGTTTTTATTATGCATATATCATATTATAGTGTATTATTGTTGCAATGAATAAAATGTTTCTTTTATTTACGTTTTTTTTTCAATTTATTTGTCCTCCTTTTCATTGTAAAAAAGTTGGTCACCTTAATAAAATGCAATGTTATGATTCTGCCACTGCAGAAGTGACGGTTGTTGTGTGGAGTTGTAAATCAGCTGATAGCACAGGACAGCTACTAGATGCAATGGAATCTTTTACTAAAAGAAATCCAGCTTTTTGCTTCAATTTTGCTTAGTTTGGAATATTTTTAAGGCCTACTTCAGAAGAGGAATGAAACAATTGAATAGATTCACCAATCAGATTCTCAACCATTGCTGATATCTTCCATTTAATTATGCCTGAGTTTTCTAGCATTACCCTTCCAGACAAAATGAGTTCTCCAGCAAATTAAACAAGCTAGGCAATTATACGCCCAGAAATGCATGCAAATACAATTGTTATGAATATTGTGTTACTATTCCTTAACTAAAAATAATTGACTAAAACTTTATAGATTTGGGCAAATCCCCAAACACCAACATATACTCCCTTTTACACTGCTGGTTGCCCAAAAGTGCTGCTAAACTAAGGTGACCAGATTTTTTTTTAAGCGGGACACCATTGATGGGGGCGGGCCCGCCTGGACGCAGCCATTTGAGTTTTGCCCTCTGTGCATGCGCAGAACGCTGTGCGCATGCGCAGAGGGCAAAAGAACGCAAATGTCGGCGTCCAGGTGGGTGGGGGGGAGGCGGGACGCCTTTCCTCGCCTCCCGCCTCCCCTTCAGGAGCCGGCAGTGGCTTGGGCTGGCTGGCTGGCTAGCGAGCGAGTGAGCGAACGGGGCTGGCTTGGGAAGGGGAGCAGCCCGGAGATGGTGCTCCAACCCAGCGTCTCTTGGCTCTCCTGCTCTCCCTCCGCCAGCGCTGGGCTGCTGGAGTGACAGGGGGAGAAAGGAGATCAGGAGGCGGCGGCGGATCACAACAACCCCAGCGGCAGCTCCAGGCAGAGAGAGAGAGAGAGAGAGAGAGAAGCGAGCGAGCAAGTCACTCCGCCGCGCGCGCTCACGAACACACACACACACACACACATACACAAGCGCGCATACAGGCGCGCGCGGCAGAGTGACTTGCTCGCTCGCTTCTCTCTCTCTCTCTCTGCCTGGAGCTGCCGCTGGGGTTGTTGTGATCCGCCGCCGCCTCCTGATCTCCTTTCTCCCCCTGTCACTCCAGCAGCCCAGCGCTGGCGGAGGGGGAGCAGGAGAGCCAAGAGTAAGGTGACCAGACATCCCGCTGTTTCTTTTCAAAATGGCATTCTTTCCAAAAAAGCGTGACTTTTTGGAAACAATGCGGGACGCGGGACACATGCTTGAAAAGCGTGTCTGTCCCGCCAAAAGCAGGACGTCTGGTCACCTTATGCTAAACAAGTCTGGACAGTTTTTTTTTTACTGAAATGCGAGCTCTAAATGGTTTAAAACCACTATAACTAAAGTTTTGAACTCTATTCATTATTTATTTAAAAAAATGAAAAAATGTCTATCGAGTCATCATCATATATGTATGTATTATCTCTATATTAAACACATTTGTATAGCCACCCATTTACCAGAGGAAACTCTGAGCAGTGAACAAAATTAAAAGAGATTTGTAATGAAAATGCATAATTTTACAGCTAGAATGTGGTACCCTCTTAATCTAAACTATGTTTTATTTAACAGAATGAAGTAGAAACAGAAAATAATAAGATGAAAAAAAAGATTTCAGGGTTTGTTTCCTTTCCTATTTCAAATGTATTTTTTTAGTTCATGTAAAAACAATGAACTGGATCCAGACTAAATTAGTTTGCCTGCACTTAAAACCAAATGAAATCAGTGAGACCTACGGTAGTATAATCCCCACTAACTTCAAGCACTGATTTCAATGGAATATAAACCCAACTTAATTTAGGCATAATCAAAGTGTTGTGATCCATTCAAATCTGGATTTCAATGAAAGCACCAATTTCACATCTTTAATTCGCTGGTAAAATCAATGATATAAAATCTTTGTCTAGAATGTGTCTACAGGACCTAGTGCAGTGATGGCGAACCTATGGCACGGGTGCCACAGGTGGCACGCGGAGCCATATCTGCCGGCACGCGAGCCGTTGCCCTAGCTCAGCTCCAGTGCGCATGTGGGTGCTCGCCAGCTGATTTTTGGCTCACACAGAGACTCTGGGAGGGCGATTTCGGCCTCCAGAGGGCCTCCAGGGTGACGGGGGGAGTGTTTTCGCCCTTCCCAAGCTCCAAGAAAGCCTCTGGAGCCTGGGGAGGGTGAAAAATGGGCCCACCAGGCCCACTGGAAGTCGGGAAACGGGGGAGTGGGGGGGTCACATATGCATGTGCAGGGGGGTGGGGCAAGTGAGGGGCTTTGAATTATGGGTGTGGGCACGCACGCGCATGCAATAGCATGCACGCGCACTATTTCGGCACCCGAGGAAAAAAAGGTTCGCCATCACTGACCTAGTGGTTTTCCAAAGCCACAGATCAATATCAAATCCACACTTTCTTTCCTCTGCTTAAAATACAGAATAATGTATTTCTCTATCTTGTGAATTTATAAGCTTTCCTTATTTTATCAGGCACCTCTAATTTGTGTGGGGGTGGGTGGGAGATATGGATTTTCCCGAGCATTTATTATCACTAGGAAAATGCCATTACGCCACATCAGCATCCTGTCATGACTGGGAAAATCCCTCAACCTATTGCATCCATTGCTATTTGGAAGGCAATGAAGAAAATGTGAATGGAAACAAAGATCTTGGATACTGCTGCTGAACATAAGGAACATGGTTGCTCCAATATGATTGAGGCACAGTCACTGAACTATCCTCGACTTATAACCACAATTGACTTCAACATTTCTGTTATTAAATGAAACATTTGTTAAGCGTCTTTTGCCCCATTTTATGACTTTTCTCGCCACACTTGTTAAGTGAAACACTGAAATTGTTAAGTTAGTAACATGACTATTAAGTGAATCTGGTTTCCCCATTGACTTTGTTTGTCAGAAGGTCGCAGAAGATGAATCACGTGACCCTAGGACACTGCAACCATCATAAATATTCACCAGTTGCCAAGCATCTGAATTTTGATCACATGACCACAGGGATGCTGCCACAGTCATAAGTGTGAAAAATGGTCATAAGTCACTTTTTAAAATCCCATTGTAATTTCGAACGATCAGTAAATGAACTGTTGTAAGTTGAGGATTACCTGTACAAATGACACTGCCTTATGTTGCTTATCTATTATTATTGGATATTTTTTTTGTTGCGAAATAAATCAGAAGCTTCACACAGTTGACTGCTTTAGCTGAATTAAATAACTTCTTTATAAACATAACAAAATATTTACAGTACCACATGCTCTTCTTTAAAGCAAGCTGAAAACATTGATCTTACAGAGACCTCATGGAGAGAAGCATACACAATGAAACTTAATGGAGAACTGATAAACCACGCCCTTCTTCTTGCTCAGTTTTCTGCACAGACTCAGTAGCAATTAACTTCCATTGGCTGACTGAATCACTATGCAGATTTATTTATTTATTTATTTATTTATTTATTTATTTATTTATTTATTTATTTATTTATTTATTTATTTATTTATTTATTTATTTGTGAGATTTATATACCGCCTCACAGTGCAAGCACTCTCTAAGCCAGTGATGGCGAACCTATGGCACGGGTGCCACAGGTGGCACGCAGAGCCATATCTGCCGGCACACGAGCCATTGCCTAGCTCAGCTCCAGCGCGCATGTACGCGCCGGCCAGCTGATTTTTGGCTCGCACGGAGGCTCTGGGAGGGCGTTTTTGGCTTCCGGAGGGCCTCTGGGGGGACTGGGAAGGGTGTTTTTGCCCTCCCCAGGCTCCAGGGAAGCCTCTGGAACCTGGGGAGGATGAAAAATGGGCCTACCAGGCCCACCAGAAGTTGGGAAACGGGCCATTTCCGGCCTCCAGAGGGCCTCCAGGGGAGCGGGGGAGGCCGTTTTCGCCCTCCCCAGGCATTGAATTATGGGTGTGGGCACTCGGACATGCGCGATAGCACGGTTGCATGCACTTTCGGCACCCGAGGGAAAAAAGGTTCGCCATCACTGCTCTAAGCGATTTACACTAGTAAGCAATGTATATTTATATTGCCCCCAACAATCTGGGTCCTCATTTTACCTACCTCGGAAGGATGGAAGGCTGAGTCAACCTTGAGCCCCTGAGATTTGAACAGCTGAACTGCTGATCACAGTCAGCTAAAGTGGCCTGCAGTACTGCACTCTAACCGCTGCGCCACCTCGGCTCATTGGCTGACCTTGTTATCATTGGCTCTCCCAGTCTGAATATCTCAACTATTATCAACTCCAGAAATCCTCACCTGTGTGAGGTCACTGTTCCCTCCCCATCCATGGCCTGGAAAAAGGAGGAAAAGCAATAAGAAAGCTTGGATGGTGGCTCCTAGGAAGACAAATTCTGAAAAGGCTTAACCTCTTCCTTCAGATTTTGATTCCAGTCTCTTCCCATTTTCGGCAACAAAAGCCCAGAGAAGGGTCCTTTTACCTCATGTTTCAAGTTCTACGGTATTTGCTGCCCTATGGTCAAAGGAAAGATTCTCCACGGCATTCTGGAGCCAAGACTCTTGTCATGATGGAAACCGTCATTTCTTGCCAAAAAGGAAGTAACGTTTCATCCATCCAGAGCAAGCTCCATTTACCATCCACCCGGCATGCATTTAGACATGTGTTGTTTGTTTTTGCTTGCCTATAAAAAAAGGATGGGGGGGGATCAAATCTTTTAAAAAAAAGCATTTGGGATAGCACGCTCTTCATCCCTTGAAAAAGCTTCCTTGCTTGAAGTTTACTCTGGCTGGCTGATTATTTCAAGGCCTTTATCTTGAGGGCTAAAGAAACAGGGTAGCTCTACCCTACTGATTTCCCTCTCTCTTTCTTGCCTTCTTTTTTTTTTCCTTTCCTCCCCAAACGCGCACCGTGAACCCTTTGAAATGTGCTTGCTCTTGTTGTCCACTAGAAGGAGAGGGTGAATGCCATATATCTAATTGTGTGTCTCCACAGAAACTTCCCTCTAATTCCTGGTTGCTAACTCGCATTCTTTAAGTCCTCTGGCCTCGTTCCCAACACTCCTCCTCTCTCTCTCACAAAGGGAAGAATTTGCTTTCTTTCGCTCCACTCCCTTCCTACCCCCAGTCCAAGGTCTTTTCTCATTTCAAAGCAAGCTACTTGAATGACTATTCAGTATGTGCCGAATGAGGCCTCTCCCAGCCTGGTGCTCTAGTAAAAGCCGGGCGCGCTTCTAAAGGCTGCCTGAATGCGGCCCTGCCCTCCACAGTCCAGGCAGCGTACACAGTCCCCTGACCTGGCCATCTGTATGCAAATCTCTGCCGACTAAGTAAACTTTCATTTAAAAAAAGAGAGAGAGTTCTTGCCTTCCTTTTGGTGTGTTTGGCAAATGATTAGTGCACATGGAGCCTTTATTTTTATTTTTATTTTTTTATTTTTATTTTTTTATTTTTTATTTTTTTATTTCTATTTCTATTTCTATTTTTATTTCTATTTTTATTTCTATTTTTATTATTATTACTATTATTATTATTATTATTACTATTATTATTATTATTATTATTATTACTATTATTATTATTATTATTATTATTATTATTATTATTATTATTATTATTATTATTATTATTATTATTATTATTATTATTATTATTATTATTATTATTCTGCTTTGTGGACAGAGGAGACTCCTTGGCACCTGCACTTGTAGGTGGCAGATGGACGTTCTTGGCAGTGATGGGGACATTTCCTCAATGTAGGCTGCCTAAGCCGCAAACTGGCATCTTTTCTTCCTTTATGCGGCTACTGAGGAGAAAGGATTAGTAGTGGATTACCAGTAGTCTGGCACAGCAGTTAGGGGAGAAAGCGGGAGTGAGAGATGCAAATCTGAAGAGCATTTTACAAGGAGGAGGAGGAAGCATTTATTGCAATACTTCTGGTCCTTACCCAGTGATTTCAATTCTTCCAATCACTATAGCAACTTGGCCCTCCAGCTAAGTCACTCAAAATCCATCAATTTCTTAGGAGTATAAGGCACTTCCTTATTCCTTTGTATTAACTCAGGCAAGAAGCTCCTAGTGTTCCTAAAGTCATTATCAGACCTGACTTCCAGAAAAGGCCCATTATTCCCGAGAAGATATTGTGCAAGGAGCTGCAGAAGTCACTTCCTGTAATTCCATAGATGCGATGATTCCTAACACACAGCTAGATTTTTTTCAAGGAAAAGGTGCTCTTCCCCATCTTTTCCCCTATAGCAGTGCATTGTTTTTCCTATATTCATAATTTTGTTTATAAAAATGCTCATTCTACCTTACCAAATGTTTATTTTGCTACTTTATATCACATTATCAAAGTAGGAGATAAAAGAAATCTTAAAAGGGGAAGGGGAAGAGAAAAGCACTCCATCAGGATTAGAGGTGGGGAACTATGGCAACTTTATAAACCGTGGCCTTCAAATCCCAGAATTCCTGGGTGTGGTTGGCTTAGGAATTCTGGGAGTTGAAGTCCACAGGTCCGGAAATTGCCACAGTCACTCACCCCTGATCTGGATGGATTTTTCTAACACCTGTGGTTAGGCGTCCTGGAGATTGAATGAAAAAGGAAGTTTTTCCTTCCAAATTCACTTCATTGAGAGATGATATGAGGAGACTGAGAGGAAAGTGAGGAAATGAAGATGGGAGAGGAAAGAAAAAAGAATGTGCTTCTTTGGAAATGAAAGCAGTTGAGCAAGAAAAAAAAATATGTAAACCATTTGGTATTAATAATTAAAATATTGGAGAATGCTAATGCGTTTCGTAGACATCATGCCAAGAAAATGTTTTCCAGAAAAGGCATTTATAATCAGCACAGATGGCTACTTCAGCAACAAGCTGCCTTTTGCTGTTCTTTATTTGTGGGGAGATATGTGGTTATGTATGTGTGTATGCATTAGAGTTTGATATAAGAAACAGTATAATTTTATATTATGTAATTAGAAGAACAGTCCTCTGAATATACCACTTGAAAATCACTCAAAGGTGTTTTTTTTTAAATGAGGCCTCAGGCAGCAGCTGATTATCAAGAACTTGTGACCTACTAGTTATACTCTGATTTAAAACTAAGCAGATGTTTGACCATCTCAGAACAGCCTCAGGTATAGTATTCATCTACAAACATATGGTGGAGACATTGGACTTGAACTGCATGAAACATCTCTAGGTTTAAATATTAATTTTTTTCCTCCCAAGGATCCCATAACAATTGTTCGTAGCATCTGTCACAATATATCTGGAGGGAAAAGGTATGTTTTATATTATATTTCAGTTAATGTCCCATTTTATTTTACGTAGAAAAAGTTGTTTTTATGCTGTAGTGGTGCAAAATGCTAATCCTATTTTTCTCCCCTTACCTTTGTTAACATGCCAGAATGACTACTTAAAGATAATGCATTTGTAGAATTTATTTTATAAGCTGTGGTGATCACCACTAGCTTAGATGGCTTTTCCAAAGGGGCAGAAAAATAGATGGATGATAAAGTTTTTAAGTTAGATGGAATAGTTGATGTGGAAAGGCTGTAGAATGTTAATTGATTTCGTATTCTAAGCTCAGTTTGGGGCTTTCCAAAGAGATTACCTGGATTTGCAAGAAAAAGAAGCTAATTGTTGTGATGCAGCAAGGTTATTCTTATATTCTTAAAAGTCTGTAAAAATACTACATTGCTAAGGTCTCCTTGGAATCCTGAATATTATAAATTAAGAAGGATGATGGCAAATGGGCAAAGAGTTAAAATATTTGGCCTATTATTACAGCTTAGGGTTACCAGGTTGGGTCTCCAAAATTCTGGGCAACCCTGAGATGGCCAACAATCCATAGTATTCATGGTTGAAAAACAGTGACCATTATGGTATGTTTTTAGACTGTGTGTGTGTCTGTGTGTGTGTGTATGAGAGAGAGAGAGAGAGTGGGGAGGGAGGGAGGGAGGGAGACAGAGACAGAGAGAGAATATTTTGCATATGGACAAAATATGGCTGGCCTTTTGCATATATGTAAGGTAGGTTTTCCCCCCATGGTCTCATTATCTGCAAACCCTAAGAACAGCCATCTGAATTTCCCATTTTTTCTCCAAGGGCCCAAACCTATGAACATGATCCTATAGAACATGATCCACCATCACCATTTTATTCCAAGTCCCTAAGACTGACACAATGCCAATATATAAATATATAAACAATCCTGATTAAATCTTAACGGGCATGGATCCTATTAAAAGTATGTTATATTTTTAATGGGAAGCAGTATTCAAATGTATAGAATAAACAATTAATACATGTGAAAATGCACTTGACAAAGATAATTTAGCGTGAAATCCAGAGATATTTCTATTTCATATCAATAGACCATAGAACCCTTTAAAGCCCAATTAGTTGCAAAGACTTTACTCAAAGCAAGATGAAATCTCAGTTTCACTGTCAGAGTATAGCGCATGGATCTTTATGATAAAAGAAGAGAAATATAACAACACGCATATATAAACTGTTATTAAACATTACTTTTAAAACTATTAATTTGAAAAATAAAAGAACAAAAGATGAGACAAAAATAATTTCAGATTAGAGGAAAGATTTAAGTTAAAAGATAAACAATTTAGATCAATTAAGGAAGATTAGAGAATCTTCTCTTTTCAAGGATTTTTTAAATAAATATCTGGTCAGCATCTTTTGAATATGAGTTTAGGCAAGTTGTTGAACATATTTATTCTTATCTTATATCTTTATAGAATATGTCTTATAAAGTGTATCAGCACTTCTCAAATACTATTTCAGAATAACAAAATCCACCATTTACCAGTTTTATAGCTTTCCTTTTATCTAAAGTAAGACATTTCAAGAGTATATTGTATACTTATTTTTAGCAACATCACATACTTTACTAGCAAAATGTTAGGATTAGAATGCATTGTTAAACATACCAACACACCAACCTATTTCTGAAAACACCAACATGATTGGTATTGATATGCTGTGTGTTACATGCTTATATTTGGATGACCAATTAAACTATGGTTAAAATTAACCATTTAACCATAACTAATTTAAATGGATTTGAATCCAACAGAACAGAATGCTATCATTCCAGAGGGATCTTGAATCAACTTGGTTAAGATGCCAGAGAAGAGAACTGCATCCCACTTTATCACAAAAGATCATTGTTATGAAGTAGCCCCACAGTCAACAGTATAAGACAGCAATGAATTTGCGAGAAAGTTGAAAATGGAAGAGATATTTTGTTAGCCTCGCTTCCATGAACGATTCTTAGTTCCCGTCAGATGTACGAAACTGCAGTCATTTTTGACTTCCTCACCAACAGGGTTATAAAGGAAAGCTTGGAATTCACACAGATCAGACGGAGAAAGCTTCATTTAAGGAAGAACCTTGGATGGTGAAAGTGAGTGAGGCTCATACATTAAACCATGTCATGGTTTGTTTTAACATTAGTTTAATAAATAAGTGATAGTGGTCTGGCCCAATATCTGATTTTTTAAAATATAAACAATGCTGTGCTTCAATGGTTAGATGATCTAGACCAGGGGTGTCAAACTGGCGTCCCGAGCGCCGGATGCGTCATGCACAGGCCACACCCACCCCAGCTCTGCAAAAGGAAAAAAACATCACGATACGTCACGTGACACCGCGAGTTTCACACCCGTGGTCTAGACATTGTTATTGGACATAGATTTTTTTGACATTTATATTTTATTGGGTTTTACTAATCTAGTTGAAATGTTAATTATATTACTAGTCCAAGTATGATATGTCATACACTAACTAACTAACTAACTAACTAACTAACTAACTAACTAACTAACTAACTAACTAACTAACTAACTAACTAGCAAGCAAGCAAGCAAGCAAGCAAGCAAGCAAACGGTCTGGTTTGCAGATAATGCTAAATTGTAAGCTATGGTTTACAATCCACAATGACTGATTCACACATCAAAGTAAAACAAATCGAAGCAATCATTCTACCCCCTAGTATTAGGGATATATCTACACAGTTTTCTTGACAACAGGGCAGAAGAGATAGCCCCACTACTGTTTAGCAAAGATAATTTTTGATTTCCCAGTCTGGCCTACCTAGATTTAAAAAGATGAATTATCCAATGAACTTGCTTGTTGGAAAGAAGTGAGTTGTTCCGTTTGTGTTCATTACTAACTATGGAGCAGCTGGTATATTTTAAGCTCATGTTTGGCTTCTCACGAATTGCAAGCTGGGATTCTGGCTACCCCTTTGTAATACTATACAGTTGGGTTTTTTTTTACAGAAAAAAACCCCCCTTACTAAAATGTAACTATTCATGCTTAAAATTTCTGGAATAATTACATTCTTTGATTCTCCATTAATGCAGATATTTTTGAAAATACCATCATTCTGTTTCTTGCATATAGCGATTAGCCTCAGTTTCATTTTGAATTGCAGCAATGCACTAAAACAAAGGGCCTATTTGAAAACCTCTCCAAAACCCTAGCATCAATCGTTAAATTATTCAGTTTGATAATACTAACTTTAAGAATAAAATACCGTATTTTTCAGACTATAAGACGAACTGGAGTATAAGACGCACCTTAGTTTTTGGGAGGAAAATAAGAAAAAAAAAATCTGCGTACCATCATCCATTTGGCTAGTGTCCTTAGCAAACAGCCTGGAACAGGTATATTAGCCTTGCAAAGCTCCGTTTGAGAGGCTGCTTTTTCGGCCTTGCAAAGTTCTGTTTGAGAGGCTGGGCGGGGCTATATTCGGTGTATAAGACGCACCCAGATTTTCACCCTCTTTTTTGGGGGGAAAGGTGCATCTTATACTCCGAAAAATACGGTACTATGCAAAGTGTTTTAAAGCAACTCACCCATTTTCCCTGGAGTTATATTAAGTTTTGTTTATTCTAAGCTGGTGCTCATCCTGTGTGGTGGTGATGAGGAGGAGGCTCCATTGTGAGGATGTGACCTCAACAAATGTTAAATGGAGCACCTTCATACCATCAGGGATAGAAAGCCTGTATGGATGAGCTCTCTATTTCTTAAATCTGTTTGGTTTTAATCTATTGTCTTCAGGTACATTTAGTTTTATCCCTGATGGTATGAAGATGCTCCATTTAACAACCTTTTGGGCACCAGGGAACAGTTCCATGGAGATAGGTTTTTCCATGGATCAGAGGGGGTGTGGTTTTGTGTGCTGCCTGCATCCCGCATATGGGGCTTTGCTTGTTTGCACAGCCCAGTTTCTGACATGCCACAGCCCGGTGCCAGTCCACAGACTGGGGATTGGGGACTCCTGGTCTAAACAACTCAATATGTATCAAAGTATTAAGAAAGTACACTAGAGTGTATATACAACCTTAGCCTTCGAATTCATCGAATTTCTCTGTTGCAATGTGTGTGTGAATTTGTGTGTGTTAACACACACACACACACACGTAAAAAACCAAACAAACATGCACATTATTATGTTCCCCTACCTCAGCTGCTGGTTCATACAAAGATATTTCAGGTTTTTGTTCCGAGATAGACTAAGGGGCTGCAAGATAAATATGTGTAGAGTTAACAGTCACAGCTACAAATACTGAGATGTCATTCCTAAAATATCTCTCTTCTTTAGCCTGTGCCAATGTCTATGTTACAATTTTGGTTAACTGAGATTTGTTCTTCTCCAACAGTGTGCCTACAGTGACTATCTGCCACCTGTTAGTCTGCATGAAAAACTGCTTTGAAAATACACAATAAGCAGATTGTTTGCTACAGTTGTGCTACAGACAACTGTATTAGTGTTCTCCACTCCGTACCCCCGCATAAACAAAGCTGCAATGAGCAGTTCCCCAGAGATTAGAACCACATCTCAGAAGGTTCTCCCACAACAATCATGTCATTCCAAATCATAGTTTACCTGTTAGGCACCACTCATAATTTCAGATGCTCAGAATCAAACATTCTCTCTGATGCCTGCATGGAGATGTTGACATGAAAAGCAGAGGCATTTTCCCTCTTACTTTGGAGATTTGTTTTCTCCCACAAGTTTCAAAAAATTCCCTCCTTAGATGTGACCTGGTTACAACCATTCTCAGATAGCCACCTTCTGCAGTATCTGTTCTCAGTTTCTCCCCACACAGCACGTCTACAAGAGAATACGAGGGTGAGTTAAAACCTAATGCCATTTTCTTTAGGACAGGTATAATTACCAACACAGGAACATGTAGCATACATGCAGCATCAAAATGAAGCTGGTCCTCTGTGGATCACATCCCTACTTCTCAACATAGTCACCGTTTCTCTCAATAGCAATGTTCCACCTTCGAATGAGAGCATGTATCCCTGCCTCGTAAAATTTTGTTGACTGTTCTTTGAGCCACTTCTTCACTGCAGTTTTCACTTCCTCGTCACTGGAATAATAATCCTCCATACTCACCAGATTTAGCGCCTTCAGACTATCATCTCTTCAGCCCCATGAAAGAGGGTTTGAGAGGCAAACATTATTCCAGTGACGAGGAAGTGAAAACTGTAGTGAAGAAGTGGCTAAAAGGACAGTCAACAAAATTTTACGAGACAGGGATACATGCTCTCATTTGAAGGTGGAACACTGCTATTGAGAGAAACGGTGACTATGTTGAGAAGTAGGGATGTGATCCACAGAGGACCAGCTTCATTTTGATGCATGCTACATGTTCCTGTGTTGGTAATTATACCTGTCCTAAAGAAAATGGCATTACGTTTTAACTCACCCTCGTAGATTAGAATAAACTTCAGGCCTGGCTGGATTACTTGCAAACACCAGTGTAGAGCCCCATGGAACAGGGCTTAGCCTTTTAGCTTTAGCAAGTGAACTTTACTGAGCTATATTTGTAGGAACAGGTACAATTTGGCTATAATAGAAGAAAGGAGGCATCAAATGTTGTTAAGCCCTGCCCTTAGTAGCTTTCTCAGAATTCAAGCGCTAAGAAGCATCTTATAATTCAACTGAAACACACACACACACACACACACACACACACACACACACACACACACACACACACACACACACACCACCACGGCTCCCTACATAATAAAAAGAACAAATGGTATTGCAAATTCTCTGTCCTGGTTCAGGAACATAAAGTGGAGGCTGGGTTACATGGTCAGCGTAATAGGAAGCCAGCAGAATAACTCCCGGGACCTTCATGTTACTCCTGTAATTTATCACATTACGGTTGCACCTCACCATTATGCCTGTTGTAATAAGATACAATTCTAACCATTAATTCATGTGGCAGCTACTATCATTACCTTAAAATAAATAGAAAAGTTATTATAAATGTCATCATAGGAGAAGACTTCAAGCAAGATCCTAATAACAAATTAGACTATTCTTCTAAAATGGAAGACGGGATAATGAGAAATATGAAGGTAATTTTTTAAACAAATCCTGGACTGTGCTAATTTGATTGATATAACGCAAGGTAAATATTCTAATAAGAGGAGTTATATACAGTATTTCATCCAAATAGACATAAATGCTACTCAAGATGTTAATCTCATGACAATCATCCTGATAGCTTACAAAGTTTTAAAAAAAACACAATTTAAACAAACAGTTTGGATCATAAATATCTTAGGTTGAAACAGCCATTCCCTCTTATAAAATAATACATTTAGCCGGCAGTGTTTGCTTAACCCCCCCAGTGCCAACATCGAGATCTTTAATACCCAGTGGAAGGCTAACAAGGTTATTGTACTTTCTATGGCTAGCTAACTAACAACAATAGGATAACAATATTTCTGTGAGGGGGGCAATTGTGCTGGACATTGTTCTAATAGAACAGCTTATCATTAAAAAAAAGATAGCAATGCCACAACTTAGATTTTTGTTACCTCACCTGGTTTAAACTTATTTATTAAATACAACAAAGCTATGATTACTGTTTTCTATCCTGTTCCAGATTCTATATAATCCAATTGAATACATTTATGTGTGTTTCCCTTGTCCAATGTGAAATGACACTGAAACTTCTGGAGCTATTGTATTGCTTATTCATGGCTTAACATTACCTGAACCTGCAGTATAACTTGTTCCTATTTTATTCTGTGCTATTCCCCAACCTGGAATCTTGGCTTAGTATTATATGAAAATGTTGCTGAGCTTTGCTATCAGATAAGGATTTAATGCAAAAATTGTGACATCAAGTTGTTGTTGACTCTTAACAGCCACATAGATAGATCTCCTCCCCAGACTACTAGAAATATCTCTTCCACCAGAGGTGGGTTACTCCCGGTTCGGACCAGTTCATCTGAATTGGTAGCAACCCGCTGGTGACGTCACAATGATGTCAGCGAACCAGTTCGGTCGGTGCCGGTCCGTGGGCGCCACCATCTATTTTTAAAAAAAATTTTGCAGGTTTTTTTTCTTCTGCACATGTGCAGAAGCTGAGTTTCCGGCACTGTGCATGCGGTAGCCATCTTGTTTTTGGCTTTTGGGGGGGTTTGAATTTTTCCCGGGTTTTTTTTTCTTCTGCACATGCGCAGAAGCCAAGTTTCCTGCACCGTGCATGCAGTCACCATCTTGTTTTCGGCTTTTTGGGGGGGGGATTTTTTGGGATTTTTTGCTGCTGCGCATGCACGCATGCGCAAAGTGCGCATGCCCACGCGGTGCAGAAAGAAGCGAACCGGCAGTGAGGTAAGTTAGAACCCACCCCTGTCTTCCACCCATCTTTTTTGTGTTGTGTTGTGATGTGCTGTTGTGCATCAAAAGTTGTGTTTTATGCCAAATCTTTCTGGTTTGCCCACTGCATTTCATTTCATTGCAAGGAAACACCTTCTGGTTACTATGTCCCCTGGCAGGGATTCCACCTCTCTTGCTGAAATCTATAAAAAGAAATTGCAATGGAGGGGAATGGCAAGCTCACCGCCTTCCTTCCTTCCTTCCTTCCTTCCTTCCTTCCTTCCTTCCTTCCTTCCTTCCTTCCTTCCTTCCTTCCTTCCTCAGTTATAAAGAAGGAGAATCCATTAGCCAGAGGCTACGTTAAATGCAGTCTGGACAAAACACAAGGCTCTCCTATGTCACAGAGGACAAAAAGGTGGAAGCCTGGAAAGAGATTGTTTAAAATGGCTTCATTTCCTGCTGGTTGATTTATGGGAGTCAATCAGTTAAATACTGCAGTCCAGAAAGACCCCACAATTCTATAATTTTCCTTAAACCAAGAAATTTGTTCTAGGAAAAGGAACAGAAAATATCTTGTACACTGTCTTCTGTTCGATAGCGCTGAGTGTCTGGAATGGCCTTCTATTAATGTACTCTAAGTGTGTTAGAATTCAAGTCCATGGTGTTGTTCTTGGTATCCGCAAGACTAGATATGTTGAATTTCAACATTTTACAATGACCGAAGCTATAAAGTGTCAGAATTCTGACAACTGAGCCTCAGTATAACCAGAAGGCATAAGACTGGTTGAGAAGCACCCATTTACCCAACCCCAGCAGAAAACTAAACCAAGCTCGATCCCATTAAAACTTATCTTCGTAATGATCACTGAATCAAAATGATTTCAGTGTGGCCCACTTTCTCTTGCATTTTGAGTGGCTAATTGTGTGCAAATATAGCATACGTAGGACACAGAACATAATAAACCTTTCTATTGCCTTTCATATTTCAAGGCAAACGTTAAACCATTCATGGGAAGAAGTGTCGCGTCTTTTCTCCCATGCTTTTGCCTCAAGGTTAAAAAAACCCACCACTTGTCCCCCAAAGATTATTATAAAAGTCCTTGCTCTGTGATGACTTCTTTCTGAGAATATAAATCCAACACTGTTCACTTTGAAACACTGTCAGCTTCACTGATGAACGGCCGCGCTTTAAATCCATAATGTATGATTTGCTTTTCATATTTAACATATTGTACAATCTCAGCACTGACAACAGTAGACATGCTTTTATTTGCATTTTAATCATTTAATTGAAAGCACTTACCTATTCATGGAATCATTTAAAAATCAGACATATTTATGTTCTGGGATCCAGTATCAAAACAAAGGAAGGAAACCCTGATAAAATCCATTTGACTCAAATTACCTACCTATTCAACCTTTTCCAGGACTGGCATGCTTGCTAGCCGGCTGCAATAATAATTGCATCATATTAATTTGCAAGTAAATGCAAACATGGAACTTAGGGCCCTTTTGCTACAGTCATGAAAATCCACATAGGTACTCATTTCCTAAGTGCAAAAGGAAAAATGCAATTCCACCAATGAATTGGAACCTTATTACAATCCCATTCATGTCAAAACAGAAGTCTGTTTGAGTTCAGCTCGACTTAACTTCCAGAGATAGAATGGCAGCCTTTAAAAATGACCTGTGGATGCCAAGGATAATACCCTGAACTTACTTCAGCATCTGGAAGGGGTTTGGTTGTTGTTTTTTAAACAGTAGTCATTTCTTATTGCACAGCAAGCTTCTTTGCAAACAGAAATGTTTCAAAAGCTGCTTATGATACTGGCGTGTTTACCACTGCCGACCATAGAATTCCTTAGTAGTGTCCCATTCAAAGACTAACCAGATCTGACTCTGCTTAGCTTCCCAGGCCAGACGTAGTCAGACAGCTGCTAACCCCTATTTCTGAAAGCGGAGATTCTTTTTAGGTCTTGAAATGACATGCAGAGCCCACAAAAAATAGGCCTCAACATAAAGAAGGAAATAATGCTGAAAGCAGAGGAAGAGGGCAGAACCAAGTGAGCTGTCCTCACTCATTCTCCTCAAGTATTCATTAGCTGGTTGGTTGGTTTTCCCAGATAGACATCCTGATTCTTCCATATTCAGTTAGGGTCTTCTGTAGCAGAGAAAAAAATGCGAGTGAAATTATTGTAGGAGCTGAAAAATGAACAAATAAAACCGGGTCGTCTCTTTTGAAAACATTTGCTACAGGACTTGAGAGTACTGAGTTCAACTTGGGAATGTGAAACTAGTCCACAAAAAATTGCAAAAACAGAGAAGGGGAGCTTGGAATTCAGAAAGACTATGCATCTGCTATTAATATAGTCATCTGTACAGATAGTCTTTGATCAGAGATGATGTCATGAATCTTACAGTGTGCAGGGAGTTGGACTTGATGACCTCTTTGATTCCCTCCAACTCTAGGATTCTATGATATACCGTTCTAAACAAATGACAATAGTAATACACAAATGTGCTGTGTTAAATAAATACACAAAGAAAACTGGTAATTGTATAAGAGTCAATTTGGTGTAGTGGTTAAGTTAAGGCATCAGGCTAGAAACCAGGAGACACTGATTTCTAGTCCCTCCTGAGGTAAAAAAAGCCAGCTGGGTGACCTTGGGCCAGTCATTTTCACTCAACCCTAAGAAGGAGACAATGGCAAACCACTTCTGAGAAACCTCACTAAGAAACTACAGGGATTTGCAGAATCAGATTGAAGGGAAGAAAAAAGATATTGTATGGCCTGGCTCAGTGGTGGGTTCCTACCGGTGCGATCCACTCTATGGCACCGGTAGTGGCCGTCGGATTGCGAAATTTGCGCGCGACGGCTCCGGTGCCGTCTTTGCCGGTCCGTTGCACGCCGCCATCTTTTTTCCACAATTTTTTGGCTTTTTTTTGCTTCCTGCGCATGCACGGAAGCAAAATCTTACGAGCGGATGCGCGCAAGAGAGAGATTTCGGTGAGATTTCGCTTCCGCGCATGCGTGGAAGCAAAATTTAACCAAAATCACACACGTGCGTCCCCTCGTGAGATTTCAGCGAGATTTTGCTTCCGCGCCTGCAAGGGGGCGCATGCGCATAGCAAGGGGGCACATGCGCATTGCAAGGGGGTGCATGCGCATAGCAAGCGCGTGCATGCAACATGGCAATGCGCACACAGCGCACTGGTAGCGAGGTAAGAGCAACCCGCCCCTGGCCTGGCTGACATATACTTAAAATTGATGAAATTATTTATTTATTTATTTATTTATTTAGACGCTCTTATAGGCCGCCCAATCCCGTGGGACTCAGGGCGGCGTACAGCATGAATAAGAAACGTACATTTTAAAAACCATAATCATAATTTAAGTTAAAAATGTAATTAAGATAAATTAAAGAAAAAACATAATAAACGCAACATTCAGGGGGAATCTGATTATCCTATTCCCCCCATCTGCCGGAAGAGCCATGTTTTTAATGCTTTACGGAAGGCCAGCAGGGTGGGGATGGTCCGGATCTCTGGTGGAAGTTGGTTCCAGAGGGACGGGGCTCCCACAGAGAAGGCCCTCCCCCGCGGCCCCGCCAACCGACATTGTTTGGCCGATGGGACCCGGAGGAGGCCCTCTCTGTGGGACCTAACCGGTCTTAGGGAGTTATGTGGTAGGATGCGGTCCTGTAGGTAACCTGGCCCTGAGCCATGTAGGGCTTTAAAGGTCAAAACCAACACTTTGAATTGCAACCGGAGACTAATTGGCAACCAATGCAGCTGGCGGAGGATAGATGTTACGTGGGTGTATCTCGGTACACCCACTACAGCTCGCGCAGCTGCATTCTGTACCAATTGCAGTCTCCGGATGCTCTTCAAGGGTAGCCCCATGTAGAGTCCGTTACAGTAGTCTAGCCGTGAGGTGACAAGGGCTTAATTATGGATAATTGGAAGGGGAATTAAGAATTAATTTTTAACGGCGAACCAAAATTAGAGAGCGTGCAGTAATGGCAAAACTGACCGCAAATATTCATAATAGAAGTTTAACAAAATGCAAGCAGGAACACTTCCTTTTCATCCGATACATTACATAGCAAGGCAGACATATTTGGAATATGGTTCTTAAGAGTAAAAGATAAAGGTTGATTTAAATTATCAGATAAAACAATTTAAGTAAATATAAGCAACAATCTCCAATATTTCAAGAAAAGTGCAAATATTTAAGTGGTTACTGGCTAGGATCAAGGGAATCTGAATTCTTCATTTTTTTAAAATGTTTTGCTTTTTTATTTTCAGCATCTCATATTTCAATATTGATTCTGGTTTTTTGCTATCAGCTTGAAGACCATATATCTGTAAGCAAGTTTCATATATCCATAGTTCTTTCATACTTTTAAATTAATAGGTAATTTTTTTTACCACATACTGATTTCTTTTTTATGTTATGATAGAAGCTCCAGGGAGGATACAAAGTAAAATCATCCACACAGAAATCTAGATTTTATACGAGCAAATATGTACTACCAAACAAACACAACAACAACAACAAATATTAATGAAAGCCATTATCAAATGCACAAGGTCACTCGGTAACGTAAGGAGTGAGTCTCGAAACCCCGTGTTTTTATATATGTACGGCAACAACAATCCAAACAATAAGGACCTGCCACTGCCAATGGAACATGTTTAAAGTGGGGGGTTATGGGGGATGTCTGACCTCGCCTGAGCTGGGGAGGGGGGCACTTTTCAATAAAAGCAGCTCGCCTGCTGAATTTCTAGCTCATTGTTCAGGTCTCGGTTGCCAAGGCAACCGGAGCAGCTGCTATATTGTAGGCCTTGGCTTGTGTTTCCTAGGTAGCTTGCCGCTGCCTGTGTGTCCAGTTCATGTGGCCTGCCAGCCATTCACCCTCCTGCTGCTGAGGGTGTCCTGCCAGACCGTGCGAGATAATGTTTACTAACATCAGCCACATGGCTCCCATTTCACCGTAGCTCTGCCCAAAATATGTCACTCATAGTCGATTGTCAGGCACCAGGCCAATCGGCTTCTACCACAGGGAAAGATCTGTCACAGGGGAGGAGGGCTGCCTCTGACCTTTCGCCAAGCATCTCCTTTCCTATGAAAGGGAAATCAATGTGAGCGTTCACCGTCGCCTTCTGCATAAACAACGCTAGGATTGGGGATGCATAATAAGGAATGCGGGGAGTTGGAGGCGCGCTCCTGTGTGCATTTATACAGCAGACAGTCTGCTGTTTGAACTGGAGCTTATTGTCTAGAGGGTGCATGGGTGTTTCCTTTCTACCACAAAGGCGTCCACCAATGTCGCATTTTAATGCTACCGATAATGCTGACACGGCAGAAAGAAAATGAAGGTGTCAATGCCAAAATGCAGCTTTCCTTATTTCAGCCTGGTTCTCTCTCTCTCTCTCTCTCTCTCTCTCTCTCTCTCTCTCTCTCTCTCTCTCTCTCTCTCTCTCTCTCTCTCTCTCTCTCTCACATTTATAGCAGCCAATTTCGAGAGGGAGAAGGAGATGAAGGAAAAGGAAAAAGAGGAGGAGAAAAAGAAGGAGAAGGATTAGTTGTGAATGTTGCAATTTTAGCATCTTTTGCTTTTTTTAACCCCCACGATGGGAAAACTGCAGTAGGGCACTCTGAAACAGATATATTCACATGGCTCTGAAGCAGCATCATAGGATCAAGCTAGTAAAACTTATAAGCAGGATTTTGGTTTGGTTGGTTTGTTTTTTTGAAAAAACCACTCAATAGCAATAGCAATAGCACTTAGACTTATATACCGCTTCATAGTGCTTTACAGCTCTCTCTAAGCGGTTTACAGAGTCAGCATATTTCCCCCAACAATCAGGGTCCTCATTTTACCAACCTCGGAAGGATGGAAGGCTGAGTCAACCTTGAGCCTGGTGAGAATCAAATTGCTGGCAGTGGGCAGAATTAGCCCGCAATATTGCATTCTAACCACTGAATCACCATGGCTCCTCCTCTACAGCTCCTCCAATAGGACTCCAGATTTAAATTTTGGATAAACTAGAATGGCTCTGTTAAAAGTCTATGGAGATTCTCAGTCATCCAGCTCATGGCTGTCCCAAAGGTGCTTTTTCAAGAGGCAACTGGACTTTCTGATTTTTCTTTGAAGATGTTTTGCTTCTCACCCAAGAAGCTGAAGAAGCTTCTTGGATGAGAAGTGAAATGTTTTCAAAGAAAAACTAGAAAGTCCAGTTGCCTCTTGAATAAGCACCTTTGGGGCTCTGTTAAAAGAAGCAGCCAGATAATTTTTTTTAAAAAGGAGAGATTGGGATTCCCGCTTGTAAATCAAGATTGCTATTAAGTTGGTAACAGCAATGAGATCAGATTAACAGAGTTGGAAGGGACCTTGCAGGTCATCTAGTCCAACCCCCTGCCCAAGCAGGACACCCTACATCTGCCTCTACCTGGGATCGAACTCACAACCTCCTGATTGGGAGGCACCTCTAGGCCACATCAGCTGGAGTCCAATCCTCATAGTCAAAATCAGCCATAACATCTCTTAACAATAAACCATCTAAAGCATGCATACTTCAGTACACCAAACATATATAGAATGTTTTTGGATTGACTTTCTGCAATAAACCAAGGATTGGCAACCATCTATAGTTCTGAGCTTAACCATCTCCAAGTGCTGTAAGAGTATGCGGCAAGTCAATCATAACTTTCTTACAATGGGCAAGTCCAATAATTTTGAGTCTTTCAATGAGTTATTATTGGGGAGAGATGAATAAAAGAAGAAAAAGAATGCTTCAGAAGCATGCCAAAAAGCAGTTTGGCACCTATTACCCTGTTTTCCCCAAAATAAGACTCCCCCTGATAATAAGCCCAATCGGGCTTTTGAGTGCATGGCAATAAGGCCAAGCACTTATTTCAGAGTTCAAAAAAATATAAGACAGGGTCTTATTTTCGGGGAAACATGGTACTTCTGGTTTTGCTGTAAGCATGAGCAAATAGGAACAAATTTTCTTGGTGACACTTTTGGTTAGAATGCCGTATTTCACGCTAATTCTGCCCACCGCTAGGAGTTCGATCCTGACTGGCTCAAGGTTGACTTAGCCTTCCATCCTTCTGAGGTCAGTAAAATGAGGACCCAGAATGTTGGGGGGCAATATGCTAAGTTTTTTAACCACTTAGAGAGGGCTGTAAAGCACTATGAAGCAGTACATAAGTCTAAGTGCTATTGCTACTTATAGTGTAGAAAAACATGACTGCGCTTCTCCACAAATCTCCAAGAACAAGAAGGCATCTGCAAAGGCCAAGGGAGAGCAAATTGTGAAATGTGCATCATTCCACAAACTCCCTTTCTTTTCTTCAGTCATCATGACAATTTGCGTACAACAATTCCAGAATCAGTTTCTAATTGAGAAAGTCTCCTTTTTCAAACTTTGGGAAATTGTTGCCATCAGCATTCATCAATCTTTCCCAGCTAGGGAGCATTTTAGATTTGTAGACTTCCTTCCAAAATTTCCAGCCACCATAGTCCTTGCTAAGAATTCTGGGACTTATTCTTGACAAATCTGGAAGGAACCAGGTTATGAAAGATTCAAACCCATAATACTGAGTTGGATTGACTAAAGATCTTATTGAAGATAAGGTCAATTTTCTATGTTTCAGCTTCTCAATTACTGAAAGTGTATATTTTAGGAAGTTCTGACAGCAAAGTATAATTAAAAACATACAAATAAAACTATAATAGTTTTGCTGGCTATGGCAAAGCGTTAGTAAAAGAAGGAACAAACAGATATAAAGGAAGATATTTGAGTTGCTTTTCTGTGCATAACCCACAGACAAGCTATCTTTCACTGTCCTTTGGCTGGAATTTTAATTCTTGCAATATTTGCTGGTAGCTAATTCTGACCAAAAATGGAGAATATAGACTAGTAAATAAGAATAAGGATGGGAAGATGGACTGTAGGCGATGTAATTTTTGGTAATTTCAAGGTAGTAAAAATAAATCTTTATAATCTAATATTATGAATTAGATATATAATCTAATATATATATTAGATTATATATCTAATATTATATATGCTATGTTTATTCAAACCTGCATTAATTAAGACTTGCTTCCAAGTAACTGCAACATACTAATATTTTAGGTCGGCTTTTTAAGAGAGGAAATGCAGTGTTAAACATAGTCATTCAAATAGCAGATGGAGAAAAATCTAAAATCTATTTATTTGGTTGCACTCTTGTCCCCAAATCTTTCTTTTTCCAGTGGACAAAGTTGCTTTTGCTAAATGTATCAGTACATTTATTGAATAGCCCGAAGGCCTTTTCAAAAAAGAAAAACAGAACAAACAGGTACAGAAACAACCGTACAAAAAATATATATGGTACATGACGTCAAAATTCAACGATATCAAAATTCAATAACTAAATTTCTAAAACTAGACAACCCAAATAAAATATCTCGTCTCTAACTCAGCTCATCTTTCTTACAATCAATGAAATTATTTTCAATGTAGCTGGCTCGTATTGCTGTCATCCTATTAAGATAGTGAGTAATAGCCCTTACCAGGGGAGGAGAGTCTGCCTTCAATAGAAATGTTAATTTATGCCTTACATTCCAGTGGGAAAATTTATTTATAATTGGGGACAGATATTGTTTTCTTACTTCCTCATACATCCTACATTCAAATATTATAACTAAATGTAAGCATATCTATTTTAATCTGTGTCACCTTATTAAAGGAAGTTCATAAAATTTTGTGTCTGAAACATGTAAACCTATAGCAAACAACTAGCAACTTCACTGAAGGGAATAATTAATAATGAATGCTTGTGTGCACCATTCTTCAGTGGCCTTTCCCGTCCTCAGTTTCTCAGGGGTGAGAAAAACCAGCCTGCTCTAAGAAATGTGTGTTTATGGAGGGGAGGGTGGGAGTTTGAAAATCAACTTGCTTTTACCCCATATGCATAAAGCTCTCTTTCCTAATTGTGCTCTGATCTCTTGCAAGCCTCCCAAGGCATCAATGAGAGTGTTATATGCAGTTGCAGGATTGAATATGGAGAAATATGTCTGGGCTTCACATTCCATCCGTCCATACAGTCAACCATACCATTTTAAGGTGGAAAATAATGTTTCCGTATAGGATGGAAATATTGAAAACTAAGGCCTATTCATTTCATCTGAGATAGTATTTTCTGTTTCTAAATGAATGAAAGTGCTGCAGAAGCGAGCAGAATATATACACGAAGAAGATATAGAAACAATATCTGGCAACCTAGGCTTGGTTGGAAATGTGATCTTTAAAGTCTCCATCATTTTTAATCTATCTGCTTTCTTTCTTTCTTTCTTTCTTTCTTTCTTTCTTTCTTTCTTTCTTTCTTTCTTTCCTTCCTTCCTTCCTTCCTTCCTTCCTTCCTTCCTTCCTTCCTTCCTTCCTTCCTTCCTTCTTTCTTTCTTTCTTTCCTTCCTTCCTTCCTTCCTTCCTTCCTTCCTTCCTTCCTTCCTTCCTTCCTTCCTTCCTTCCTTCCTTCCTTCCTTCCTTCCTTCTTTCTTTCTTTCTTTCTTTCTTTCTTTCTTTCTTTCTTTCTTTCTTTCTTTCTTTCTTTCTTTCTTTCTTTCTTGAAGTTCCAGAGCCAGATACATGGTGATCGTTTTGAAAAATCACCACATTGTTTTTCCAAAACAGATATTAAGATAGCAGATTGGATAGAGCACACTTTTGCAGTTTTGAAAAAAAATCACTGGACTACCAGAGAAGCTCAGAAAAATGATTTGGCACAGTTCACACCTCATATTAAGGTGGATTAGTAAGGCCACTTGTCCCCTCTGACTCATACTTACAAGCAGTTGTGGCTAATGTGTTACTCATGGTTTTGTTGGCCAAGTTTAACATGATGAAGAGAGACAATTTCTGCCCAAAATAATACAGAATGTACCATGGTTTGTTTTTTTACTATAATGGCAGATTCATTCTCTGGCTTCTTCTAAAAAGGTAATGCTAGCTAAGTCCCACATTCATACATCACACAGTAAATTCACCTTCTCCACTTCAGCTTTAGTGCCATAGCCACAACGCAGTCTAAAACTGATCTGCAGCTGTCTTCATTTCTGCTGACTTTGAAAAACAGAAAGCATGATGGGAACATGACTCTTCTTCCTTCCAGGTGGCTAATAAGGGAGTACAAAGAACATTTTCAGTCTCGGTCCTCTTTCATGACTTGCCAGTTGTAAGAATAATTAAAACCCCCTCACCAGTTCGGACCGGTATGGCGAACTGGTAGCGGCGGCAGCAGGAGGCTCTGCCCACCTGCCCAGATGTCATCAAAAATGCTCTGCGCATGCACAGAAGCTTCTGCACATGCACAGAAACATTGCATGCACACAAAGCACGCCTGTGTGCTCCCATTCCCGAACCGGTAGCAAAGGTAAGTGGAACCCACTACTGCCCCTCACTCTATTCCATACAAAAAGGGAGTAGAATTGCTGGTTTCCTTTCTCAATCCATCTTTTTTCAATACCTGTATTTGTCTGCATCTATTCTAAGGGTTTGCACAAAAAGAACCTGAAAGGATATGAAGTATTATTGAAAGAAGGTTCATTGTAAAAAGTACAAACAAAAGGCTTCCAGTCGCTTTCTAGCCATTCCTCTGTGGCATTTTTAAAAATCCATGTGAATTGAGAGATTGGAATGATTGTGTTTTAGCAATTTCGCAACCTAGTATTCTTCTCAATAGCTGTGGTCATAATTAAGGTTGTTATGGCAGCTGAATTGGGAGAAGAAGGATGAAAGTTCTAATATGCCTATAGAAAGAAGTAAGTTCCAGGAGTGATGGAACTGGGAGACAATGGAGTGGGAAGACTTTTGACTGGCTTCAGATCAGGATCTGGAAGTTCTGATCCATGAGAATAGGAGTACCCATAGAGTGTTCACAACCATAGTTCTTCAGAGAAAAACACCAGCTTGGGTGAATTTTCAGTAAACCAGAGCAGAGTTGGAAATGAATTGACTTTCCCTTCCCAAACAATATTGTGAAATCAATCAGGCCTGAGGCTGATCCCAAGAAACTGAAACCGTAAGAAACATAATCTGTGGAACAGTGTAATCAATTTTTACTAATACAATAGAGCCACTTTGCAGGCACCACATTACCGCTATCAAATCGCCAGGCTAGATGGCTAAGCCATATCTTTAGATCCTTTCAGAAGGCCAACTAGAATAGATCCAGTCTAAGCCATCTTCTCCTAGGGCAGTCAATCCATTACAAAGACTGGTATGCATACATCTATCACTAGAGACGCAACCGGTTCTTCTATGGAGCAAAGTTTTTTAACAGTAGTTTCTGTGTTGTTATATTTACTTTGCAGAGAATTTTAGATGGCACATTAAAATTTTGTTTGTTTGTTTTTAAAAGACTAGGAGGGTGAAGGAAGATTTCTGATGAATTTTGAAAGCCAAATGTTTGGAAAGAATTTACTGTGTGGCTGTTTTATTATGATTGGTAGCAATGCCACCCAGATTTTTGGACTAGATTTGGCATTTTTGTCTGCTTATCAAGTCCTTTCCAAGGACCTGGGATAAGCAGATGTTGTTGCTTGATGTGTTAAAGATATTGTTGCAGGATGTAAGCTGTTCCAAGTAAAGCTGTCTTTTGCAATTGACTGCTAGTAATTTTGTCAATGCCAATGATGTTGAAGTGGTGCTCCATATGTTTTCGAATTGCACCCTAGGCACCATTAGTGTAGATTACATAATAATAATAATAATAATAATAATAATAATAATAATAATAATAATAATAATAATAATAATAATAATAATAATAATAATAATAATAATAATAATAATAATAATAATAACAACAACAAACAAACAACAATCCATCTTAGAAACAAATCAGTTAATGTACAGTGCAGCTGCAATAGTCACTAATGAACTAGGTTTTAAAAACAAAGCACCTAGTCGCAAGGCAGAAAAAGCATCAAAACCAAAGTGGAAAATTCGACTGGAACAAAAAATAAAAAAACTCAGAACAGATGCTAGCAATTTAAAAAATATGAATGAACAACGGCTAAAAAATAGCAAGATCATGGATCAATTAGCCAGAAGATACAGGCTTGATACAAGGAAAATTGAAGAAGCACTTGAAATTGTAAAACAGCAAATAACAGCAATAGCCAGAAAAATTGAAAGATATGATGCAAGAATCATTCAGTACAAGCAAAATCAGCAATTTCGATCAGATCAAAGACGTTTCTACCAAAGCCTCAATGCAAATGACAATTTCAAAAGTGAAAAACCAGAAAAGCAAGCCACAGTTAAATTCTGGAAAGAACTGTGGGAAAATGCAAAGGATTACAATAAGGAAGCAAAGTGGATACAAGACTTTGAGAAAAGTGTTGGCAAGAAGCAAATGCAAGTATTAGAAATAACAACTGAGATGGTCAAAAATCGAGTAAAAAAAGTAAAGAACTGGACATCACCTGGAAATGACCAATTACATGGTTTCTGGCTCAAATATCTGACCAGTTTGCATGCAATATTGGCCAAGCAACTGAACGAAATGCTACAAAATGGTCAAATTGATGAATGGTTGACAACTGGAAAAACATACTTGATTCAGAAAGATGCAACTAAAGGAACAACACCTGGAAACTACAGACCAATAACATGCTTGCCAACAACCTTCAAATTACTCACCGGGATAATTGCAGATAACATAATGGATTATTTGGAAACAAATAACATCTTGCCAGTAGAGCAAAAAGGCAACAAAAGAAGGAGCAGGGGCACAAAAGATCAGCTCCTAATTGACAAAATGATACTAGAAAACTGTAAGAACAGAAAAACGAACTTGAATATGGTCTGGATTGATTACAAAAAGGCGTACGACTCACTGCCACACAGCTGGATCATCAAATGCTTAGAAACTATTGGCATCAGCAAAAATATTACATCATTCACTGAAAAAGCGATGAAACAATGGAGAACTGTGTTGGCAGTAGGGAATGAGAACTATGGAATGGTTAATATCAAGAGAGGAATTTTTCAGGGAGATTCACTTTCACCCCTCCTCTTCATCATCGCAATGATCCCACTATCAGTAATCTTAAAAAAAATGAAACTTGGATACCAAATAGCCAAAGACGCTGAAAAAATTTCACATTTATTGTATATGGATGATTTGAAACTGTATGGAAAGTCAGAAATAGAAATCCAATCACTGACCAACACAGTCCTAATATTCAGCACAGATATCTCAATGCAGTTTGGCATGGAAAAATGTGCCACTGTATCTATGAAAAGGGGCAAAATCACTACATGTGACGGAATTGAAATGCCCAATGGCCAATTAATTAAATGCAATCAAAATGAAGCCTATAAATATCTGGGCATTCTGCAGTTGGATAACATCAGACATGGAGAAGTGAAAACTATCATTAGAAGAGAGTACACCAACAGAGTTAGGAAAATTTTGAAATCTAAATTAAATGGTGGAAACACCATCAAGGCCATGAATACCTGGGCAATACCAGTCATAAGATACACGGCTGGTATAATTAACTGGACACAAGCTGATTTGGACATTTTGGACCGAAACACCAGAAAACTAATGACAATGCACTACAGTTTACATCCACGTAGTGACACTGATAGACTTTACCTGCCCAGAAAATCAGGTGGCAGAGGACTACTACAAGTAAAGCAAACAGTTGAAGAAGAAAAGCATGCATTGGCGGATTATTTAAAAGAAAGTCAAGAACATCTATTAATTGAAGTAAAGAACAAAAATCTACTGAAGGTCCAACAGACGAAACAAGAATACAGAAAAAATGTGATAAAATCAAGAATGGAGAGTTGGCAAAATAAAGCATTACATGGCCAATTTCTGGAAAAAATAAAAGACAAAGTGGACAGTGAAAAAACTTGGTTATGGTTAACATCTGGTACTTTAAAGAAAGAAACAGAATCATTGATCCTGGCCGCACAAGAACAGGCAATTCGTACAAATGCCATAAAGGCCAAAATTGATAAATCTTCAAATGATGCTAAATGCAGATTATGCAAGGAAGCTGATGAAACTGTAGCCCATGTGCTCAGCTGCTGCAAGAAAATCGCGCAGACTGATTACAAATTACGACACAACTCTGTTGCACAAATGATCCACTGGAATTTATGCAAAAATTATAACATCCATACTGCTACAAACTGGTGGGAACACAAGCCTGAAAAAGTCACTGAAAATCAGATGGTCAAGATCTTGTGGGATTTTCGTATACAAACAGACAAGGTACTGGCGCATAATACACCAGACATCACGCTGGTCGAGAACAACAAGGTGACTATAATTGACATTGCAATACCAGGAGATAGCAAGGTCGATGAAAAGGAACACGAAAAAATCGCAAAATACCAGGACTTAAAAATCGAAATCCAACGATTATGGCACAAACCAGCAGTGGTAATTCCAGTGGTGATTGGAACACTGGGTGCTATCCCAAAAGCACTGGAATTACATTTAAAACAGCTCAAAATTGACAAAATCACCATCAGTCAAATGCAGAAAGCCGCACTGCTCGGTTCTGCACATATACTTCGAAAATACATTACGACTTCCTAGGCCCCTGGGTGGGGCTCGACTAGTAATCAATGCCAAATCCGGCGAAACAACTGGCCGCTGTGATACAATTGTATAATAATAATAATAATAATAATAATAATAATAATAATAATAATAATAATAATAATAATAATAATAATAATAATAATAATAATAATAATAATAATAATAACAACAACAACAACAACAACAACAACAACAACAAATTAGTTAGCTGCTGCGAGATGACACAGACTGATTACAAACAGCAGCATGACAAAGTGGCAACAATGGTGCATTGAAATATTTACAAGAAATACTAATTCCTTGCAAACAAAAACTCCCTTCCTTCCTTCCTCCCTTCCTCCCTTCCTTCCTTCCTTCCTTCCTTCCTTCCTTCCTTCCTTCCTTCCTTCCTCCCTCCCTCCCTCCCTCCCTCCCTCCCGCCTCCCTCTGTCTCTCTCTCTCTCTTGTATTGTTAATTATTTTTGAATATTTTTATTATGTTGCTCCATCTTCCCATCCTTATTTTCCACACTCAGGAAAGAAAATAAAACCTTGAATAATGGTTATTTGGCTGGCCAGGAATTACAGGAATATAAATCAAACACTTCTGGCCTTTTCAGTAGAATTGCATTTAGAATTTTCATTTAGGATGGATATTTCTATATTAGAATGAGATTATCTAAAAGCAAGAAATTGTGATGGATTCAAAATAGAATGCAATTTAAAGGTTCTAGAATAGTGGGACATACCTTCTTCTGTTCAAATAATGTAAAGTGAAGGAAAAATAATTATTTTGTGGTTATTTGTTCATGGCTCAGATAATACTTTAAATCAACTCTGCTTCTACCCATATGAAAGTTCCATAACCCAGAAAATTAAGGATTTCTACATGATCCAAACTGGCTTCAATAAATCTTTGTATTTGCACACAAAAATGCCCAGAATATTATTTCCCTTTGTTGCTTATGAGTGACTTCCTTAAGCATAGTAGTTGACATTCTTATTCGGTCTGTGAATGTATCTTACAACAATTCAAATTTTTGGATATTGTTTGTTTATGTGTAGAAACCTACAAGAGGAACCATTGTGAATTTTTCTACTGCAAATTAACACAGTCCTTGTCCCACTCTCTCTTCTGCATCTGATAATAAATGTAATAAATATATTGAATATAACACCTGTGATAGCTATATAACTATAGCTGACCATAACGCTCATTTTCCATGTTTAGTAGAAAAATGATTTCAGAGTTTTTAAGTGTGCAGTCAATATCTGGCAATATTATTCAGTTGAATCTTATTTGGAGACTGTTTTTTTTTCCAGTCCTGTGTTTTATTTCTTGAAATGTTATTCCAGACAAAGGAAGAGAAATGGCTTCATTATTGTTGTGAGGAACAAGCAATCAGCATACCGATTATCCAGTTTGGGAAGGTCACAGTGGGCACCTAATCAGCTACCTAAATGGCTTGTTCCTTCTGCAAAAAGAAGAATCATCAGGGCAACCAGATTAGAATAGAATAGAATAGAATAGAATAGAATAGAATAGAATAGAATAGAATAGAATAGAATAGAATAGAATAGATTTTTTTATTGGCCAAGTGTGATTGGACACACAAGGCATTTTTCTTTGGTGCATATGCTCTCAGTGTACATAAAAGAAAAGATTCATTCGTCAAGAATCATAAGGTACAACACTTAATGATAGTCCAGGTACAAATAAGCAATCAAATCATATTAGGAACCAGTCAATATAAATTGTAAGGATACAAGCAACAAAGTTACAGTCATACAGTTATTAGTGGGAGGAGATGGGTGATGGGAACGATGAGAAGATTAATAGTAGTGCAGACTTAGTAAATAGTTTGACAATGTTGAGGGAATTATTTGTTTAGCAGAGTGATGGCATTTGGGAAAAAACTGTTAGGAATACAAAAATACAAATGGCATTAGACGGCACGAATTAACATTTTCTGTACCTTTTTGCTGTCATCTCCTTGTGATCTGGAATTCTGTAGCCCTGATCTGGTAGACCAAACAATGATCAATCTTTTGTAAATGATCATGTGATGGGGCCAAGAGAACATTCATATATACTGGGTTCCCAGTCAAAACACTATGAGATACTCTAGTTGAGGAACCGTCGCATCCCACTGAGATTGGCCTGTCCCACCAGGGCCGATAGAGGAGGCAGGATGCGTGTCTGTTGGCCCAATCATTCTGGCAAGCGATGTCCAGGAGAAGAGCCTTATCTCTGCTATCACACCTGTCCTCTGGAACATCTTGCTCCCCAATGTGAGGTTGGTCCAAAAATTCTGTCCCTTCGTCAAGGCCTAAAGTTAACTTGGGCCCCAATGGGGAAACAGACAGTGGAGGTGATTGATCAAGTAACAACAGATCCGCCTCCCCTGATCCTGCCCCCCCTCCCCATCTGTAATTGGATTTGAATAGTTGTTTTAAACTAGTGTATGTGTGTGTACACACACACACACACACACACACACACACAGACAATTGTAAGCTGGCCAGGTACCACAGGAGTTATCATAGGAGTTACCCTCTGGTAAGACTGGTAGTCAGTAAATTTTAAATAAATAAATAAATAAACAAATAAATAATAGTTTATTTATTTATTTACCAAAGAGTGCACCAGACACGTATATATGTCATATCAGATAAAGTACAGTAATCATAACAGCTCACAGAGATCCAAATAATGGAAAGGTCAAGGTGAGAAGGTGTGCTTACGATGACTTAATGCAGATCAGGGCTGCCAATGCTTCCAACCATGGCTGTTGGAAGATGTTGCATGGCTGACTGGCCATTGGATTTTTGTTTTATTCACAGAGATTCTGAAGTAGTCACTTACAAGAGCTAGTTCCCTGTAATTCTTGCTTCCATCTAATAGACCTGTAATTCTAGCAGATCTGAAACTTGAGATTTCAGATGAGCCTAGAAAGGATTGATCTGTAAGTAAATGAACTTAAATAAGAGCACATCTTTACAAAATAATTTGGTTAACATTTTGTTAAAAAGGGGGGGGGGGAAGCATGAAGATTATTTTTAATAGAAAATACGTATGATCTTAATGCTGGGCAATGAATCCCTTTCGAATTTTTATTAGCTGACATTGATAGAAATGAAAAACTTACCTTCCACTTAACCAGTCTTCAATAAAAACGATATTTTAATGAAAAGTAATTAAGGAAACACACACACCCCAAAAGGAAACCTTGTACCTACTTCATTACAATGTTTAATTATATGTGTTTTGTTGCTAGAAAAGAAAAACATTGACACCACAATGAACTGTAATGGAAACAGTGATGCTATTGCAATGAACTTTCTCTAAATAATTCACTACTTCCAACATGATTCAGAGCTTTAAATAGATGAAGAGCTGACATTTCTCATGCATCCAACACTCCCCCCCCCCTCCCCAAAAGAATCAATGCATGTTACATAGCAAAAGTTATTCAAAGTATTGCACACCCATTGCAGAGTAGATATCAGACACTGGAGATACTGTTAACAACTTGTTTATTAATATCCTTTAAAAATCCCCATGGACTAAGTGCCTGCAAATCATAAATATAGATGAACTGCATAGCTGGAGTTTCAGAACATTTAATAACTGTATTCAGTCTCCCCCAAAAATCCCACTGATTTTTTTTTTTTTGGCTGAATTTTCTTTCTGTACATTTTTCCATGACACAGAAGGGGTTGCAAGCCAGCGATGGTCATGTCTTAGAACACTGTTTTGTAAGGTGTTAAACACGGAATACTTGGACGTGGAGGGAATGACTAAAATTAGAGTCACATTTCACTTGTACGATCCCCAGACACATTTTTAATTTGCTGCTGAAATATATACAACTTTCTGAATAATTTGGCTTATTTGTTTAGCTTTTATTTTTCAATTCCAAGATCATTTTACGAAGGTTTAGTTTGTGCTGCCTCTTAGCATCTCTGTCTTCTCTTCTCGGTTGGAGGATGTGCTTTGTGCATGCGCAGAGGGTAAAAGAACTCAAATGGCGGTGTCCCGGCAGGTGGGCGGAGCGCCGCGCTACCTGCGCGATCGGCTCACTGACAGACAGGTGAAAGCGAACTGGAGCATTTCACCCCTGCGCTGAGGTGTAAGCAATGTGTTGTCTAAAACCACACATCTGTTGTTCTCTACTTCCTCAACAACAGCAGTATTACTGTGATGTAGTATTCAATGGTAGAATTTATGGTTTATTTATTAACCAAACAAATGTATGTTTCCGCCCGTCTAACAGAGGAACTCGGAAGGCAATGGAACGCATTTTCCTCCTTTTGCTTAAAAATCCCTTCATGGACATGCTTACGAAACCATTAGGAATTTGATTAGATCTAGAGCAGGGGTGTCAAACTCACGGCATTGTCACATGACATATTGGGACTTTTCCCCCCTTTGCTAAACTGGGCGTGGGCATGGCCAGAGCATGACGCATCCGGCCCACGAGCTGGGAGTTTGACAGCCCTGATCTAGAGGGTCTTTGCTTAACTTACATGCTTTGTGATTTTATGTACACTGAGAGCATATGCATATGCACCAAAGACAAATTCCTTGTGTGTCCAATCACACTTGACCAATAAAGAATTCTATTCTATTCTATTCTATTCTATTCTATTCTATTCTATTCTATTCTATTCCATTCCATTCCATTCCATTCCATTCCATTCCATTCCATTCTATTCAAGAGTGTCTTCTCCAAAGTCAATGTGCATGGGAATGTAATCCACTGGATCAGTCTCAGGAGCTTTATGAAGCTATAGATAGGGGATCAGGCTTGGCTAACAATAATTAAACCACCCAGCAATCTAAGATCTTGTTTTATGCTTCTAATTTGGGATGTATTGCTGATTCCGATGATAAAAAGACTGCAGATCTCATGAAATAATGGAAGTAATTACACTAAATTAAAAGCCTCTTCTGCTGTTCAGGCAGTCAATACTTCACAAGCAGAGGAAGCTACATAAAAGTCATTGCAGCAAATCAATGAACCAACTGTGTTCTAAGCTGGAGAATAATAAAGTTAAGTTTGAATGGTTAGAACAGGATGGATCTTCCCATTTCCATAGTTGTAATAGCCAAAGGAAAGTTGGATAGTTCTTTTTGACCTGATGTGTCGCAGAGAAAAAAACAAACACTGTTTCTGGTGCTCCAATTCACCACAGCAGATGGGAAGAGAATTTTGTATACCTTTCTTCAGGATCAGAGACAATTATATTGGCTTGTAAGCCCAATAAGAAACCCGACATTTCCTCTTATTCAGGGTTTACAGACTAGGTGTTAAACAGGAGATAACCACAAGAGGATGAATAAAGGAGGAAGAGATGGTTGCAGTGACAATAAAATAATCTAGTCGTTGTAGAAGAACAAAAGGCCCAGCATCCTTTCTTTTTTTCTTTCATCTGGATACAAATGGTCTGAAATATCTATGGGACAGAATTTCAGACAAGTAAGATTCTGGTCCAAAATGCCAAGTTCCAGCTTATATAGTCCAAATCCTGCATCTGTTCCAGGAATAAGAGTTTGGCATGAAGAAATGTTCCCATCGGTCTTTGGTACAACTTAGCCAGAGCTCAGTATTTCAACATTAGAGGACAAACCATATACCAGTGTTTCCCAACCTTGGCAACTTGAAGATATCTGGACTTCAACTCCCAGAATTCCCCAGCCAGCCATATACCATCTGATGGCTATAGCCTGCCTTTCTCAAAGCAAAGCAAGTCAACAACAACAAAAAGTCTGCCACCAGTGAGGAAATCCTGCTTCTCCAAATCTGATTTTACGATAACTCGGGGAGGGGGGGGAGTAATTTTTGTGCTACTTTCAACTATCCCAGCTATTTTTGTGTGGACTATCAAGAATGAAAAGAAAGTGAAGACATCGGGCAGCAAGGTGGGTGGATTCCATTACAGCAATGATGGGATTCCAAGATCTTAAGGGCTCCCTCCTGGGGAAAATCTATGTCATCTATGACTGACCTAGACATGCGAAATCAAGACTTTTTCAACCTGGGTGGCTTCCAGATGTGCGGACTCAACTCCAAACTTAAGTTTTCTGGCAAGTGGCCATGGCCAAGTCTCTAGAGGTTGAAATCTGCATATCCTGAAGGCAGCCGATTTGGGGAAAGTTGTCTTACATAATGCGATTTATTTTGATGATAATGTGTGAAGTCATCCACCATAGCTTATCCAACTCTGATTATAAAGTCTTGGCTTAGTATAGTATGTGTCTGAACTCAGCCAGTTTGTTATGTTACCTTAATTGAACAAACTGTGATGACAACAAACTCTAACCTGCCTTAAAACCAGAACCAGACATGCAACCACCCCTCACGTGTGGCAAATAGGAATTATGGTAACTATAGTTTATTTGATACAGGCTTCACAGCTGCTTATAATTATTCCAATTCAAAGAGTAATTGCTCACTCTTTGGGATAGTGCAGGGGTCGGCAACCTGCGGCTCTTTGGGCCCTCTGCTGTGGCTCCCTGTCCCATCACTGGTTGGCTCCACCCCTCGCTTTTAGTTTTTTTGGGATATTTTTGGAAATCCAGGCTGAGGAACGATCGCCAGCTGCGGCGGACACTTCCCCTCAAGCGATCCTCCCCCTCCTCCCTTCATGACCCTCTGGCCGGCTGTGGCTGAGCCGGGAGCGTGCACAAGCGCGGGGAGACCATCCTCAAGTGAGCGCCAAAGTGCAGGAAAGGCGCGTGCAGGGCAGGTGGCCGCTTGCTTAGGGAGGGTCTCCCCGCATGTGCGCACGCTCCTGGCTCAGCCACAGCAAGTCAGGGCATCACGAGAGAGGGAGGAGGGTCACCGGAGAGTGCAGGAGCGAAGCGCCCCTGTACCTGCTGCACGTAAGGCAGCCTTCGCTTCCTGCCGCTGACGATGTCCCCCCAATTTCTTTTGTGGCTATGTATGCAGATAAACTACTTTAGCAAAACTCTTTTAACATTTATAAACTTGAAGTGCAAGAGCACCTGGCCGTCTCTAGGTCAACTTGGAATTCATTGAGCATAATAAATTCTGGAGCACAACACATTAAAGAAAAAAAATCCATGACTGGATAATACCTTGATTGGGACCAATCAAATGATCCCCCCCTCCCCAATCTTTGTACATTCAGCCAAAGCAAATTTCTTATATTGGGACTTAATCCAAAATCAGATAAATGATAGATAGATGACAGATAGGTACATGACAGGTAGCTAGGATAGATAGGTAGGTAGATGATAGATAGATAGATAGACAGTCAGTCAGACAGACAGAGAAAGAAATTGAATATAGGGCAATGCCCTTAAAGAACATCTTTTTCATTCATAATAGGTATTTGCCATAAACGAAGCAATAAAAATATAGGAAATCTTCTGTCATAAAAGATTTTCAGAAATAAGTAGCATATCATTTAATTGCTATTTATTTTCATAAACATGAGGTATTTCAAAGTGCTATAAAGATGCAGCACTAAATGTACATCGTTGGAAGAAATTAAACACAGAACTTTGCAATTACCCAGTTCTATGCAACAAACATTAACAAATACATTAACTGGAAGAAACAGGCTAGGAAAAAAAAGGCATATATAGTAAATTTCTTTACAAAAGTTTTCTTAGTCCAAAAAAGTGATAAAGTAATATCTACTCAAAACTTTCCACAACCATTTTCATACGAAAATATAAGTATCAAATTTAGTTATGTATCAGCATCATACTAAAGTATACAGGCAGTGTAAGAATTAGTACAGTACATAACAGAGATTAACAATATATTTGTATACAAAAACATGCTCCTCAAACATTGAGGTATTACAGTACTTAGGTATGAACTTCCAGTCTAATATTGGTAGCAAAAGTCGCCTCTCATAACCCAAGACGTGTACAAAAGGCAAACGTGTATATGGTATTTACACAGGCGGTTCCCTTCCCCCCTGGGTATAACATGGTTTTGCCCCATAACACCTGTAAAACATAAGCACCATTAAAATGGAATGAATGTTTCCAACTCAACTGGATGTCATAAGCAAGTCCCAACGCTCACAACATTGCAAGAACACCGACAGTTCCAAGATGAAACACACGAAGCCATTCCACCGTGGTTTGGCAGTCTCTTCAATTCCAGAGAAGGACATCCATCTGATCTCCCCTTCGGATAACAAGGTGGTGTCATCTACGCAAGAGACGGGATTGAAAATAAAACCAACATTCTTAACGTCAAAAAAACATAGCTCTCTTTAAGGAATCAAAAATGTGCAAAGTGGCAATAGCTGTCCAGATCAGACAAATATATAAAGGTCTGGTGTTTGTTTGTTTGTTTTTCAACCCCCACGTTAGCAAGTCTGCATATGTTCTAATTTTTTTATCAACTGCTGTTGCCTGATTTGGAGTTTTTCCTTTTCCAACAACAACTTGTGCTCCTCAGCCTGCAGGGAATGGACATACTCGGTGGCTTTTTTCAAGATGACCACTTTGGCGGCCTTCTCGTTTTTCACCAGTTCGGGCACGTGGTCCCTTAATGTCAGAAAACTCGACCTCAGATCGTTACGCCGTTGCCGTTCCAAAATGTTGTGGTTGCGTCGGCGCTCGCTGTCTTCTGAATCCGAATTGCGAGGGCTGGAGCTCTTGGGCTTTGGTTGGGTCACTGGCTTTGCTGGACGAGGCGCTGCTTCGTTTTTTAGCTTTTTGGGCGGAGGCACATCCTCCCTCTCGATGTAAGGGGAAGGCGCAGCGTAGTTGTGCTGCTGGTGGATTGGGGCACAGCGCTTTAAGATGACTTCATTGGACTGAGTTCTCACGGAGGCAAAGGGGGTGCCGTTCTTGGGGCGCATTGCAATGGTCAGGGTGGTGATAGCTTTGTAGGAGGAAGAGCGCCTCTTTTCCACGGTGACCACGTCGATTTCCTCCTCCTCCTCCTCCTCTTCTTCCTCGTCTTCATCTTTTATTGGAAAGACAAAAGGTCAAGACATTACACAACTCCAGGGAAGGATATTTAAGACATTCTGCATTAATTAGCAAAGGCCAATGGATAAACTCTTAGGAATCTTAAAGCAGGAAGGACAGGCAGGAAAAGGGCAGCTTCCAGATACAGAATACAATTTGCATGCTCAAGTCACAGATCCCATGCATATATGCCATCAAGCTATCAGTAAAGGAGACATAGTTGGAGATCAGAAAGATATTCAGGCCAATAAGTAAATAAAAATTACAATCCAACTGGTCATAGGATAAAAAGAACATAAAGAAAACCCTCAATCTGAATTTTATGGAATTGTTCTATGGAATTGAACTGCATGGACAAAATTGATTCACAAGGCAGATATAATGCATTCATTATATTATATGAGAAGGTTAACAAACCTTCTCATTCACACATACTCATACTCTCTCTCTCTCATACACAGAGAAAGAGGAGGGGGGGGGAGAGAGAGAGAGAGAGAGAGAGAGAGACATGAAACCTCTCCTGGGACCCATTCCATTTCTTTGAAAAAAGGGCTAGAAAACTAAGCAATTGTTCTCTCTGAAAATGCAGAGTGGTCCCAGTTGTTCGGTCCCTTTAAGCCAAAATTCTGGTTTACTGCCAAGAAGACAGCTGTTAGGAGGAAGCCTTCTTGCTGAAAGCTGTCACGCCTCAGACTTGAAGGAGGCAGTGAATCTTTTGAAACAGGAGGCTGATCATCAAGTTTATGATTATGGTCATATGGCTCCTCTCATTTACTGACAAGAAACTGTTTACTGTCACACTGGATTCTCCTTCCACTCCGCCCCTTGAGATTATAAGCATTTTGCTGAATTTAAAGCCAGCATTCTATATTTTGTTCCATTGAAATCCCCCAAGCCTGCTAAAGCCTCATATAATTTACAGAGCGTTCCTTTCAAAATCTTATTAAATTGCAAAGTCAACAAGCAGAAGTCATTTTCGCTGAAAGAAGCCTGTTTTGTCCGATACTCAAGAAAAGTACCATTTTGGACAATAATAATAAATGCAGTTAAGAGTTGTGTGGTGCTTAACATAGTGGTGCTGTAGGTTTTTAAAATAGATTTCATTCATCCATCATCAACATCCAAATGTCTTGTAAGGGACAAAACACGGGGAGAGTCCCATAAGTAAACTTTTTTTGATACTCAGCCAGGAGAGAAAAACATACTGCCATCTACTGGCGATGTTTTGCAACACATCTAGGAGGGATCTAATGAAAGGCACTCATGAAAAGTCTAGGACTTGTGCTAGTTTTGAACTTTATTTTCAAAAACACAACTGGACTATAATCTACAACGTTTCCTTATCAAATCAGTGCAGTTGCATTATGTGTTCTGCTTCTACCCAGCTTTTAGCTGGAGGGCTTACTTCATTAATTTTGGCTCAGTTTCACCCTACCAGCATTTTAAACACATACAATTGCAGAAGCAACTTATTTGGTTAACAAGAGTTTCCTTCCTTGACCACATCTGTCCCATTGCTGCCTTAAATCTGCCTCTAATAAAATTTGTTCTGCAGCGGATAATTCCCTCTGCAAACAGCAGCCACCAACTTCCTTCCCTCCTTTTTAGACTCAGTTGTCAAACCCACCCTGAAACCACTGTGCTCTAAAATTTATATTCTTCGGTGGATGCTGCACCATATACTTGTTTGTGGGTGTAGAATTGTAGTGAAAGCTCAGTTTAATCTGGCTACAGAAAGGAATGGCAGAGTAAAACAAGCATGCTCGCCCCATATTCCGTAAGGTCCCTGGGTGTAGACAACATCTGATGGTGTCTCTTAGGCCATCAATTTCCTGCTGCCACCTTTGTTGCAAAAGATGTAAAGTGCCCACCGAAATCCCACCTACTATGCTTTTTTTTAAAGGGAGATTGTATTGGTCTATGAGTCCCCATGAAACCTCCTCCCAGTGCCCACACATAACAAAGGATGTGGTTATTTACCAGAATCACTGAGTGTGTCGTCTCCTGAACTGTTGTTGGCCCGGCTGTCACTAGTTATACTTGGGTGATGGCTGCTTCGGGGTGCAGGGATGGCCACCCCTTGAGCAAAGCCACTGCTGTAGTTCATGCTCACCCGGGCCCCTGCCACTCCTCCTCCTCCTCCCGATGAGACTGGGGCTGGGAGATCTCGCTTCTTAAGGGGGAAAGGGAAAACCACGGCTGGATCCACACACTCCGACACGGAATTGTTGAGCTCTGCTTGGCTGCCGCTATTGTTTCCAGGGCTGGTTTTGGAGGGGAGGGCAGCTGGGGGGATGGCAGAGCCAGCTGGGGCAGGCGCTCCAGCTGTTCCTCCTTTAGTCTGTGGCTTCTCGGGGACTGCCCTTTCCAGCTTATCACTGGTCCCAAAGCCGCTCCACATACAGTCCTGAATAATGATGGCGTTGAGGTTGCTGCTTTCGCCCAAACCCATCTCGAAGGAGTCTCCTCCATCGCCACTGCCCCACAGGTCAGCTTCGGGGGGCAGCAGCAGCAACTCGGATGCCCAGTCCAGAGGGTCGCTGGTTCGGTATCCCCCTAGAGCCGTTCCTCCCCATGTCACGGGGGCTCCTCCTGGGGGGTTCTCCTGCAGACCCGCCGGGCTGGGAGACAGAGGAGGCGTAGGCAGTAGCTCAAACTTTTTCCAGATATCCTCCCCCGGAGGAGCAGAGTCGGGACCGCATAAATAAAAATCATCTTCGTCTGGATAGAAGCAGGGCTGCAAAGAGTCGAATTCGAGATCGGAATTTTTACTGACCATCCCTGGCATCTCCGCTGGTCGCTTCAGTCGGGATCCTGAATTAGGATATTGCAACCAAAGAGAGAAATGTTTGTTTCCCACCGGGTGAGAAAAGACACCCTCTCTTAGCAGAACCTGAAATTAAGCGGGAAGGGGGTGAAAATACAAATTAGATTTAAAAGGCAGAAAAGGTACACCTACTCAGTGCAGATCCATCATTATAAGCCTGGGTTTCTTTTCTTTTTGAAACCAGACCGGATCCCCATCAACATTTCAATGAAAGAGTCTTTTAAGCCCACAGAAAGAAACATTAACCACATCCTATTGCTTACTTACTTAATCTCTTCTAAGAAAGAAAATGCGGAAAAAAATCTTAAGAAGGGCCGTTCAGCAAGAAGGGCCGTTCAGCAAGAAGGGCAGAAGCCTCCACACCCCCTTCTTAAAGAGGGGTTCCGAGCCTTCTCAGCGAAATATTCCTCCAGCATTTGCCCTGCAGAAAAGCCTGCTGGCTATTCCAAGCAAAGTATAAGAGGAAGTTTCTTCCTCCTTTTGTCATCTGTAGTCTATGCAGGAGAGGGAAAAGGAGGACGGCGGCGGATGTTTAAAAAAAAAAGAAAAAACCAGGGAGGGGGAGAGGCGCTCAGGGCTACTTTGCAAATTGCCATTCCATTCATTCGCCAGAGCGCTTCCAGAAACCCACACACGCAGAGATAGGAGGAAGGGGAGGGGGGAAAAAGGGGAGGGGGAGGGGGAAGGAAGTCACCCAGCCAAGCAAGCATTATGCAACAGAAGGAAATTCACACACGCGCGCCGCGCCACTCAATCCGGACCCGGGTAAAAACAAAAACACCTTTTAGAAGATAACTGGGAAGATTGTTTTCTTTGGTCCGCGCACAAAATTACACGCGCAAGTGGGGAGGGTGGGAGGAAAAGAGGATGCCCCCGGGATGAAAAAGAAAAGGGGGCGTCCGCGTTGCTCTTTTACACACAAACACGTTACTTTTTCCACACAAAAAACCACCCAAAGACTGCGATTTTCCCGTCCCGTCCCATTGTTCACCGTCCCGAAACCACAAAGCTGTACTTTAAAGACACCACTACAACCGGCCGGCTAGTCGGCGAGCCACCTCAGCCTCCCGTCTCATCTTCAGGATCGCGCGCAGGCACCCCGGAGGCGTTGTAAAGCCTCCCAAGTCTGAAACGGGCTGGGCAACTTTTGCTTACGGCCAGACGCGCCAAGAAGAAAACGGGAGGGACGGCAAGACAAACCGGGAGGGCACGAAAGAAGCGAGCTTGGGGCATTTTACGGGGAAACCGGGTCGCCGGTTAACAACAATCGGTCAGAAATTAAAATAACCAACCCGGGAGGGGGGGGGAAGCGTTTTCTTCCCCCCCCCATGGAGAAAAGGCGCGAGCGCGCGCAAAAATCTCCCCAAACAGCAGCCGCGATCCCAGCTGCTCTCGCTCGCTCGCCTGCCCCGCCCCCCCGATCACTCTCACTATTGTACGGTATTCTTACTCTCCCGTGCAAAAGCCGTATGAATTTGCTATCAAAACATTGGGGCTCGGGGAGTGGTGGTGGTGGGGAGCGGAGAGAAGGCGAGGAGAAGCCGCGGAAACATCTGGGCAGATGCAGAAAGGTTCTACCGACCGCAACATCGGGCAGAAGCGTGGGGTGTGTGTGTGTGTGTGGAGCGGCTGTTACTCCATTGGCTTCTGATGAATGAAACCCAAGCAAACGCGGATCGCGAATTTTTCCTTTTCTATCCCGAGGGTGGCACCGATCTCCCCTATCCTCCTTTTCTCTCTCTCTCTCTCACGCCGGTCCCCCCTCCCCAAATTTTCTTCCTTTTCCCCCAAAGGTTATGTTGCATCCCCCCCTTTTCTGCTTACCTCTCGGCTGGCAGCGGCGGTTGTTTGCAAGGCAGAGGGGCGGCCGCGGGGAGAGCAGAAGGGGCTTGAATTAATGCAGATGGTCGTCTCGGATCTAGGACTTTAAAGAGCGCCAGCAGCCCAATCGCCGCCGCCCCCCCTTCCCCGGCCAGTGTTAAAACCTCTGCATTCACCCTGCGCTTGCAGACAGATGACTGTCACTAAGTGGGCTTTGAACCTCTTGTATATTATTAACTACCCAAAAAAAAAAAAAAATTCCTGACACACCCGAGGAGGGGGAAAAAGGGGGGGGGCGAGCGAGCGAGCGAGCGAAACTTAACCCCACCTCCCTGATTTCCATAGACTAGAGCCAGGGGAGGTGCCAGGCATTTGGCGCCAAAAAAAAACCCTTTTGCTACTGCCTCTTTATTCTTGGGAAGGAGACGTAGAGGCTTGCAAAAAGAAAAACAAAAAAAGGGGGGGGAGGAAGAGGAATGCAAAGTGCCGCGATTGCACTCCCCGCTGGGTTTACTCCGATGCCACCGGCTGATCTTGGGCGGGTGTAAGCGCACTTTGCGAAGCTGCCCTCCCCGCCTCCCTTTCTCCCTCCCTCCCTCCCCTCCGTTTGCTGCAATGGCAACAACCGAGGCGCTGCCTTGTCCGATCCTGGCTCCGGAATACCCCGGGAGGGAAACCCCTTGCAAAAAAAACACCCCTCCTCGGCGCTTGTCCCTTACCCACCCACCCCACCTTCCCCTCCCCGGTGCCCTCCTGTTGCAGCCGATGCTTTCTGCAGGGGAAGCAATCTCGGGGTCATCCCGCTCGTTTTCATTTACCTAATGGTTTCCGTTCGGGTTTGAAATGTTGCAGCCGATCGTTAAAAAGCAGGAGGAGGAGGAGGGAGGCAAGACCAGATGGACGGGCATGGGGGGGGGGGGGAGAAGGACCATAATTACAAGAGAGTCTGTGAGTCCCGGGTGCGAGGAGTAAATGGATCTAGAATTGCGCCGCAAAGCAACACCTTTGTCCAACGGGCTGCCCGAAAGGCTCAGACGGGGGTGAGGTGGGGGGGGGTAGGAGAGCTGCCGATTCATAAAGCCGATTAGATAAGCTTCCTCGGTTGTGTACATCCTTGGTTGGACACACACACACACACACCCGCGCCTTTCCCCGCTACCGTAACGGCGCCGCCTGGAAAAGAACGCGCCAGGCTTGCACTGCAAAAAAGCGACCCCTTGCGGATGCCCCCCCCCTCCATCCCCGGTGGAGGAACGGAGCCGGGGCTGAAGGTAGATGAAAGTATAGGGCGGCCGCGGGTGGGTGGGTGGCTCGCTCTGTCCTCTTCTTCCTCCTTGAAAAGTTCCAGGGGTTCGCTTGTGCCCCGCTGTTCAAAAGAGGAGTGCGGGAAAAAAAACCTTTAAAAGATGGGTTTGGGGGGGGGAGTTGCTAAGCCTTGATGAAGTCCCCAGAAATCTCCTTGGTGTGGGCATCTGAATAACTAGTCTTGAGTGTGTGTGTTTGGTGGGGGTGGGGGGGAGCAGTTCCAATAATGCACAGGCCAGGAGGAAAAAGTGGACAGGTCGAATTCAATTGAATTAAAAGCAACTTCATTTCCCGAAATGTACAGTTGGCATCATTCCTCTCAGGGCATTTAATTATCCCTATTATTATAAATGGGGGGGGGGGGACAACTTTTACATCCTTGCTGGAGGAGGGGCCCATCCTAGCTTTCACTTGGGAGTCCTGGTGGCTCAGGGTCTGCTGTGGACATTTCCTTGGGAGTAAACGTTATGGAAAAACTTAGGGTTAGTCTTTAGAGTTGATCTGTGTAAGACCACACAGTTGCAGATTTAAGGCAGCTGATGCCACTGTGGGGTTTGGAGTTCAAAACAGCAGAGTGAAAGGGTGGAGTTTTTATAAGAGTGGGCCACATCCATGGAGGCACTTTAAAAAATTCCTATGTACAGCACCAGACTTCAAGGAATGGAAAGCCCATGGAAAAAGGGACGTCCTCAGCAGTTTAAAATAAAACACTGCCATTAACTTAGACACCAAACAAATCCATACCTATGAGAACTTCTTGAGCAAAAACACTTCTGGCAGCTAACAGCACTACTCAATCCAGTTGTTTTACACTGAAACAACTGGAGTTGCTAGGGCGATGGTGATTCCGAATGGTGTACTTTACAGCTTGGGTATAAACCATCACTGCTCAAATATATATATAAAACTTCCCAGTAAGAAATCTATCAATGTGTTGGAAGCTAATAAAATGTCACTGTAGTGGAAGGACACTAGTGCTCCTGATTTAAAGCCCTGGATGATGTGTGTTCACTTTCAACATATAAACTGGCCTCATATAAAGTGACTTTGTGGGAAATCTAGGCAGCCAAAGTTTAACTTGTTGTTTTGAGACTTCAGCTTTTCTTTTATATTCATTTATTTTTACCATTGATTTGATACTTTTTACTTCATTTTGTTAATGGCTCTTTATTTTTCTTTGTAAATTTTGTATTTTCTTGATATATATTTATATATCAGATATATATATCAGATATATATATCAGATATATATATATATATATATATATATATATATATATATATATATATATATATATCAGATATATATATATATCTATATCTATCTATCTATATCTATCTATATCTATATATCTATATCTATCTGTCTGTCTGTCTGTCTGTCTATCTATCTATCTATCTATCTATCTATCTATCTATCTATCTATCTATATACATACATACAGTGTATATATATATATAATTAAAAAAAATCCTTTCTAGATATTACCTCAGAATAATTAACAGGCTGGACAGAGCCTTAGGTCCAGCAACTTCTGTTTAGCCTTCTCCCCGCCCCCCAGGCTTCTAAATCCGAGAACAGATTATCATCACCAATACATATTTCCTTTCCTTTTTATTCATGCAGAAAATCTGGCTTCAGTGGTGAGAGACCTGACAGGTGCTGCAGTCTGCATGGAGCTTTGTGTTAAATCGCACACATTGCAAGACCATCATGTGTGTAGGCTGATTGTGTGATTGACTACTGTTCTGTATATTTTCCTTTAAAACGGGAGAAGCAGTCAAATACTTTTTTCATATTTCTTCCTCATGATTCGTCTCTTCTTTGCCTGGAAGTCAAAAGCTTCAATTTTAAATGTATTCAAAGTTTCTTTCATTTGCAGGCATCTACCACTTCAAACTGCCACATTTGCTCTTTGAATTAGAAAGGAAATACGTGAGTCTTCCATTTTTGTCTTAGCTTCACAGACAAGATTTCTCTCTTAATTAGGAATTTTTAAGGTAACAGTGTGAAAATTATTGTGCAATTGTAGTAATTGATTCGATGGTTTGGTTTGAAAAGGTACAAAGCCAGTTGAAAAAAGTATGTCCTGATTAAAAAACAGGTTTTTTTATCCAGCCTTTTATGGGAATATTTCCTTACTCTGGTATTGTAATATATTTCCAGAATGCTCTGTGGTTTCGACATGATCCAAAACAAGGACTATTAAAAGTCTGGAAGCAAAGTTTGAGAATTATAAGAGTGTATGGAGATTGTCACATTTTCTTGGCAGCACTTAGAAAGTCACAAGATGAAGCATCTTGAAGAACACCACGCTGTTGGGATTTAAAAGATGAGGATAGATGTATTCTAACTGCATGCAGCCCTTGACTTACGACCACAATGGAGTCCAAAATTTCTGTTGCGAAGTGAGACATTTGTTAAGTGAGTTTTGCCCCATTTTACAACCTTGCTTGCTACAGTTGTTAAGTGAATCACTGCAGATGTTAAGTTAGTAACATGGTTGTTAAGTGAATCGGGCTTCGCCATGGACTTTGCTTGTCAGAAGGTTACCAAAGGGGATCGCATGACCCCCCAGGACACTGCAACCGTCATAAATACGTGTCAGTTACCAAGCATCCAAATTTTGATCACGTGATCGTGGAGATGCTGTAACGGTTGTGTGAAAAAGGTCATAAATCACTTCCAGTGCCGTTGTAACTTTGTACGGTCACTAAATGATCTTTTGAAAGTTGAGGACTACCTGTACAATACTTAACTTTTTTTTATATGGCCCTTTACTATTTCCCAGGGCAATAAATATCCATTCATATACAATTACAAAGATGAAGTAAAGATGTCAGAAACATAATTGGGATGAGACTAAAAAATGTTCATAAGAGTTTTAAATCAAATCTTTGATTTGGGAATCAAATCCTTTTCCTATCTGCCTAGCTTGGCCCCTTCATCTGCATAGGCTCATCTTGGCATCTGCTTTTTTGCTCTCAGTGGATTATGAGTTGGCATGGATATTACATACCTGCAGCTGTCACTGGGCGCTGTTGGCTTAAGGGGGAAAATACCGTGTTAACACTGGTAGAGATAAGGACAATTTAAGCCTGCCCTCTTCATGGGTTGGGATCATGAAATCAACGCACAAGGTGGGACACAAAATGTGTGTCTCTGCTGAGGTTAGGTACAAGTGGTGAAAGTCCAAAAGTTTGATGAGGCTCATTTCCCAGATGGCCTGATAGCAATCCATTCAGTGTGACTAATATGGAATTCTGAAGCTTTATCATCATTTTGTATTTATTTATTTATTTATTTATTTAAATAGATTTGTATGCCGCCCAACTCCCAGGGGACTCTGGGCGGCTAACAACATGTCAAATCCATTATTGAAATATAAAATCACATAGCAGTTAAAAATTATAAAAGTTAAAAAAACAACCAACATTCATGACCAGGGGGAAGACCCAAATATAATCTGATTGGTCTCACTTTCACCCCGCCTGCCGGAAGAGCCAAGTTTTTATTGCTTTACGGAAGGCCAGCAGGGTGGGAATAGTCCTGATCTCTGGAGGGAGTTGGTTCCAAAGGGAGGGGTATATTGAATATACAAAATATTGTAGAATAGGTTAGACAGCTGATTGATTTGGATGTTACCTTTTTAAGCATATACTTTTGTAATTCTTGTATGTATTTTTAAGTATAATTTTGAATTTCATATAAATTACCCTGAATTTCAGAATGCATCGGGAACAAATTCATTTGTGCCTGTCATTCTTGAATATGGAATTAATATCTCTACAGTTAATATTCACAGATAGCTTCTGTCTCCAGTAATTCAGCCATGATCCACATTGTTCAGAATTCAGATAGGAAGGTACCAAAAAATTATTCACGTTCTGTTTTATGTTAAGTTTTGATAACAGATGGAGCAAACATGTAATCGGTTGTGAATGCCCTGGTGTTATCCCCAAGGTGCTTTTTCAAAAGGCAACTGGACTTTGTTTTTCCTTGAAGTCATTTTGCTTCTCATCCAAGAAGCTTCTTCAGTTCAGAACTGAAGAAGCTTCTTGGATGAGAAGCAAAATGTCTTCAAGGAAAAGCAAAGTCCAGTTGCCTTTTGAAAAAGCACCGATGGAACAATTATGACCTGGATAACTGAGAATCTTTATAGACATTCAGCTCTGGTGTTACCTGTGAAAAGCTAGCACTTTTCACATAAGGCATACTGGAATCGACAAAGGAGATTCGTGCTGTATTTTTCTCTTGCTGAGACCAATTGTACTAGATTCAAGTTAAATTGTCTATGGTTGTCAAGAAGAATCCTAAGAACAGTGGCATCTCTATGGGTAACAAGGGTCCTTTCTTGAACTGCTATTTCTGTTGAGAAGTTTTTCTAATCTTCGGTTGGAATCTGTCTTCCTGTTTTTGTGTCCTGAGCTGTCCAGCAATAGAACAAGACAATCTTCTGTGTGACATCCTTTTAAATACTTGGAAGATTGCTATCACATCTCCCCTCAGTTGTCTTTTCTCCTGGCTAAACGTATCCAGTTCTTTCAATCTTTCTTCTTAGAACTTAGTTTCTAGTCCTTTGATCGTTCTTGTTGCCCTTCTCTGACCCTCTTCCAGTTTCTCTCAGCCCTTCTTAAAATATGGTGGTCAGAACTGGAGTTGGTACTTAGGGTAGAGTCTGATCAAAGCATATTAAATGGAATGATTTTTCTCATGATTCGAACAATTATGGTTACATTGGATTTATGTGTGTCACTGTGTTGTATGCAGATAGAAACACATTCGATAAACTTCCCTTCCCTTCTTAATTATAGGGCTAGTACTGATCTTTGTAGCATCGTACTCAATTCTATGGAGATTCTCAATCATCCAGGTCATGGTTGTCCCAACGGTGCTTTTTCAAGAGGCAATTGAACATTCTTGTTTCTTCTTGGAAGACGTTTCACTTCTCATTCATGAAGCTTCTTAGATGAGAAGCGAAACGTCTTCCAAGAAAAACCAGAAAGTCCAGTTGCCTCTTGAAAAAGCACTCAGTTCTGTTTTTCTCCAGTGTGATGAGCCATTGATAAACAACTTTTGAGTATGCAGTTTACTATCCAGCTATGTATCCACTTAATTTTCATGCCACCCAGTCCACACTTGACTAGCTTGCTAATCAATCTGTCATGGGTTGCTTTGTCATAAACTAATATGTCTTGTTAAGTCAAGACAGATTATGCCAAACCATTTCCATAATTTATTAAGAAAGTTACGGAATGAAAAAGAGAAGGTTAAGTATGGCAAGATTAATTCATGACAGATCCATGTTGACTTCTGGTAATTAATTACCACTGGTAGAGACCATTTCAGTTTGACTCACCAGTAGAAATGGGAATAGGATCAATGTTCCCTGTAATATCAGAAAACAGCGCGCGGCAGTTAGAAACTGCCGCGCGGCGTTCTCTTTTCATCTGCGCGGCCGCACAGGCGCGCAGCCTCTGCAATTGGAAAATGCAGGGCGGAAGTTAGAAACTTCTGCGCGGCATTCTCTCATTACGTGCGCGGCTGTGCAGCCACGCACCTTAGAGGGAACAGTGACTAGGATGTACACAGAAGCTCCTTTTATCATAAAGGTGGAAGTGGTGGGACTGTCCACTCTTAGCTCTTCAAAGGAAGAGTAGTGCTTCAATGTGATGCTTTAGTTTAATCAAACATTTCAATTAAAACTATAGTTAGCTGGAGCTCACAAAAACTTACGCCTTGTAATAACATTTGTTAGGTGGAAAAGTGCTGATCGTTTACCGCTATTTAACTGAAATGTTCTTTTGAATGTCTGCAAAATCTTTCATTTGTATATCTCCCTCCTCCTACTGTGGTTCCTGCCTTTTTCTATCCATTGCAACTCTACCTATGTTTCTTTTTCAAGCTTCTCTTTCTGGAGGCTGTCAGAATGTACCTTCCCTTGGCGATATTCTTTACTGAGTTGATGGCTGGTTCTTACTAATAGGCTGACACTGAAAGCTAGTTGGCATGTTTCTGTTTTTTCCCCCTAGCTTTAATAGCAATAGCAACAGCACTTAGGCTCATATACTGCCCCACAGTGCCTTACAGCCCTCTCTACAATTTACAATGTCAGCATATTACCCCCAACAATCTGGGTCCTCATTTTACCAATCTCAGAAAGATGGAAGCCTGAGTCCAGCTTGATTCCCCCCCAGCAGGATCAAACTTCAGGCTGTAGGCAGAGTTTGCTTGCAGTACTGCATTCCAACCACTGTGTCATCAGGGCTCCTTTAATGCTTGCGAAGAAGGTGAGTGACCAACAGCTTTCCTGTTTAAAGGTTAGGTTTTCTAGGGTGGAGGTCAGCAGTGCCCAATGCACATCCACACAACTTTAGGTTCAGTGCTTTCCCAGAACCTCCCAGATGTTGAATTGTGAGAGAAGGGCACAATGATTAAATAAGCAGGTTCTTTTAATGACCTTAATAGTGATTACATTTAAATTACAAATGTTCACTGATTTTTTTTGGGAGCATGCCACCTTTTTACTTACGAGACAATTCTTAACCCCCAAAGACTTGGATTGGAAGGGCTCTGCTGGGAGGTTGTGAAAGGCTGCATCAGAAGAGCCCCAAGTAAGTTCACTTTATTACCTCATCTCCTAAGTCAAGGAGCACAGTAGTTTTGAGGTGCAGACGCCCTACATGTGGTCCTATGAGGCGCAGTGGTTAGAATGCAGTACTGCAGGCTACTTCTGCTGACTGCCGGCTGACTGCAATTTGGCAGTTGGAATCCCACCAGGCTCAAGGTTGACTCATCCTTCCATCCTTCTGCGGTCAATAAAATGAGGACCCAGATGGTTGGGGGCAATATGCTGACTTAGAGAGGGCTGTAAAGCAATGTGAAGCGGTATATAAGTCTAAGTATTATTGCTATTGCTATTTCCCCTGTTCCCATTTCTTGCTTCAAATGGAGGTTACCAAGCCATGTCCCATGCCTCCCTGACTATTCAAGTGAAATCGGTGAGATCCTTCAAAGATAGAGCATGGCCACATCAAACCGCAGGCCTCTCGCCCAACCCTTCACAGGCAGAATAATCTTTTCATAGCAAAAATCTTCCAAAGGAAGGGAGAGATGCAGGGGACAAAATGTATTAAATTACTTCCTGGAGAAACACTTCACAGGCTATCAAGGGTCATTCCTTTCTTTTGTTAGTGAATCTAGTTCCACATTGTTCCTGAGGTCATCAAAGTATCTTGGTGACTTATTTACTGTATTTTTCAGAGTATAAGACGCATCGGAGTATAAGATGCATCTTAGTTTTTGGGGAGGAAAATAAGGAAAACATAATCTGCCCACCAGGTATTCATCTGGCTAGTCCTTAGTCTGGTCAGCTTCAGCACATTAGTTTGCTGGTTTTGAGCATGCGTGCTTGCTTTTTATCCCCTGGTTGGGGATAAAAAACAGTTTTTAAAACATTTCACTTCTCTCTCTCTTCAGAGAGAGAAACAATGAGAAAAGCAGGCAAAGGGAAGATCGCTTGGCTAGCAAAGCAAGGGAGATCACTTGTTAGCAACTCGTTAGGGCTGAAAAAAAGGGGGACGATCACTTGCTAGCAAAGCACGGACGATCACTTCACTCGTTAGCATCTTGTTCCCAAATTTTCAGGCTCTTTTAGGGGGAAAAGGTGTGTCTTATACTCCAAAAAATATGCTATATACGGGACACACCCAGTGCATGCAACAAGCAAATCCCCAAAATGTAAACCATCTTTTGGAATTAAAATACTTATTTTGACAACACCTGGAATCTTCATTTGTGGGTGTACGTATCTACCTGCTCAAGATCCAACTAAACATTGAGGAAAATGGCTTGCTAAGGTGAGAATCAGGTTGTTCCAGTTTGAAAAAATAGATTACCTCTGGTAGTATTTTTTTACTTTCTCATGATGCATCCAGATAAGTGGGGGGACTGGGTAGTCCTGAGAAAAAGATAAAAGAGGATTGAGGTTTTCATTTGATTATTTCTTTGGTATGATTTTAAAAAACCCATTTCAATGGAGTTTACATTCAGACATGCACATTGGCAACCTCAAGTGTTTCCAAGTGGAGCAAGGGAGAGAGGTACCGTATCACGGGGCCTTTGCAATTCTGCTCTTTCTCCAGAATTCTTAAAAGTATTCCCGGACTGATGGTGGATTTCATGAAAGGCAAGAAGAGCCCTGCTGATTTTAAAAAGAAACCTGAAATCAATAATAGGATTATTAGGATCAACACGATGCAAATGCCCGCTCACTTTCAAGTCCTCTAGAACTTGTCACTGGAGAAGATGATGCAAAACACAAGACATAAAGCAGAGGCATAAAAAAAAATAGGGCAGATGTTTCATTTAGCAATGAGGTTTGGAGTTCAAAGTAAGTTTTGAGACAGCTTCTAGCCTGAGCACAATCATTAACAGAAGGTGTCATCAGTGTCATGGTACACCTACCTCCGGAAACACACCAGCTATTAGTTCCCAATTTATCTCCTGCCCCAGGGAAGATTTCATGGGCTTCTGCCCTGGGTGAAGGCAGCAATTTGTCCTTTATATGAGCAAAACTACAGAACAATTTTGGATCCTTTGTAGGGTAAAAAAAGTCAATTAAGCCTAATTATGCAGCACCACTTAGTGGCACTGGGAGATCAAACCCTTAAAATGTAAACTACCAAGATGATTTCCCTCTTTCAGGGATTGAAAATAATCTTCCTCTACAGACAGACCCCATGCTGGATAGGAAGGTTTGATATTTTTCATGACTTATAAAAAGCAGAAATAGTTGTGTTCATCAACGTAAAACTGAAACCTATAGCAGAGGTCCTCAACCCCCCAGGCTAAATAGCCCGCTATTTTGAGCCACGACCCGTTCAAAACCGGGCCGTGGAAGCAACGGGCGAGCATGTGTATGCGTGTGAAGCTCCATTTGTGCGAGTGTGCAAATGGAGCCTGTGCACCGCAAAGCCATCCCTGTCTCACCATTCCGCAAAGCCGGAAAAGTTGGGGAACGCTGACCTATAGAATTGGTCATGCAGTCTTCACTCACAGGGTCTTCATTGGGTAGCTTATATTAGCACTCATAGCTAAACAAATAACTGCTTATATTAAATGAAAAATTCAGAACCATCAGTCAGGCAATAATTGTATTAGGAGCATCTGTACAAGCCTCAGGAGAGAAGGAAAAATGTCTCAACTTTTGAGCTGTTGCAGTATTGACACAATTTCTTTGATCAAGGGTCCCAGAAGTAGCATGATCAACGGCATTTACACTACAAAATTATCCTCTCATTCTATATATGGAGATTTTAAGGCAACTTACTTAAAAAGGTGTACTAGTATATCTCTACCTTTTTATTTTCTGCATTCTGTGACTTGAGACTAATATACAGTATATACATTATATATATATATATATATATATATATATATATATATATTATATATATATATATATATATATATATATATATATATATATATTCATTCTCTGCCTATTTACACACTGTGTGTGTAATTTACTCAATATTAAATTTTGTGCAGTTGTACCATATCCTGCATGTGCGCACCCAATACATTTACTGCATTGTGCCTTGATAAAAGAATATGAAACAAGCTACAAGGCAAAATGAACAAAAGAAATCAAGTGCATGTGTGCCTTAGTGTAAATTCACTAAAGAATGGGGAAGGAGTGAGTGCAAAATATCAGACCTAATCTAGAGCAAGATTTTTATTTCTGCAGCTGACTGGCATTGGCTTGGGGGGAGATAAAAGAGATACGCTCATGTTTGCTTCAGATTGTCAGAGTATTTGAAGAAGGTATTAGTACTTTATGTTTTCGGGGAATTCTATGTGCCCACCCCACTTCCAAAAATATAATTTGTTTCCATGAACTTTGAAATAATAATAATTTGGGAAATATTTAGCTAGATAATTATGGCACGGATAAGGCAAGGGTATAGAGGGTATTTTATTTATTTATTTATTTATTTTAATTCCTAATGTAAACACAGTATTATAAACAGATGTATAAACTTGTCATCATTAGAGTCAGACGCCATCCCAAATATTTCCAAATGGTATCATTGGAAAGAGACATCCTCACAGAAAGCTGCTTTGGAGCAGGAATCCTTTAGCTTTGGGCTGGAATCTGCTTGATGCTGGAAGGGAAGGCTTTCATTTCCTGCAGCTGAAACTCATTTTCAAATCCCAAATTAAAAGAAGAACAAACCCTGAAAGGATTCTCCGTTCGGGGCATTTATGATTGTAGCCAGTGTATTTCAATAAAAAAGGGCATATTTTTACAGACTTGGGAGCTCAAGAATTATTCAGCAATAGAAACTCAGTAGTTCACCTTTTGGGGGGTGGGGCTTGGAGTCCCTGTTGACTTCCGGTGGCTGCCTGGATACGTTCCTGAAGTTTTGGCAAGATTTTTGAAGTGGTTTGCCCCAGTGGTGGTTCCTACCAGTGCGGTCCACTCTATAGCACCGGTAGCGGCCCGCTGGTGACGTCACAGTACCAGTGCAATCGGTTGCTGGTGCCTGGGCGCCGCCATTTAAAAAAAATATTAATTTTTTTTAAAAAAATTCTTCTGCGCATACCCAGAAGCCGAGTTTCTGGCACTGCTCATGCGCTGCCTTCCTACCCCACAGTGAGTCCAAGTAGGGGAGGATGGCTGAGGGAGCGGGTGAGACGCTTAATGAACGGGCGGCAGGAGCTATCTCCATTCCCCTCCCTTCAGCAGTCCGAGAAGCCACAACGCGCGGTGATGATCCCAGGCATTTTAGCACGTTTGAGGCTTCTCGAGCTGCTATGGGGAGGGGGAATGGGCAGCAGGACCTATCTCAGTTCCCCTCCCTTCAGCAGTCCGAGAAGCCACGCCTACCCGGTCACATGGCTGGCAAGCCACACCCACAAAATAAGCCACGCCCACAGAGTGGTAGTAAAAAATTAGGAACCTGCCCCTGGTTTGCCCTCACCTGCTTCCAAGGGCTGAGAGAGAGGACTAGTGCAAGTCACTCAACTGTCTTTGCTCATAAGGTAGAACTAGAATTCAGTCTCCCTAGTTACTAGGAGATTGCCGTGGTGCAGTGGTTAGAATGCAGTATTGCAGGCTAATTCTGCCGATTGCCTGGGGTTCGATCCTCACCAGCTCAAGGTTGATTCAGCCTTCCATCCTTTTGAGGTCGGTAAAATGAGGACCCATATTGTTGGGGGCAATATGCTGACTCGTGTTAAACTGCTTAGAGAGGGCTGTAAAGCACTGTGAAGCGGTATATAAGTTTCGGTGCTATTGCTATTGCTACTAGACAGCAAACTGACTCTGATAATTGCCTAGGCCTATATTTTCTCACAGCAGCAGAAGAAGGCAGCACAGAACTCGTAGAGTATGGACTACAGAAATGACAGCAAATGCTAGATGTTATTATATCTAAGGCTATCAAATCTGGGCTGCAAACTATGGAGAGCGCGCACTGCTGTTCTTGGGATGTTTGCAGTTCAGATGTGGTAGCCCAACCAAAATGGCATCTCCTCACCAGCAACCTGCAGTCAAGATATCAGGATGTCATTCTGCTACAGGGGGCCAACCAGACTTCAGTGCAACCACTTCTCCAGTGAACCTTGTGATGTGTTTTCAATGCAGAACTCCATGAAAGTCCCTATGAAATAACAGTAAGTGAATGGCATGACCCATCGTGTTAATACGTAATAACCATGGTAGGTCTAGTTAGGGAAGGCTCCTGTGTCAAACCCTGGAGAACAGATGCCTATCTGTGCCAAGAAGAAGAGAGATTGCAAAATATCCCATTTGGGTATGATGGACCAAAGACCTTCCTTCTAGATGTTAAGAAGGGTGTGAGATCTGTGCAGTTTCCAACTCATCCTTTTTAGGAAATGAACCATATGGCACTTAATGGGCAGTCAGGTTTTTTTTTATTTAAAAAAAAACACCAGTCTTTTAAAGGAAACTTCCTGAAAATATTGTTCCAATGAAAGCGATAGGACCTGACCCCAGTGTGTGCAGGGCGGGGCGTAAGATCTGCCCAAAAAGAGAGATAAAGGTTTCAGAATTGCAGGATAAACAGATGTTGATCCCTTGAAACTAATCAAGCCTTTCTTGCTTAAACCTACTGAAGCTCCTGGCTCAGCCCAATTCCACTAATAATGATGGGCCAGAACTTGAAAGTTATTTCTGTTTGTTCTTGTTTTACATGTAGCAGATAGGGCTCCCCTGATAAGCTCTGGAACATTCTTCAAAGCTTTGCCATAAAAACTGTTAACCACCAAGGAAACAGCCTCACACTTATTGCTGCAATGAAACTCTTCAGAACCTCTAAAGTCCTTTATGTTGAACTATTGATGGTTTTACTATTGGCAGCCCGAGCTTTAGTAAATCAATGCAACATGTTTATTTCTCTGTCACATAAATAATTGGGCTATCTCTGGTGGTTGCCATAGATGTGACGGAGGAGCAATGCTGTTGTCTTATTGCCTCCTTCTCTTTTGACACCCAACACGTATGCACACAGCTGCATTTAAAAAACACGGTTTTAAAACACAACAAAGATATTTGTCCCA
>JALIGW010000301.1:5000-12500 GCA_023053685.1 Diadophis punctatus similis
CACGCACGCACGCAGCTCGCTGGCGCGCGCAGCACGCACGCAGCACGCACGCTCGCTGCTCACACGCCAGCACGCACGCACGCGCTCGCGCTCGCGCGCGCGCGCAGTGCACTCGCACGCACTCACGCACGCACTCACTCACGCACTCACTCACTCACGCACGCACTCACGCAGCATCGCGCTCGCTCTCAGCACTGCACTCAGCACTCACGCACTCGCTCTCAGCACGCACGCACGCACGCGCTCGCCGCGCGCGCTCAGCACGCACTCACTCACGCACTCTCTCGCTCGCGCTCGCGTCGCTCCCGCAGCACGCTCTCGCGCGCGCTCGCGCAGCACTCACGCACGCGCACTCGCGCAGCACGCACTCACGCACGCGCTCGCGCAGCACGCACTCACGCACGAAAACACGCACTCACTCACGCACTCACGCACGCACGCACTCACTCACGCACGCACTCACTCACGCACGCACGCACGCCTCGCGTGCTGCGCTCATCACGCACTCAGCACGCTCGCGCTCTCGCGCGTCAGCACGCTGCGCTCGCGCACCGCTCGCCGCAGCACTCACCCACAACCCACGCAGCACGCACGCAGCCGCACGCACCTCACTCACGCACTCAGCTCGCTCGGCGCGCTCAGCACGCACGCATCACTCACTCGCGCGCGCTCACGCTCAGCACGCACGCACGCTCGCGCGTCGCGCGCGCGCTCATGCAGCACGCACGCACTCACTCACGCTCGCACGCACTGCAGTCATGCAGGCATGCAGGCAGTGCAGGCAGTCATGCAGGCAATCATGCATGCAGGCAGGCACTCACGCAGCACCCACGCACGCGCGCGCTCGCGCAGCACTCGCGCACTCTCGCACGCGCTCGCGCGCTGGCGCGCGCAGCACGCCCTCAGCACTCACGCACGCGCGCTCGCTCAGCACGCACTCACGCACGCACGCACTCGCTCGCGCGCTCGCGCGCTCGCGCGCGCTCGCGCGCAGTCAGCACGCACGCACGCACGCACTCACGCACGCACGCACGCACGCACGCACTCACTCACGCACCCACGCACGCAGGTCACGCACTCAGCACGCTCGCGCTCGCGCGCAGCACTCACGCTCGCGCGCACGCACGCACCAAACACGCACTCACCACGCACCACGCACGCACGCACGCACGCACGCACGCACGCACGCACGCACGCACGCAGCCCGCACGCTCGCGCGCAGCACGCACGCACGCACTCACTCTCACTCGCACTCACGCACTCACGCACTCACTCACGCACGCACTCGCGCTCGCGCTCGCTCATCACGCACGCAGCACGCACTCACGCTCTCGCTCAGCACGCACGCACGCACGCACGCGCGCGCGCTCATCACGCTCGCGCGCTCGCGCGCTCGCGCTCGCTCCCGCAGCACGCACGCTCGCGCGCGCGCGCTCGCGCCCGCAGCACGCACGCACGCGCGCGCGCGCTCGCGCGCAGCACTCGCGCGCGCTCGCGCTCATCACTCACGCACTCACGCTCGCGCAGCACTCACGCACGCACGAAACACGCACTCACTCACTCACGCACGCACTCACGCAGCACGCACTCACGCACGCACGCACTCACGCACGCACGCACGCATCACGCACGCACGCGCCCTCGCGCGCGCAGCACGCACGCACGCGCGCTCGCGCGCAGCACGCGCGCGTCGCGCGGGCTCGGTCGCAGCACTCACGCAGCACGCACGCACTGCACGCACTCGCGCGCAGTCAGCACGCACTCACGCCCTCAGCACGCAGTCAGCACGCACGCACTCACTCACGCACGCACGCACTCACGCACGCACGCACGCACGCACGCACGCACTCACGCACGCACTCACTCACGCACGCAGCCCTCACACGCGCTCTCGCAGCACGCACGCACCCACGCGCGCTCGCTCGCCCGCGCGCTCTCGTGCGCCGCGCTCGCGCTCGCGCTGCTCGCGCTCGCGCGCGCGCGCTGCGCGCTGCGCAGCACGCACGCACGCACGCACGTAAACGCGCGCGCGCGCGCGCGCTCGCGCGCGCTCGCAGCACTCACGCACGCACGCACGCACTCACGCAGCACGCACGCACGCACGCACTCACGCACGCACGCCCTCCCGCACTCACGCACGCGCGCAGCACGCACGCGCGCACGCTCGCTGCGCATCACGCACGCACGCTCGCGCGCTCGCGCATCACGCACGCACTCACGAAACACGCACGCACGCACGCACGCACTCACTCACGCACGCACGCACGCACGCACTCACTCACTCACCAACTCACGCACTCACGCACGCAGCACTCACGCACGCACGCACGCAGCACGCACGCACTCGCCCGCTCGCTCGCTCTCGCGCGCAGCAGCACTCGCTCTGCGTGCAGCACGCACGCAGCACGCACTCACGCACGCACGCACGCACGCACGCACGCACTCACGCACGCACGCACGCACGCACGCACTCACGCACGCACGCACGCAGCGCTCGCGGTGCGCGCGCAGCACGCACGCAGCACTCACTCACGCTCGCACTCAGCCCGCACGCACGCGCTCTCGCGCAGCACGCACGCACTCACGCACGCACTCACTCACGCACGCACGCACTCACGCACTCACGCAGCTCGCGGCTCGCTCAGCACGCACGCAGCACGCACGCGCGCTCGCACTCGCAGCACGCACTCGCTCGCGCGCGCGTCGCGATCGCGCTCTCTCTGCAGCACTCACTCACGCACTCACGCACGCACGCACTCACGCACTCACGCACGCAGGCAGGCAGGCAGTCATGCAGTGCATGCAGGCAGGCAGGCAGTGCAGGCAGGCAGGGCAGGCAGGCAGGCAGTCAGTCAGCGCACGCACGCAGCACTCACGCTCGCTCGCTCAGCACGCACGCTCGCTCGCACGCACGCACGCACGAAACACGCACGCACGCACGCACTCACTCACTCACGCACTCACTCACTCACGCACTCACGCACTCACGCACGCACGCAGCACGCACGCGCTCACGCACGCACGCACGCACGCACGCACTCAGCACTCACGCTGCGCTCGCGCGCTCAGCACGCACTCACGCGCGCGCTCTCGCTCGGGCTCCGCACGCACGCACGCTCCCGCGCGCTCGCGCTCAGCACTCACGCACGCACTCACGCACGCACTCACTCACGCACGCACGCACGCACTCACGCACTCACGCAGCGCTCGCGGGCGCGCGCAGCACGCACGCAGCACGCGCGCGCGCGCGCGCAGCACGCACGCACGCACTCACGAAAAGCTCGCGCGCGCGCGCGCTCGCGCCGCGCAGCACTCACTCACGCACTCACGCACGCACGCACCACTCACGCACGCACTCACTCACGCACTCACGCACTCATCCCTCACCCGCGCGCGCGCAGCACTCACGCAGCACTCACGCACGCACTCTCTCGCTCGCGCGCGCCACACGCACGCGCGCTCGCGCGCGCGCTGCGCTCGCGCGCGCGCTCTCGCAGCACGCACGCACGCACTCACGCACGCACGCACTCACTCACGCACGCACGCACGCACGCACTCACTCACGCATCACGCACGCACGCGCCCGCTCGCGCTCGCGCGCAGCACGCACGCGCTCGCGCGCGCGCAGCACGCGCGCGCGCGCGTGCGCGGTGCGCAGCACGCACTCAGCACGCACTCGCGCTCTCTCGCTCGCAGGCAGTCACTGCACGCACTCCCGCAGCACGCACTCAGCACGCACGCACGCACTCACGCACTCACTCACGCACGCACGTCACGCACGCACGCACGCACTCACTCAGCACGCACTCACGCACTCGCTCAGCACTCACGCACTCACTCACGAAAAGTCGCGCGCGCTCGCGCGCTCGCCGCGCATCTCGCACGCACTCACGCACGCACGCACTCACGCACTCACTCACGCACGCACTCACTCACGCACGCACGCACGCACGCATCACGCACGCACGCACGCACGCACTCACGCACTCACGCACGCACTCACCACTCACGCGCGCACGCTCGCGCGCGCAGCACGCACGCTCGCGCGCGCTCGCGCTCGCGCGCTCAGCACACACGCACGCACGAAGCACTCACTCACGCACTCACGCACGCACGCACTCACGCAGCCCGCACTCGCTCGCTCAGCACGCACGCACTCACGCACTCACGCACGCACTCACGCACGCACGCACTCACTCACCACGCACGCACTCACGCACTCACGCACGCACGCACGCACTCGCATCGCGTGCGCGCGCAGCACGCACGCAGCACGCACTCTCGCGCGCACACGCGCATCACTCACGCTCGCGCTCGCGTCTCGCGCGCGCTCGCAGGCACGCACGCACGCACTCACGCACGCACTCACTCACGCACGCACTCACTCACTCACGCACGCACGCACTCACGCACTCAGCTCGCTCGCTCGCATCACGCACGCAGCACGCACTCACGCGCGCGCATCACGCACGCACGCACGCGCGCGCGCGCGCTCGCGCGCGCAGCACTCACGCACGCACGCACTCACGCACGCTCGCTCGCGCGCGCTCGCGCGCCCGCAGCACGCGCGCGCGCGCGCGCGCGCAGCACGCACTCACTCGCACGCTCGCAGCACTCACGCACGCGCGCGCGCTCGCAGCACTCACGCACGCACGAAACACGCACGCACTCACGCACGCACTCACGCACTCACGCACTCACGCACGCACTCACGCACTCTCGCGTTCGCTCGCGCAGCACTCACGCAGCACGCGCGCTCGCGCGCGCAGCACGCGCTCGCGCGCACTCGCGCTCGCATCACGCACCCACAACCCACTCATCACGCACGCAGCACGCACGCACTCACTCACGCACTCACGCACGCACGCAGCCCTCACTCGCGCGCGCAGCACGCACGCACTCACGCACTCACGCACGCACTCACGCACGCACGCACTCACGCACTCACGCACGCACGCACGCACTCACGCACTCACGCACGCAGCTCGCGCGGGCGCGCGCAGCACGCACGCAGCACGCACGCGCGCGCGCGCACGCGCAGCACGCGCGCGCTCGCGCGCTCGCGCGCGCGCGCAGTCAGCACGCACGCACTCACGCACTCACGCACGCACTCACGCACGCACGCACGCACGCCCACGCCCACGCCCAAAACAACACACCCGCAACCACGAGCAAACCCGCCCTCACACCGCGGAAACCCGCGAACCGCCACAAGCCCCCCCCCACAGGGACCACCAAAACCCGCCCACGGCCGGCAGGCCGGCAGCGACCCCCATGCGCCACGAGCGCAAAGCCCCGCAGCCCAGAAGCCCACGCCGTCCGCCAGCCCTGGCTGCCTAACCCCCCAGCCCCCCATCCGCACAGTCACGCTCGCTCGCTCGCAGGCAGGCTGGCAGGCAGGCAGGCAGGCTGGCAGGCAGGCATGGCAGGCAGGCATGGCAGGCAGGCACGCACGCAGCACCCACGCACGCGCGCGCGCGCAGCACGCACGCACGCGCGCACGCGCGCAGCGCGCGCGGGCGCGCGCAGCACGCCCGCTGCACGCACGCGCGCGCGCGCGCGCAGCACGCACGCACGCACTCACGCACGCGCGCGCGCGCGCGCGCGCGCGCGCGCGCGCGCGCAGTGCAGCACGCACGCACGCACGCACGCACGCACGCACGCACGCACGCACGCACTCACGCACGCACTCACGCACGCTCGCACGCAGCGCGCGCGCGCGCAGCACGCACGCAGCACGCACGCACGCGCGCGCGCAGCACGCACGCACGCACGCGCGCGCGCGCGCAGCACGCGCGCGCGCGCGCGCGCGCGCTCGCGCGCAGCACGCACGCACGCACGCGCGCGCGCGCCCGCAGCACGCACGCGCGCGCGCGCGCTCGCGCGCGCGCAGCACGCGCGCGCGCGCGCAGCACGCACGCACTCACGCGCGCGCAGCACGCACGCACGCACGAAACACTCACGCACGCACGCACGCACGCACTCACGCACGCACGCACGCACGCACGCACGCAGCACGCACGCACGCACGCACGCACTCACGCACGCACGCAGCACGCACGCACGCACGCGCCCGCGCGCGCTCGCGCGCAGCACGCACGCGCGCGCGCGCGCGCAGCACGCGCGCGCGCGCGTGCGCGGGCGCAGCACGCACGCAGCACGCACGCACGCACTCACGCGCGCGCATGCAGCACGCACGCACGCCCGCAGCACTCAGGCATGCACTCACGCACGCACGCACGCACGCACTCACGCACTCACGCACGCACGCACTCACGCACGCACGCAGCCCGCACTCTCGCGCTCGCAGCACGCACGCACGCACGCTCGCTCGCGTCGCCGCGCGCGCGCGGCGCCGCACTCGCTCGCGCGCGCGCGCGCGCTCGCGCTCGCGCGCGCGCGCGCGCGCAGCACTCACGCACGCACGCACGAAACGCGCGCGCGCGCGCGCGCGCGCGCGCGCGCATCTCGCACGCACGCACGCACGCACGCACGCACGCACTCACGCACGCACTCACTCATCACGCACGCACGCACGCACGCACGCACGCACGCACGCACGCACGCACGCACGCACGCAGCACGCACGCTCGCACGCGCGCGCGCAGCACGCACGCACTCACGCACGCGCGCGCAGCACTCACGCACGCACTAAACACGCACGCACTCACGCACGCACGCACGCACGCACGCACTCACGCACGCACGCACGCACGCACTCACCCACTCACGCACTCACGCACGCAGCACGCACGCACGCACTCACGCAGCACTCACGCACGCGCCCGCTCGCGCGCGCGCGCGCGCGCGCGCAGCACGCACGCGCGCGGTCAGCACTCACGCAGCACGCACGCACTCACGCACGTCACGCACGCACGCACGCACGCACTCACGCACGCACGCACGCACGCACGCACTCACGCACTCACGCACGCATCTCGCGCGGGCGCGCGCAGCACTCACTGCAGCACGCACGCACGCACGCACGCAGCCCGCACTCTCGCGCGCGCGCGCAGCACGCACGCTCTCACGCACGCACGCACTCACGCACTCACGCACTCACGCACTCACGCACGCACGCACGCACGCACTCACGCACTCACGCAGCCGCGCGGGGTCGCGCTCAGCACTCACTCAGCACGCACGCTCGCTCGCACGCGCAGCACGCACGCACTCTCGCGCGCGCGCTCGCGCGCTCGCAGGCAGCACGCACGCACGCACGCACGCACGCACGCACGTCACGCAGCACGCACTCACGCACGCGCCCGCTCGCGCGCGCTCGCAGCACGCACGCGCTCGCGCGCGCGCAGCACTCGCGCTCGCTCGTGCTCTGGCGCAGCACTCACTCAGCACTCACTCACTCACGCACTCGCTCGCAGTGCAGCACGCACTCACGCCCTCAGCACGCAGGCATCACGCACTCACGCACGCACGCACGCACTCACGCACGCACGCACGCACGCACGCACTCACGCACGCAGCCCGCACTCGCGCGCGCGC
>JALIGW010000301.1:35000-40000 GCA_023053685.1 Diadophis punctatus similis
GGATCACACTCAAAAACAGAAGGATACTAACTCTAGAGGGTTTCGATTTGCAGATAGGTTGGCACGCCTTCTTATGGGGGGACACCTATAAAACACATACATATTTCCGCCGACATTATATAAGAAAGAACCTATTAGACACATGGCTAACAATAAGGAAGGACCACTATACAAGTGTTCCAAAATGGATATCACCAACTGAAGCAATTATATACCCGAACCTTTTAGACGTAAATAAGATTATAACATATCAACAACTCCTAGATGAACACAATGAGATGTTCTCAAAACAAGAACTTAAAGAAAAAGGAATAGACCTTGATTGGTGGCACTATTTACAGGTCAAATCAAAATACAATAAAGATAAAATAAAATACGGATTTCAAAAAAAATGTGACTTAGATAGAATATTAATGGGCAAGGACCAAAAAATGACTTCCAAACTATATAATTTCCTACTCCAATATAATCTATTTGAAGAGGTGGTGAAAGGCTCGATGATTGCGTGGGCTCAAAACTTTGGTTATTCAATTAATTTAAACGAATGGGAAAAAATTTGGTCTATAAATTATAAACTAACACTGGCGATACCATACAAAGAAAACATATACAAAATGTTTTACCGGTGGCACCTTCCTCCAGCACGATTGGCAAAAATGTTCCCGAAACTTTCCCCAAAGTGCTGGAAGTGTAAAGAAGGTATAGGAACATACTACCATCTATGGTGGACCTGCCCCAAAGCGAAAAACTTTTGGATTAAGATCAAAAACTGCCTTGAACAAATAACTTCAAAAACGATCCCCCTAAAGCCGGAGCTTTTCCTATTAGGTATCTTCAGGGAAAAAATGACGAACGAAGACAGATATATAATTCTACACATTACAACAGCCGCAAGAATTATATATACACAGATTTGGAAAACTGAAAAAATCCCAACTATGTTAAATCTCATTAATAAAGTATTTGAATGTGCAGAACTTAGTAGGATGTCACTGGAAATGCAAGATAAAGATGACTTTGAATTCTATAAAACTTGGGACAGGTGGTATAACTGGCTTAACCAAAATAAATATCAAAAATTGCTATAACTATATGTCATGATCTTAGACACATTATGAGTTATGATCTCAGACAGTATAAATAATAACAAATGTCTACTTTTTCGCAAAGACCGGAACAAAATATCAGAATGTATACAATTTTACAAGGTTATAAAATATTAATCAAGCTGAACAAAAGAACCATTGTTGAAAAAGGGAAAATTGTTTTATTGTAATGATAATAGACTGAACATAATATAATAACAGAAAAGAATAAGGGAAATATTGGAAGATATAAGAAAGATAATGATGTAAATATTTTTTGTATCACTAGGCTGTAAAAGGATAGCGTCGACGAGATGGTTGACATGTATGTTCAATGTTCAATGTTTTCTATATTCAAAGATATTTCTTACTCTAATTATATATACATATGTTTATACACGTTTTTATGTTTGTTTGGATGTTTGTTTGTCTTTTTTATATAATTAATAAAGATTATTTTATAAAAAAAAAAAAAGAAAGGGGGGAAAAGGGAAAAGAAGGAGAAAAAAAATACAAACACTAATACACAAAAGAAAAAAAAAACAACATTTCAATTTAACAGCTATATCTTTATGTAACTAAATCCAGTTTTGCAATCTTACTACATTGGTTGCTTTTAACCTTTATCCCTTTTACTCTTTAGTTCAAACTAATCTAAAACGTATTTATACATATTTACATTATTTTTCATATTTATATCCTCGGATTATGTGCATCGATAATAATCATTTTTATTGTTATAAAGGAGATGGTAAGGAAAGATTTTTCGGATCAAGTCTTCTTCTATGTCCATAGTTTTAAATTTTTATTTGATTGTAACCAGGAATACCATTTTGCCCATATTTCATAGAAATCAGAGTTGTCTTTTTGATGGATGTCCATCGTTAACTTGCTCATTTCTGAGCATTCTAAAATTTTCCGAATTATCATATTTGAGGAGGGAATAATATCAGATTTCCAATTTTGGGCATATAGTAGTCTAGCTGCGGTTGTTATTTGTAAAATTAAATATCTTTCTTCTTTTGTAAATTTGCTCTGGAAGATCCCCAATAAGAACATTTCTGGTTTTAATTCCATTTTCACATTTAGAATCTGTTCCAACCAAGATCTAATCTTTTTCCAAAATACTTGAACCTTGGGGCACGACCACCACATGTGGTAGTAGCTCCCTGCTTCCTTTTTACACTTCCAACATTTAGGTGATAGCGATGGAAACATCTTTGCCAGTCGATCTGGGGAGAGGTGCCAACGGTATACCATTTTATAGATATTCTCTTTATAAGATGCAGCTAGTGTCAATTTATAATTGATTTTCCAAATAACCTTCCATTCATTCAAATTTATTTCATATCCCAAATTTTGAGCCCAAGCGATCATATAGCCTTTAGTTTCGTTCTCTTTTAATTTAGTTTTCAACTGCAGATTATAAAATTTGGAGATCATTTTTTCATCTGGCCCCATAAATATTTTGTCTAATTCATTACTGTTTTGGAAGCCGAATTGGGAGAGATCTTTCTTATATCGGGTTTGAATCTGAAGATAGTGCCACCATTCTAAATCTATGCCCTTTATACTAAGTTCTTGTCTTGACCTAAGATTATTTTGTTCATCTAAAAGCTGTTGATAGATAATAGTTTTATTCTTGTTTATAAAATTTGGATGTATAATGGCTTCAGATGTTGATAGCCATTTAGGAATTTTTTTATAGTAATCATTTTTTATATTAAGCCAGGTTTCTAGTAAGGGGCCCCGTATATAATGCCTCTGAAAGTATGCATGTGCCTTATGTTTCCCTCCCCACAGGAATGCATGCCAGCCTACTTGAAGATTAAAACCTTCCAGAGTTAAGATCCTTCTGTTTCGTAATAAAACCCATTCCTTAATCCAGCTCAATGCAGCCGCATTGTAATAACTTTCCCAGTCCGGGAGTCCAAAGCCACCGTTTATCCTACGGTCGTTTAACGTCTGGAGTTTAATTCTGGCCTTTTTCTTTGACCAAATAAATTTGCGGACGATGTTATTTAATTCCGTGAAAAAGTTCTTTTTAAGTTTTATCGGTGCAATTTGGAATAGAAATAATAGCTTGGGTAAAACGTTCATTTTGATAACGGCAATTTTACCTAATAACGATAGTTGCAATTTAGCCCAATTCTGCAACTCTTTTTGTATTTTTTGATTTAATTTTGTATAGTTGTCTTCTTTGATGGTGCTACATTTGGCAGTGAGCCATAACCCTAAATATTTAACTTTTTTAACTATTTTAATTCCCAGTATTGTTTCTAAAGTCCTATTTTGTTTTTCAGTTAAGTTTTTAGTTATTATTTTTGTTTTTTCTTTATTGATTTTTAATCCTGCCACTTTACCAAACTTTTCTATTTCTTCAATTAATATTGGACCCGATTTTATGGGATCTTCCAGGATATAAGTCATATCGTCTGCAAAGGCCTGCACCTTATAGTCCTCCTTTTTAATTTTTAAACCTTTTATATTATGATTTTGTCTTACACACCTCAAAAGAATTTCTAAGGCCAGAATAAATAGTAGAGGAGATAGGGGGCACCCTTGACGAACTCCTTTCTGAATATTTACTTTGTCCGTCAGATCATTATTCACAAGTACTTTGGCTGATTGTTCCTTGTAGATTGCCTTAATCAAATTTAAAAATTTAGCACCAAAATTCATCATCTCAAGCTGGGTTATGAAAAACCGCCAATCCAAGTTATCGAAAGCTTTCTGGGCGTCAATAAAGATTAATGCCAGCTGTTTTCCTATATGTATATCGTAATACTCAAGGACATCCAGTATAATTCTTGTATTGTGGCTGATTTGTCTATTTGGCAAAAATCCGTTCTGGTCAGAGTGTATTAGTTTATTTAGTATTGGTTTAAGTCTTTCTGCCATAATAGAGGCTAATATCTTATAATCTGTATTTAATAATGAAATGGGTCTATAGTTTTGGATTTGTAATTTATCTGCTTCTTCTTTCGGGATTAACGTTATATACGCCTCTTTCCAAGACTCGGGAATTTTAGCTTCTTCCATAGCCCCATTATAAACCTCTAACATTAATTTTTCTAATTGTTGTTGGAATTTTTTATAAAATTCTGAGGGTATACCATCTGGGCCTGGCGTTTTATTGTTTTTTTGTTTGGCAATGGCCTTTCTAATTTCTGCGGTTGTTATGTTTTTATTTAGAACCGTCCTATCCTCTTCAGATAGGACTGGCAATTCTAGTTTCTCCATATATTCCTTAATTTCTTCTTGACTAATATTTTCTTTTTTGTATAGTTCAGTATAAAAATTTCGCACTATATTTTTCTTTTCCTCTGATTTACGATACAACGCCCCGTTCTCATCTCTCAGTTGGTCAATTTGTCTGTCCATCCTTTCTTTCTTCAATTTATGGGCTAACCATCTCCCCGGTTTATTGGCAAATTCGAAGTAATTTTGTTTTGACATTTTAATTTTCTGCGCCAAATCTTCCTGCGAGATCAGATTTATATTATGTTTGATTGCGTTCATTTTTTCCAAAGTTTCGTCATCTTGTGGGGTAATTGCTAGTTTGTTTTCTAGGTCTTTAAGTTTAAGGTTTAATAAGTTTAAGTTATTCCTTTTTTCTTTATTTCGGTTGGCAACATAGGCTATCGTCAATCCCCTAGTATATGCTTTGGTTGTATCCCATAAATTCGTTAATGAGGTTTGTTCTTTCGTATTGATTTCAAAAAAGTATTCTAATTCTTTTTCTATTTTTTGTCTATAGTTTTTCTCCTGGACAACTCTTTGATTAAGGGACCATCTTTTTTTCTTTCCCTGGTTTAATCCTTTCCATTTTATTTTTAATGGGTTGTGATCTCCCCAAGCGTTGGGAAGAATATCTAATTCCATTATGTCATCTAACAATTTGGGGGTCATCCA
>JALIGW010000301.1:50000-55000 GCA_023053685.1 Diadophis punctatus similis
TATAATCTATTTGAAGAGGTGGTGAAAGGCTCGATGATTGCGTGGGCTCAAAACTTTGGTTATTCAATTAATTTAAACGAATGGGAAAAAATTTGGTCTATAAATTATAAACTAACACTGGCGATACCATACAAAGAAAACATATACAAAATGTTTTACCGGTGGCACCTTCCTCCAGCACGATTGGCAAAAATGTTCCCGAAACTTTCCCCAAAGTGCTGGAAGTGTAAAGAAGGTATAGGAACATACTACCATCTATGGTGGACCTGCCCCAAAGCGAAAAACTTTTGGATTAAGATCAAAAACTGCCTTGAACAAATAACTTCAAAAACGATCCCCCTAAAGCCGGAGCTTTTCCTATTAGGTATCTTCAGGGAAAAAATGACGAACGAAGACAGATATATAATTCTACACATTACAACAGCCGCAAGAATTATATATACACAGATTTGGAAAACTGAAAAAATCCCAACTATGTTAAATCTCATTAATAAAGTATTTGAATGTGCAGAACTTAGTAGGATGTCACTGGAAATGCAAGATAAAGATGACTTTGAATTCTATAAAACTTGGGACAGGTGGTATAACTGGCTTAACCAAAATAAATATCAAAAATTGCTATAACTATATGTCATGATCTTAGACACATTATGAGTTATGATCTCAGACAGTATAAATAATAACAAATGTCTACTTTTTCGCAAAGACCGGAACAAAATATCAGAATGTATACAATTTTACAAGGTTATAAAATATTAATCAAGCTGAACAAAAGAACCATTGTTGAAAAAGGGAAAATTGTTTTATTGTAATGATAATAGACTGAACATAATATAATAACAGAAAAGAATAAGGGAAATATTGGAAGATATAAGAAAGATAATGATGTAAATATTTTTTGTATCACTAGGCTGTAAAAGGATAGCGTCGACGAGATGGTTGACATGTATGTTCAATGTTCAATGTTTTCTATATTCAAAGATATTTCTTACTCTAATTATATATACATATGTTTATACACGTTTTTATGTTTGTTTGGATGTTTGTTTGTCTTTTTTATATAATTAATAAAGATTATTTTATAAAAAAAAAAAGAAAGGGGGGAAAAGGGAAAAGAAGGAGAAAAAAAATACAAACACTAATACACAAAAGAAAAAAAAAACAACATTTCAATTTAACAGCTATATCTTTATGTAACTAAATCCAGTTTTGCAATCTTACTACATTGGTTGCTTTTAACCTTTATCCCTTTTACTCTTTAGTTCAAACTAATCTAAAACGTATTTATACATATTTACATTATTTTTCATATTTATATCCTCGGATTATGTGCATCGATAATAATCATTTTTATTGTTATAAAGGAGATGGTAAGGAAAGATTTTTCGGATCAAGTCTTCTTCTATGTCCATAGTTTTAAATTTTTATTTGATTGTAACCAGGAATACCATTTTGCCCATATTTCATAGAAATCAGAGTTGTCTTTTTGATGGATGTCCATCGTTAACTTGCTCATTTCTGAGCATTCTAAAATTTTCCGAATTATCATATTTGAGGAGGGAATAATATCAGATTTCCAATTTTGGGCATATAGTAGTCTAGCTGCGGTTGTTATTTGTAAAATTAAATATCTTTCTTCTTTTGTAAATTTGCTCTGGAAGATCCCCAATAAGAACATTTCTGGTTTTAATTCCATTTTCACATTTAGAATCTGTTCCAACCAAGATCTAATCTTTTTCCAAAATACTTGAACCTTGGGGCACGACCACCACATGTGGTAGTAGCTCCCTGCTTCCTTTTTACACTTCCAACATTTAGGTGATAGCGATGGAAACATCTTTGCCAGTCGATCTGGGGAGAGGTGCCAACGGTATACCATTTTATAGATATTCTCTTTATAAGATGCAGCTAGTGTCAATTTATAATTGATTTTCCAAATAACCTTCCATTCATTCAAATTTATTTCATATCCCAAATTTTGAGCCCAAGCGATCATATAGCCTTTAGTTTCGTTCTCTTTTAATTTAGTTTTCAACTGCAGATTATAAAATTTGGAGATCATTTTTTCATCTGGCCCCATAAATATTTTGTCTAATTCATTACTGTTTTGGAAGCCGAATTGGGAGAGATCTTTCTTATATCGGGTTTGAATCTGAAGATAGTGCCACCATTCTAAATCTATGCCCTTTATACTAAGTTCTTGTCTTGACCTAAGATTATTTTGTTCATCTAAAAGCTGTTGATAGATAATAGTTTTATTCTTGTTTATAAAATTTGGATGTATAATGGCTTCAGATGTTGATAGCCATTTAGGAATTTTTTTATAGTAATCATTTTTTATATTAAGCCAGGTTTCTAGTAAGGGGCCCCGTATATAATGCCTCTGAAAGTATGCATGTGCCTTATGTTTCCCTCCCCACAGGAATGCATGCCAGCCTACTTGAAGATTAAAACCTTCCAGAGTTAAGATCCTTCTGTTTCGTAATAAAACCCATTCCTTAATCCAGCTCAATGCAGCCGCATTGTAATAACTTTCCCAGTCCGGGAGTCCAAAGCCACCGTTTATCCTACGGTCGTTTAACGTCTGGAGTTTAATTCTGGCCTTTTTCTTTGACCAAATAAATTTGCGGACGATGTTATTTAATTCCGTGAAAAAGTTCTTTTTAAGTTTTATCGGTGCAATTTGGAATAGAAATAATAGCTTGGGTAAAACGTTCATTTTGATAACGGCAATTTTACCTAATAACGATAGTTGCAATTTAGCCCAATTCTGCAACTCTTTTTGTATTTTTTGATTTAATTTTGTATAGTTGTCTTCTTTGATGGTGCTACATTTGGCAGTGAGCCATAACCCTAAATATTTAACTTTTTTAACTATTTTAATTCCCAGTATTGTTTCTAAAGTCCTATTTTGTTTTTCAGTTAAGTTTTTAGTTATTATTTTTGTTTTTTCTTTATTGATTTTTAATCCTGCCACTTTACCAAACTTTTCTATTTCTTCAATTAATATTGGACCCGATTTTATGGGATCTTCCAGGATATAAGTCATATCGTCTGCAAAGGCCTGCACCTTATAGTCCTCCTTTTTAATTTTTAAACCTTTTATATTATGATTTTGTCTTACACACCTCAAAAGAATTTCTAAGGCCAGAATAAATAGTAGAGGAGATAGGGGGCACCCTTGACGAACTCCTTTCTGAATATTTACTTTGTCCGTCAGATCATTATTCACAAGTACTTTGGCTGATTGTTCCTTGTAGATTGCCTTAATCAAATTTAAAAATTTAGCACCAAAATTCATCATCTCAAGCTGGGTTATGAAAAACCGCCAATCCAAGTTATCGAAAGCTTTCTGGGCGTCAATAAAGATTAATGCCAGCTGTTTTCCTATATGTATATCGTAATACTCAAGGACATCCAGTATAATTCTTGTATTGTGGCTGATTTGTCTATTTGGCAAAAATCCGTTCTGGTCAGAGTGTATTAGTTTATTTAGTATTGGTTTAAGTCTTTCTGCCATAATAGAGGCTAATATCTTATAATCTGTATTTAATAATGAAATGGGTCTATAGTTTTGGATTTGTAATTTATCTGCTTCTTCTTTCGGGATTAACGTTATATACGCCTCTTTCCAAGACTCGGGAATTTTAGCTTCTTCCATAGCCCCATTATAAACCTCTAACATTAATTTTTCTAATTGTTGTTGGAATTTTTTATAAAATTCTGAGGGTATACCATCTGGGCCTGGCGTTTTATTGTTTTTTTGTTTGGCAATGGCCTTTCTAATTTCTGCGGTTGTTATGTTTTTATTTAGAACCGTCCTATCCTCTTCAGATAGGACTGGCAATTCTAGTTTCTCCATATATTCCTTAATTTCTTCTTGACTAATATTTTCTTTTTTGTATAGTTCAGTATAAAAATTTCGCACTATATTTTTCTTTTCCTCTGATTTACGATACAACGCCCCGTTCTCATCTCTCAGTTGGTCAATTTGTCTGTCCATCCTTTCTTTCTTCAATTTATGGGCTAACCATCTCCCCGGTTTATTGGCAAATTCGAAGTAATTTTGTTTTGACATTTTAATTTTCTGCGCCAAATCTTCCTGCGAGATCAGATTTATATTATGTTTGATTGCGTTCATTTTTTCCAAAGTTTCGTCATCTTGTGGGGTAATTGCTAGTTTGTTTTCTAGGTCTTTAAGTTTAAGGTTTAATAAGTTTAAGTTATTCCTTTTTTCTTTATTTCGGTTGGCAACATAGGCTATCGTCAATCCCCTAGTATATGCTTTGGTTGTATCCCATAAATTCGTTAATGAGGTTTGTTCTTTCGTATTGATTTCAAAAAAGTATTCTAATTCTTTTTCTATTTTTTGTCTATAGTTTTTCTCCTGGACAACTCTTTGATTAAGGGACCATCTTTTTTTCTTTCCCTGGTTTAATCCTTTCCATTTTATTTTTAATGGGTTGTGATCTCCCCAAGCGTTGGGAAGAATATCTAATTCCATTATGTCATCTAACAATTTGGGGGTCATCCATGCCATGTCTATTCGTGACCATGACTTATGAGGATATGAAAAAAAAGTAAACTGTTTGTTTTCAGGATTTAAGTACCGCCAGCCATCAGTCAGTATAAATTCCTTTCTCATTTCCTCAAAAGAATCAGGTAGCTTCCTTCTTTTTTTCCTCCTATTGTTACTTTTACAATCTTTCTTTCGGTCTATTACCGCGTTAAAATCGCCAATTAAACAAAGATGTTCCCATTGAATTTCCAAAAGTTGTTTATGAATTTTAGAAAAAAAAGGTTTTTGCTTTGTGTTTGGGGCATAAATCATTACCAACAATATTTTCTTATATCCCAACTTTATTTCCACGATTAAAAGTCGCCCTTCGTCATCACAATATATTATTTCTGGGTTTAACCATTTCTTTATGTATACAATCACACCTCTCTTTCTTTCTTTAGCCAAAGCCACAAATAGTTTGCCCAAAGAGGGTTTTTCT
>JALIGW010000302.1:0-90616 GCA_023053685.1 Diadophis punctatus similis
GTATTGAGTCCTAAGGCGAAATGCTGTGTTAGACTTTGGGCTAGCTCTTCAGGGTAGGCTCGGAATCGAAAATCAAGCGAGAATTCGGCTTTCCAGCATGTGGGGAACAGGAATATGTGTTTCTTTTTCATTTCTGAGGTGTTTGTCAAAAGTGATGTTTTTGGACAATTGAATCCTAAGGGGAATTGCTGTGTTAGACTTTGGGCTAGCTCTTTAGGGTAGGCTCGGAATCGAAAATCAAGCGAGAATTCGGCTTTCCAGCATGTGGGGAACAGGAATATGAGTTTCTTTTTCATTTCTGAGGTGTTTGTCAAAAGTGATGTTTTTGGACTGAATTGAATCCTAAGGCGAATGCTGTGTTAGACTTTCGGCTAGCTCTTCAGGGTAGGCTCGGAATCGAAAATCAAGCGAGAATTTGGCTTTCCAGCCCGTGGGGAACAGGAATATGTGTTCTTTTTCATTTCTGAGGTGTTTGTCAAAAGTGATGTTTTTGGGCTGAATTGAGAAATAAGGCGAATGCTGTGTTAGACCTTGGGCTAGCTCTCAGGGAAAGGTCGGAATCAAAAATCAAGCGAGAATTCGGCTTTCCAGACTGTGGGGAACAGGAATATGTGTTTCATTTCATTTCTGAGGTGTTTGTCAAAAGTCATGTTTTTTGGCTGTATTGAGTCCTAAGGCGAATGCTGTGTAGGACTTTGGGCTAGCTCTTCAGGGTAGGCTTGGAATCGAAATCAAGCGAGAATTCGGCTTTCCAGCCTGTGGGGAACAGGAATATGTGTTTCATTTTCATTTCTGAGGTGTTTGTCAAAAGTCATGTTTTTTGGCTGTATTGAGTCCTAAGGCGAATGCTGTGTTAGACTTTGGGCTAGCTCTTCAGGGAAAGGACGGAATCAAAAATCAAGCGAGAATTCGGCTTTCCAGCCTGTGGGGAACAGGAATATGTGTTTCTTTTTCATTTCTGAGGTGTTTGTCAAAAGTCATGTTTTTTGGCTGTATTGAGTCCTAAGGCGAATGCTGTGTTAGACTTTGGGCTAGCTCTTCAGGGTAGGCTTGGAATCGAAAATCAAGCGAGAATTCGGCTTTCCAGCCTGTGGGGAACAGGAATATGTGTTTCATTTTCAGTTTCTGAGGTGGTTTGTCAAAAGTGATGTTTTTGGGACAATTGAATCCTAAGGCGAATGCTGTGTTAGACTTTGGGCTAGCTCTTCAGGGTAGGCTCGGAATCGAAAAATCAAGCGAGAATTCGGCTTTCCAGCATGTGGGGAACAGGAATATGTGTTTCTTTTTCATTTCTGAGGTGTTTGTCAAAAGTCATGTTTTTTGGCTGTATGAGTCCTAAGGCGAATGCTGTGTTAGACTTTGGGCTAGCTCTTCAGGGTAGGCTTGGAATCGAAAATCAAGCGAGAATTCGGCTTTCCAGCCTGTGGGGAACAGGAATATGTGTTTCATTTCATTTCTGAGGTGTTTGTCAAAAGTCATGTTTTTTGGCTGTATTGAGTCCTAAGGCGAATGCTGTGTTAGACTTTGGGCTAGCTCTTCAGGGAAAGGTCGGAATCAAAAATCAAGCGAGAATTCGGCTTTCCAGCCTGTGGGGAACAGGAATATGTGTTTCATTTTCATTTCTGAGGTGTTTGTCAAAAGTCATGTTTTTTGGCTGTATTGAGTCCTAAGGCGAATGCTGTGTTAGACTTTGGGCTAGCTCTTCAGGGTAGGCTCGGAATCAAAATTCAAGTGAGAATTCGGCTTTCCAGCCCGTGGGGAACAGGAATATGTGTTTCTTTTTCATTTCTGAGGTGTTTGTCAAAAGTGATGTTTTTGGGGCTGAATTGAATCCTAAGGCGAATGCTGTGTTAGACTTTGGGCTAGCTCTTCAGGGTAGGCTCGGAATCGAAAATCAAGCGAGAATTCAGCTTTCCAGCATGTGGGGAACAGGAATATGTGTTTCTTTTTCATTTCTGAGGTGTTTGTCAAAAGTGATGTTTTTGGACAATTGAATCCTAAGGCGAATGCTGTGTTAGACTTTGGGCTAGCTCTTCAGGGTAGGCTCGGAATCGAAAATCAAGCGAGAATTCGGCTTTCCAGCATGTGGGGAACAGGAATATGTGTTTCTTTTCATTTCTGAGGTGTTTGTCAAAAGTCATAGTTTTTTGGCTGTATTGAGTCCTAAGGCGAATGCTGTGTTAGACCTTGGGCTAGCTCTTCAGGGAAAGGTCGGAATCAAAAATCAAGCGAGAATTCGGCTTTCCAGCCCGTGGGGAACAGGAATATGTCTTTCTTTTTCATTTCTGAGGTGTTTGTCAAAAGTGATGTTTTTGGGCTGAATTGAATCCTAAGGCGAATGCTGTGTTAGACCTTGGGCTAGCTCTTCAGGGAAAGGTCGGAATCAAAAATCAAGCGAGAATTCGGCTTTCCAGCCCGTGGGGAACAGGAATATGTGTTTCTTTTTCATTTCTGAGGTGTTTGTCAAAAGTCATGTTTTTGGGCTGAATTGAGAAATAAGGCGAATGCTGTGTTAGACCTTGGGCTAGCTCTTCAGGGTAGGCTCGGAATCAAAATTCAAGCGAGAATTCGGCTTTCCCAGCATGTGGGGAACAGGAATATGTGTTTCTTTTTCATTTCTGATGTGTTTGTCAAAAGTGATGTTTTTTGGCTGAATTGAGAACTAAGGCGAATTCCGTGTTAGACATTGGGCTAGCTCTTCAGGGAAAGGTCGGAATCAAAAATCAAGAGAGAATTCAGCTTTCCAGCCTGTGGGGAACAGGAATATGTGTTTCATTTCATTTCTGAGGTGTTGTCAAAAGTGATGTTTTTGGACCTGAATTGAATCCTAGGGCGAATGCTGTGTTAGACTTTGGCTAGCTCTTCAGGGTAGGCTCGGAATCAAAAATCAAAGCAAGAATTCGGCTTTCCAGCCTGTGGGGAACAGGAATATGTGTTTCTTTTTCATTTCTGAGGTGTTTGTCAAAAGTGATGTTTTTGGGCTGAATGAGAAATAAGGCGGAATGCTGTGTTAGACCTTGGGCTAGCTCTTCAGGGAAAGGTCGGAATCAAAAATCAAGCAAGAATTCAGCTTTCCAGCCTGTGGGGAACAGGAATATGTGTTTCATTTTCATTTCTGAGGTGTTTGTCAAAAGTCATGTTTTTTGGCTGTATTGAGTCCTAAGGCGAATGCTGTGTTAGGACTTTGGGCTAGCTCTTCAGGGTAGGCTCGGAATCAAAATTCAAGCGAGAATTCGGCTTTCCAGCCCGTGGGGAACAGGAATATGTGTTTCTTTTTCATTTCTGAGGTGTTTGTCAAAAGTGATGTTTTTGGGCTGAATTGAATCCTAAGGAGAATGCTGTGTTAGACTTTGGGCTAGCTCTTCAGGGTAGGCTCGGATCGAAAATCAATCGAGAATTCGGCTTTCCAGCATGTGGGGAACAGGAATATGTGTTTCTTTTTCTTTCTGAGGGGTTTGTCAAAAGTGATGTTTTTGGACAATTGAATCCTAAGGCGAATGCTGTGGTTAGACTTTGGGCTAGCTCTTCAGGGTAGGCTCGGAATCGAAAATCAAGCGAGAATTCGGCTTTCCAGCATGTGGGGAACACGAATATGTGTTTTTTTTTCATTTCTGAGGTGTTGTCAAAAGTGATGTTTTTGGGACAATTGAATCCTAAGGCGAATGCTGTGTTAGACTTTGGGCTAGCTCTTCAGGGTAGGCTCGGAATCGAAAATCAAGCGAGAATTCGGCTTTCCAGCATGTGGGGAACAGGAATATGTGTTTCTTTTTCATTTCTGAGGTGTTTGTCAAAAGTCATGTTTTTTGGCTGTATTGAGTCCTAAGGCGAATGCTGTGTTAGACTTTCGGCTAGCTCTCAGGGTAGGCTCGGAATCGAAAATCAAGCGAGAAATAGGCTTTCCAGCACGTGGGGAACAGGAATATGTTCTTTCTTTTTCATTTCTGAGGTGTTTGTCAAAAGTGATGTTTTTGGGCTGAATTGAATCCTAAGGCGAATGCTGTGTTAGACCTTGGGCTAGCTCTTCAGGGAAAGGTCGGAATCAAAAATCAAGCGAGAATTCAGCTTTCCAGCCCGTGGGGAACAGGAATATGTGTTTCTTTTCATTTCTGAGGTGTTTGTCAAAAGTCATGTTTTTGGGCTGAATTGAGAAATAAGGCGAATGCTGTGTTAGACCTTGGGCTAGCTCTTCAGGGAAGGCTCGGAATCAAAATTCAAGCGAGAATTCGGCTTTCCCAGCCCGTGGGGAACAGGAATATGTGTTTCTTTTTCATTTCTGCGGTGTATTGTCAAAAGTGATGTTTTTGGCTGAATTGAATCCTAAGGAGACATGCTGTGTTAGGACTTTGGGCTAGCTCTTCAGGGTAGGCTCGGAATCGAAAATCAAGCGAGAATTCGGCTTTCCAGCATGTGTGGGAACAGGAATATGTGTTTCTTTTTCATTTCTGAGGTGTTTGTCAAAAGTGATGTTTTTGGACAATTGAATCCTAAGGCGAATGCTTTGTTAGACTTTGGGCTAGCTCTTCAGGGTAGGCTCGGAATCGAAAAATCAAGCGAGAATTCGGCTTTTCCAGCATGTGGGGAACAGGAATATGTGTTTCTTTTTCATTTCTGAGGTGTTTGTCAAAAGTCATGTTTTTTGGCTGTATTGAGTCCTAAGGCGAATGCTGTGTTAGACTTTCGGCTAGCTCTTCAGGGTAGGCTCGGAATCGAAAATCAAGCGAGAATTTGGCTTTCCAGCACGTGGGGAACAGGAATATGTCTTTCTTTTTCATTTCTGAGGTGTTTGTCAAAGTGATGTTTTTGGGCTGAATTGAATCCTAAGGCGAATGCTGTGTTAGACCTTGGGGCTAGCTCTTCAGGGAAAGGTCGGAATCAAAAATCAAGCGAGAATTCAGCTTTCCAGCCCGTGGGGAACAGGAATATGTGTTTCTTTTTCATTTCTGAGGTGTTTGTCAAAAGTCATGTTTTTGGGCTGATTGAGAAATAAGGCGAATGCTGTGTTAGACCTTGGGCTAGCTCTTCAGGGTAGGCTCGGAATCAAAATTCAAGCGAGAATTCGGCTTTCCAGCATGTGGGGAACAGGAATATGTGTTTCTTTTTCATTTCTGATGTGTTTGTCAAAAGTGATGTTTTTTGGCTGAATTGAGAAACTAAGGCGAATTCCGTGTTAGACATTGGGCTAGCTCTTCAGGGAAAGGTCGGAATCAAAAATCAAGAGAGAATTCAGCTTTCCAGCCTGTGGGGAACAGGAATATGTGTTTCATTTTCATTTCTGAGGTGTTTGTCAAAAGTGATGTTTTTGGGCTGAATTGAATCCTAAGGCGAATGCTGTGTTAGACTTTGGGCTAGCTCTTCAGGGGTAGGCTCGGAATCGAAAATCAAGCGAGAATTCGGCTTTCCAGCCTGTGGGGAACAGGAATATGTGTTTCTTTTTCATTTCTGAGGTGTTTGTCAAAAGTGATGTTTTTTGGCTGAATTGAGAAATAAGGCGAATGCTGTGTTAGACCTTGGGCTAGCTCTTCAGGGTAGGCTCGGAATCAAAATTCAAGCGAGGAATTCGGCTTTCCAAGCCCGTGGGGAACAGGAATATGTGTTTCTTTTTCATTTCTGAGGTGTTTGTCAAAAGTGATGTTTTTGGGCTGAATTGAATCCTAAGGAGAATGCTGTGTTAGACTTTGGGCTAGCTCTTCAGGGTAGGCTCGGAATCGAAAATCAAGCGAGAATTCGCTTTCCAGCCTGTGGGGAACAGGAATATGTGTTTCTTTTTCATTTCTGAGGTGTTTGTCAAAAGTGATGTTTTTGGACAATTGAATCCTAAGGCGAATGCTTTGTTAGACTTTTGGCTAGCTCTTCAGGGTAGGCTCGGAATCGAAAATCAAGCGAGAATTTCGGCTTTTCCAGCATGTGGGGAACAGGAATATGTGTTTCTTTTTCATTTCTGAGGTGTTTGTCAAAAGTCATGTTTTTTGGGCTGTATTGAGTCCTAAGGCGAATGCTGTGTTAGACTTTCGGCTAGATCTTCAGGGTAGGCTCGGAATCGAAAATCAAGCGAGAATTTGGCTTTCCAGCACGTGGGGAACAGGAATATGTCTTTCTTTTTCATTTCTGAGGTGTTTGTCAAAAGTGATGTTTTTGGGCTGAATTGAATCCTAAGGCGAATGCTGTGTTAGACCTTGGGCTAGCTCTTCAGGGAAAGGTCGAATCAAAAATCAAGCGAGAATTCGGCTTTCCAGCCCGTGGGGAACAGGAATATGTGTTTCTTTTTCATTTCTGAGGTGTTTGTCAAAAGTCATGTTTTTGGGCTGAATTGAGAAATAAGGCGAATGCTGTGTTAGACCTTGGGCTAGCTCTTCAGGGTAGGCTCGGAATCAAAATTCAAGCGAGAATTCGGCTTTCCAGCATGTGGGGAACAGGAATATGTGTTTCTTTTTCATTTCTGATGTGTTTGTCAAAAGTGATGTTTTTTGGCTGAATTGAGAACTAAGGCGAATTCCGTGTTAGACATTGGGCTAGCTCTTCAGGGAAAGGTCGGAATCAAAAATCAAGAGAGAATTCAGCTTTCCAGCCTGTGGGAACAGGAATATGTGTTTCTTTTTCATTTCTGATGTGTTTGTCAAAAGTGATGTTTTTTGGCTGAATTGAGAACTAAGGCGAATTCCGTGTTAGACATTGGGCTAGCTCTTCAGGGAAAGGTCGGAATCAAAAATCAAGAGAGAATTCAGCTTTCCAGCCTGTGGGGAAACAGGAATATGTGTTTCATTTTCATTTCTGATGTGTTTGTCAAAAGTCATGTTTTTTGGCTGTATTGAGTCCTAAGGCGAATGCTGTGTTAGACTTTGGGCTAGCTCTTCAGGGTAGGCTCGGAATCAAAATTCAAGCGAGAATTCGGCTTTCCAGCCCGTGGGGAACAGGAATATGTGTTTCTTTTTCATTTCTGAGGTGTTTGTCAAAAGTGATGTTTTTGGGCTGAATTGAATCCTAAGGCGAATGCTGTGTTAGACTTTGGGCTAGCTCTTCAGGGTAGGCTCGGAATCGAAAATCAAGCGAGAATTCGGCTTTCCAGATGTGGGGAACAGGAATATGTGTTTCTTTTCATTTCTGAGGTGTTTGTCAAAAGTGATGTTTTTGGACAATTGAATCCTAAGGCGAATGCTGTGTTAGACATTGGGCTTTCTCTTTAGGGTAGGCTCGGAATCGAAAATCAAGCGAGAATTTGGCTTTCCAGCACGTGGGGAACAGGAATATTTCTTTCTTTTTCATTTCTGAGGTGTTTGTCAAAAGTGATGTTTTTGGGCTGAATTGAGAAATAAGGCGAATGCTGTGTTAGACCTTGGGCTAGCTCTTCAGGGTAGGCTCGGAATCAAAATTCAAGCGAGAATTCGGCTTTCCAGCCCGTGGGGAACAGGAATATGTGTTTCTTTTCATTTCTGAGGTGTTTGTCAAAAGTCATGTTTTTGGGCTGAATTGAGAAATAAGGCGAATGCTGTGTTAGACCTTGGGCTAGCTCTTCAGGGTAGGCTCGGAATCAAAATTCAAGCGAGAATTCGGCTTTCCAGCATGTGGGGAACAGGAATATGTGTTTCTTTTTCATTTCTGAGGTGTTTGTCAAAAGTGATGTTTTTTTGGCTGAATTGAGAAATAAGGCGAATGCTGTGTTAGACCTTGGGCTAGCTCTTCAGGGAAAGGTCGGAATCAAAAATCAAGCGAGAATTCGGCTTTCCAGCCTGTGGGGAACAGGATATGTGTTTCATTTTCATTTCTGAGGTGTTTGTCAAAAGTCATGTTTTTTGGCTGTATTGAGTCCTAAGGCGAATGCTGTGTTAGACTTTGGGCTAGCTCTTCAGGGTAGGCTCGGAATCAAAATTCAAGCGAGAATTCGGCTTTCCAGCCCGTGGGGAACAGGAATATGTGTTTCTTTTTCATTTCTGAGGTGTTTGTCAAAAGTGATGTTTTTGGGCTGAATTGAATCCTAAGGAGAATGCTGTGTTAGACTTTGGGCTAGCTCTTCAGGGTAGGCTCGGAATCGAAAATCAAGCGAGAATTCGGCTTTCCAGCATGTGGGGAACAGGAATATGTGTTTCTTTTTCATTTCTGAGGTGTTTTGTCAAAAGTGATGTTTTTGGACAATTGAATCCTAAGGCGAATGCTGTGTTAGACTTTGGGCTAGCTCTTCAGGGTAGGCTCGGAATCGAAAATCAAGCGAGAATTCGGCTTTCCAGCATGTGGGGAACAGGAATATGTGTTTCTTTTTCATTTCTGAGGTGTTTGTCAAAAGTCATGTTTTTTGGCTGTATTGAGTCCTAAGGCGAATGCTGTGTTAGACTTTCGGCTAGCTCTTCAGGGTAGGCTCGGAATCGAAAATCAAGCGAGAATTTGGCTTTCCAGCACGTGGGGAACAGGAATATGTCTTTCTTTTTCATTTCTGAGGTGTTTGTCAAAAGTGATGTTTTTGGGCTGAATTGAATCCTAAGGCGAATGCTGTGTTAGACCTTGGGCTAGCTCTTCAGGGAAAGGTCGGAATCAAAAATCAAGCGAGAATTCGGCTTTCCAGCCCATGGGGGAACAGGAATATGTGTTTCTTTTTCATTTCTGAGGTGTTTGTCAAAAGTGATGTTTTTGGGCTGAAATGAATCCTAAGGCGAATGCTGTGTTAGACTTTGGGCTAGCTCTTCAGGGTAGGCTCGGAATCGAAAATCAAGCGAGAATTCGGCTTTCCAGCATGTGGGGAACAGGAATTTGTGTTTCTTTTTCATTTCTGAGGTGTTTGTCAAAAGTGATGTTTTTGGACTGAATTGAATCCTAAGGCGAATGCTGTGTTAGACTTTCGGCTAGCTCTTCAGGGTAGGCTCGGAATCGAAAATCAAGCGAGAATTTGGCTTTCCAGCACGTGGGAAACAGGAATATGTCTTTCTTTTTCATTTCTGAGGTGTTTGTCAAAAGTGATGTTTTTGGGCTGAATTGAATCCTAAGGCGAATGCTGTGTTAGACCTTGGGCTAGCTCTTCAGGGAAAGGTCGGAATCAAAAATCAAGCGAGAATTCGGCTTTCCAGCCCGTGGGGAACAGGAATATGTTGTTTCTTTTTCATTTCTGAGGTGTTTGTCAAAAGTCATGTTTTTGGGCTGAATTGAGAAATAAGGCGAATGCTGTGTTAGACCTTGGGCTAGCTCTTCAGGGTAGGCTCGGAATCAAAATTCAAGCGAGAATTCGGCTTTCCAGCATGTGGGGAACAGAATATGTGTTTCTTTTTCATTTCTGATGTGTTTGTCAAAAGTGATGTTTTTTGGCTGAATTGAGAACTAAGGCGAATTCCGGTTAGACATTGGGCTAGCTCTTCAGGGAAAGGTCGGAATCAAAAATCAAGAGAGAATTCAGCTTTCCAGCCTGTGGGGAACAGGAATATGTGTTTCATTTTCATTTCTGAGGTGTTTGTCAAAAGTGATGTTTTTGGACAATTGAATCCTAAGGCGAATGCTTTGTTAGACTTTGGGCTAGCTCTTCAGGGTAGGCTCGGAATCGAAAATCAAGCGAGAATTCGGCTTTCCAGCATGTGGGGAACAGGAATATGTGTTTCTTTTTCATTTCTGAGGTGTTTGTCAAAAGTCATGTTTTTTGGCTGTATTGAGTCCTAAGGCGAATGCTGTGTTAGACTTTCGGCTAGCTCTTCAGGGTAGGCCTCGGAATCGAAAATCAAGCGAGAATTTGGCTTTGCAGCACGTGGGGAACAGGAATATGTCTTTCTTTTTCATTTCTGAGGTGTTTGTCAAAAGTGATGTTTTTGGGCTGAATTGAATCCTAAGGCGAATGCTGTGTTAGACCTTGGGCTAGCTCTTCAGGGAAAGGTCGGAATCAAAAATCAAGCGAGAATTCGGCTTTCCAGCCCGTGGGGAACAGGAATATGTGTTTCTTTTTCATTTCTGAGGTGTTTGTCAAAAGTCATGTTTTTGGGCTGAATTGAGAAATAAGGCGAATGCTGTGTTAGACCTTGGGCTAGCTCTTCAGGGTAGGCTCGGAATCAAAATTCAAGCGAGAATTCGGCTTTCCAGCATGTGGGGAACAGGAATATGTGTTTCTTTTTCATTTCTGATTGTGTTTGTCAAAAGTGATGTTTTTTGGATGAATTGAGAACTAAGGCGAATTCCGTGTTAGACATTGGGCTAGCTCTTCAGGGAAAGGTCGGAATCAAAAATCAAGAGAGAATTCAGCTTTCCAGCCTGTGGGGAACAGGAATAATGTGTTTCATTTTCATTTCTGATGTGTTTGTCAAAAGTCATGTTTTTGGCTGTATTGAGTCCTAAGGCGAATGCTGTGTTAGACTTTGGGCTAGCTCTTCAGGGTAGGCTCGGAATCAAAATTCCAAAATTCAAGCGAGAATTCGGCTTTCCAGCCCGTGGGGAACAGGAATATGTGTTTCTTTTTCATTTCTGAGGTGTTTGTCAAAAGTGATGTTTTTGGGCTGAATTGAATCCTAAGGCGAATGCTGTGTTAGACTTTGGGCTAGCTCTTCAGGGTAGGCTCGGAATCGAAAATCAAGCGAGAATTCGGCTTTCCAGCATGTGGGGAACAGGAATATGTGTTTCTTTTTCATTTCTGAGGTGTTTGTCAAAAGTGATGTTTTTGGACAATTGAATCCTAAGGCGAATGCTGTGTTAGACATTGGGCTAGCTCTTTAGGGTAGGCTCGGAATCGAAAATCAAGCGAGAATTTGGCTTTCCAGCACGTGGGGAACAGGAATATTTCTTTCTTTTTCATTTCTGAGGTGTTTGTCAAAAGTGATGTTTTTGGGCTGAATTGAGAAATAAGGCGAATGCTGTGTTAGACCTGGGCTAGCTCTTCAGGGTAGGCTCGGAATCAAAATTCAAGCGAGAATTCGGCTTTCCAGCCCGTGGGGAACAGGAATATGTGTTTCTTTTTCATTTCTGAGGTGTTTGTCAAAAGTCATGTTTTTGGGCTGAATTGAGAAATAAGGCGAATGCTGTGTTAGACCTTGGGCTAGCTCTTCAGGGTAGGCTCGGAATCAAAATTCAAGCGAGAATTCGGCTTTCCAGCATGTGGGGAACAGGAATATGTGTTTCTTTTTCATTTCTGAGGTGTTTGTCAAAAGTGATGTTTTTTGGCTGAATTGAGAAATAAGGCGAATGCTGTGTTAGACCTTGGGCTAGCTCTTCAGGGAAAGGTCGGAATCAAAAATCAAGCGAGAATTCGGCTTTCCAGCCTGTGGGGAACAGGAATATGTGTTTCATTTTCATTTCTGAGGTGTTTGTCAAAAGTCATGTTTTTTGGCTGTATTGAGTCCTAAGGCGAATGCTGTGTTAGACTTTGGGCTAGCTCTTCAGGGTAGGCTCGGAATCAAAATTCAAGCGAGAATTCGGCTTTCCAGCCCGTGGGGAACAGGAATATGTGTTTCTTTTTCATTTCTGAGGTGTTTGTCAAAAGTGATGTTTTTGGGCTGAATTGAATCCTAAGGAGAATGCTGTGTTAGACTTTGGGCTAGCTCTTCAGGGTAGGCTCGGAATCGAAAATCAAGCGAGAATTCGGCTTTCCAGCATGTGGGGAACAGGAATATGTGTTTCTTTTTCATTTCTGAGGTGTTTGTCAAAAGTGATGTTTTTGGACAATTGAATCCTAAGGCGAATGCTGTGTTAGACTTTGGGCTAGCTCTTCAGGGTAGGCTCGGAATCGAAAATCAAGCGAGAATTCGGCTTTCCAGCATGTGGGGAACAGGAATATGTGTTTCTTTTTCATTTCTGAGGTGTTTGTCAAAAGTCATGTTTTTTGGCTGTATTGAGTCCTAAGGCGAATGCTGTGTTAGACTTTCGGCTAGCTCTTCAGGGTAGGCTCGGAATCGAAAATCAAGCGAGAATTTGGCTTTCCAGCACGTGGGGAACAGGAATATGTCTTTCTTTTTCATTTCTGAGGTGTTTGTCAAAAGTGATGTTTTTGGGCTGAATTGAATCCTAAGGCGAATGCTGTGTTAGACCTTGGGCTAGCTCTTCAGGGAAAGGTCGGAATCAAAAATCAAGCGAGAATTCGGCTTTCCAGCCCGTGGGGAACAGGAATATGTGTTTCTTTTTCATTTCTGAGGTGTTTGTCAAAAGTCATGTTTTTGGGCTGAATTGAGAAATAAGGCGAATGCTGTGTTAGACCTTGGGCTAGCTCTTCAGGGTAGGCTCGGAATCAAAATTCAAGCGAGAATTCGGCTTTCCAGCATGTGGGGAACAGGAATATGTGTTTCTTTTTCATTTCTGATGTGTTTGTCAAAAGTGGTGTTTTTTGGCTGAATTGAGAACTAAGGCGAATTCCGTGTTAGACATTGGGCTAGCTCTTCAGGGAAGGGTCGGAATCAAAAATCAAGAGAGAATTCAGCTTTCCAGCCTGTGGGGAACAGGAATATGTGTTTCATTTTCATTTCTGATGTGTTTGTCAAAAGTCATGTTTTTTGGCTGTATTGAGTCCTAAGGCGAATGCTGTGTTAGACTTTGGGCTAGCTCTTCAGGGTAGGCTCGGAATCAAAATTCAAGCGAGAATTCGGCTTTCCAGCCCGTGGGGAACAGGAATATGTGTTTCTTTTTCATTTCTGAGGTGTTTGTCAAAAGTGATGTTTTTGGGCTGAATTGAATCCTAAGGCGAATGCTGTGTTAGACTTTGGGCTAGCTCTTCAGGGTAGGCTCGGAATCGAAAATCAAGCGAGAATTCGGCTTTCCAGCATGTGGGGAACAGGAATATGTGTTTCTTTTTCATTTCTGAGGTGTTTGTCAAAAGTGATGTTTTTGGACAATTGAATCCTAAGGCGAATGCTGTGTTAGACATTGGGCTAGCTCTTTAGGGTAGGCTCGGAATCGAAAATCAAGCGAGAATTTGGCTTTCCAGCACGTGGGGAACAGGAATATTTCTTTCTTTTTCATTTCTGAGGTGTTTGTCAAAAGTGATGTTTTTGGGCTGAATTGAGAAATAAGGCGAATGCTGTGTTAGACCTTGGGCTAGCTCTTCAGGGTAGGCTCGGAATCAAAATTCAAGCGAGAATTCGGCTTTCCAGCCCGTGGGGAACAGGAATATGTGTTTCTTTTTCATTTCTGAGGTGTTTGTCAAAAGTCATGTTTTTTGGCTGTATTGAGTCCTAAGGTGAATGCTGTGTTAGACTTTGGGCTAGCTCTTCAGGGTAGGCTCGGAATCAAAATTCAAGCGAGAATTCGGCTTTCCAGCCCGTGGGGAACAGGAATATGTGTTTCTTTTTCATTTCTGAGGTGTTTGTCAAAAGTGATGTTTTTGGGCTGAATTGAATCCTAAGGCGAATGCTGTGTTAGACTTTGGGCTAGCTCTTCAGGGTAGGCTCGGAATCGAAAATCAAGCGAGAATTCAGCTTTCCAGCATGTGGGGAACAGGAATATGTCTTTCTTTTTCATTTCTGAGGTGTTTGTCAAAAGTGATGTTTTTGGGCTGAATTGAATCCTAAGGCGAATGCTGTGTTAGACCTTGGGCTAGCTCTTCAGGGAAAGGTCGGAATCAAAAATCAAGCGAGAATTCGGCTTTCCAGCCCATGGGGAACAGGAATATGTGTTTCTTTTTCATTTCTGAGGTGTTTGTCAAAAGTGATGTTTTTGGGCTGAAATGAATCCTAAGGCGAATGCTGTGTTAGACTTTGGGCTAGCTCTTCAGGGTAGGCTCGGAATCGAAAATCAAGCGAGAATTCGGCTTTCCAGCATGTGGGGAACAGGAATTTGTGTTTCTTTTTCATTTCTGAGGTGTTTGTCAAAAGTGATGTTTTTGGACTGAATTGAATCCTAAGGCGAATGCTGTGTTAGACTTTCGGCTAGCTCTTCAGGGTAGGCTCGGAATCGAAAATCAAGCGAGAATTTGGCTTTCCAGCACGTGGGGAACAGGAATATGTCTTTCTTTTTCATTTCTGAGGTGTTTGTCAAAAGTGATGTTTTTGGGCTGAATTGAATCCTAAGGCGAATGCTGTGTTAGACCTTGGGCTAGCTCTTCAGGGAAAGGTCGGAATCAAAAATCAAGCGAGAATTTGGCTTTCCAGCCCGTGGGGAACAGGAATATGTGTTTCTTTTTCATTTCTGAGGTGTTTGTCAAAAGTGATGTTTTTGGGCTGAATTGAGAAATAAGGCGAATGCTGTGTTAGACCTTGGGCTAGCTCTTCAGGGTAGGCTCGGAATCAAAATTCAAGCGAGAATTCGGCTTTCCAGCATGTGGGGAACAGGAATATGTGTTTCTTTTTCATTTCTGATGTGTTTGTCAAAAGTGGTGTTTTTTGGCTGAATTGAGAACTAAGGCGAATTCCGTGTTAGACATTGGGCTAGCTCTTCAGGGAGGGGGTCGGAATCAAAAATCAAGAGAGAATTCAGCTTTCCAGCCTGTGGGGAACAGGAATATGTGTTTCATTTTCATTTCTGATGTGTTTGTCAAAAGTCATGTTTTTTGGCTGTATTGAGTCCTAAGGCGAATGCTGTGTTAGACTTTGGGCTAGCTCTTCAGGGTAGGCTCGGAATCAAAATTCAAGCGAGAATTCGGCTTTCCAGCCCGTGGGGAACAGGAATATGTGTTTCTTTTTCATTTCTGAGGTGTTTGTCAAAAGTGATGTTTTTGGGCTGAATTGAATCCTAAGGCGAATGCTGTGTTAGACTTTGGGCTAGCTCTTCAGGGTAGGCTCGGAATCGAAAATCAAGCGAGAATTCGGCTTTCCAGCATGTGGGGAACAGGAATATGTGTTTCTTTTTCATTTCTGAGGTGTTTGTCAAAAGTGATGTTTTTGGACAATTGAATCCTAAGGCGAATGCTGTGTTAGACATTGGGCTAGCTCTTTAGGGTAGGCTCGGAATCGAAAATCAAGCGAGAATTTGGCTTTCCAGCACGTGGGGAACAGGAATATTTCTTTCTTTTTCATTTCTGAGGTGTTTGTCAAAAGTGATGTTTTTGGGCTGAATTGAGAAATAAGGCGAATGCTGTGTTAGACCTTGGGCTAGCTCTTCAGGGTAGGCTCGGAATCAAAATTCAAGCGAGAATTCGGCTTTCCAGCCCGTGGGGAACAGGAATATGTGTTTCTTTTTCATTTCTGAGGTGTTTGTCAAAAGTCATGTTTTTTGGCTGTATTGAGTCCTAAGGTGAATGCTGTGTTAGACTTTGGGCTAGCTCTTCAGGGTAGGCTCGGAATCAAAATTCAAGCGAGAATTCGGCTTTCCAGCCCGTGGGGAACAGGAATATGTGTTTCTTTTTCATTTCTGAGGTGTTTGTCAAAAGTGATGTTTTTGGGCTGAATTGAATCCTAAGGCGAATGCTGTGTTAGACTTTGGGCTAGCTCTTCAGGGTAGGCTCGGAATCGAAAATCAAGCGAGAATTCAGCTTTCCAGCATGTGGGGAACAGGAATATGTCTTTCTTTTTCATTTCTGAGGTGTTTGTCAAAAGTGATGTTTTTGGGCTGAATTGAATCCTAAGGCGAATGCTGTGTTAGACCTTGGGCTAGCTCTTCAGGGAAAGGTCGGAATCAAAAATCAAGCGAGAATTCGGCTTTCCAGCCCATGGGGAACAGGAATATGTGTTTCTTTTTCATTTCTGAGGTGTTTGTCAAAAGTGATGTTTTTGGGCTGAAATGAATCCTAAGGCGAATGCTGTGTTAGACTTTGGGCTAGCTCTTCAGGGTAGGCTCGGAATCGAAAATCAAGCGAGAATTCGGCTTTCCAGCATGTGGGGAACAGGAATATGTCTTTCTTTTTCATTTCTGAGGTGTTTGTCAAAAGTGATGTTTTTGGGCTGAATTGAATCCTAAGGCGAATGCTGTGTTAGACCTTGGGCTAGCTCTTCAGGGAAAGGTCGGAATCAAAAATCAAGCGAGAATTCGGCTTTCCAGCCCATGGGGAACAGGAATATGTGTTTCTTTTTCATTTCTGAGGTGTTTGTCAAAAGTGATGTTTTTGGGCTGAAATGAATCCTAAGGCGAATGCTGTGTTAGACTTTGGGCTAGCTCTTCAGGGTAGGCTCGGAATCGAAAATCAAGCGAGAATTCGGCTTTCCAGCATGTGGGGAACAGGAATTTGTGTTTCTTTTTCATTTCTGAGGTGTTTGTCAAAAGTGATGTTTTTGGACTGAATTGAATCCTAAGGCGAATGCTGTGTTAGACTTTCGGCTAGCTCTTCAGGGTAGGCTCGGAATCGAAAATCAAGCGAGAATTTGGCTTTCCAGCACGTGGGGAACAGGAATATGTCTTTCTTTTTCATTTCTGAGGTGTTTGTCAAAAGTGATGTTTTTGGGCTGAATTGAATCCTAAGGCGAATGCTGTGTTAGACCTTGGGCTAGCTCTTCAGGGAAAGGTCGGAATCAAAAATCAAGCGAGAATTTGGCTTTCCAGCCCGTGGGGAACAGGAATATGTGTTTCTTTTTCATTTCTGAGGTGTTTGTCAAAAGTGATGTTTTTGGGCTGAATTGAGAAATAAGGCGAATGCTGTGTTAGACCTTGGGCTAGCTCTTCAGGGTAGGCTCGGAATCAAAATTCAAGCGAGAATTCGGCTTTCCAGCATGTGGGGAACAGGAATATGTGTTTCTTTTTCATTTCTGATGTGTTTGTCAAAAGTGATGTTTTTTGGCTGAATTGAGAACTAAGGCGAATTCCTGTTAGACATTGGGCTAGCTCTTCAGGGAAAGGTCGGAATCAAAAATCAAGAGAGAATTCAGCTTTCCAGCCTGTGGGGAACAGGAATATGTGTTTCATTTTCATTTCTGAGGTGTTTGTCAAAAGTGATGTTTTTTGGCTGAATTGAGAAATAAGGCGAATGCTGTGTTAGACCTTGGGCTAGCTCTTCAGGGTAGGCTCGGAATCAAAATTCAAGCGAGAATTCGGCTTTCCAGCATGTGGGGAACAGGAATATGTGTTTCTTTTTCATTTCTGATGTGTTTGTCAAAAGTGATGTTTTTTGGCTGAATTGAGAACTAAGGCGAATTCCGTGTTAGACATTGGGCTAGCTCTTCAGGGAAAGGTCGGAATCAAAAATCAAGCGAGAATTCGGCTTTCCAGCCTGTGGGGAACAGGAATATGTGTTTCATTTTCATTTCTGAGGTGTTTGTCAAAAGTCATGTTTTTTGGCTGTATTGAGTCCTAAGGCGAATGCTGTGTTAGACTTTGGGCTACCTCTTCTGGGTAGGTTCGGAATTGAAAATCAAGCGAGAATTCAGCTTTCCAGCCTGTGGGGAACAGGAATATGTGTTTCATTTTCATTTCTGAGGTGTTTGTCAAAAGTGATGTTTTTGGGCTGAATTGAGAACTAAGGCGAATTCCGTGTTAGACATTGGGCTAGCTCTTCAGGGAAAGCTCGGAATCGAAAATCAAGCGAGAATTCGGCTTTCCAGCCTGTGGGGAACAGGAATATGTGTTTCATTTTCATTTCTGAGGTGTTTGTCAAAAGTCATGTTTTTTGGCTGTATTGAGTCCTAAGGCGAATGCTGTGTTAGACTTTGGGCTAGCTCTTCAGGGTAGGCTCGGAATCGAAAATCAAGCGAGAATTCGGCTTTCCAGCACGTGGGGAACAGGAATATGTGTTTCATTTTCATTTCTGAGGTGTTTGTCAAAAGTGATGTTTTTGGGCTGAATTGAATCCTAAGGCGAATGCTGTGTTAGACCTTGGGCTAGCTCTTCAGGGAAAGGTCGGAATCAAAAATCAAGCGAGAATTCGGCTTTCCAGCCCGTGGGGAACAGGAATATGTGTTTCTTTTTCATTTCTGAGGTGTTTGTCAAAAGTCATGTTTTTGGGCTGAATTGAGAAATAAGGCGAATGCTGTGTTAGACCTTGGGCTAGCTCTTCAGGGTAGGCTCGGAATCAAAATTCAAGCGAGAATTCGGCTTTCCAGCATGTGGGGAACAGGAATATGTGTTTCTTTTTCATTTCTGATGTGTTTGTCAAAAGTGGTGTTTTTTGGCTGAATTGAGAACTAAGGCGAATTCCGTGTTAGACATTGGGCTAGCTCTTCAGGGAAGGGTCGGAATCAAAAATCAAGAGAGAATTCAGCTTTCCAGCCTGTGGGGAACAGGAATATGTGTTTCATTTTCATTTCTGATGTGTTTGTCAAAAGTCATGTTTTTTGGCTGTATTGAGTCCTAAGGCGAATGCTGTGTTAGACTTTGGGCTAGCTCTTCAGGGTAGGCTCGGAATCAAAATTCAAGCGAGAATTCGGCTTTCCAGCCCGTGGGGAACAGGAATATGTGTTTCTTTTTCATTTCTGAGGTGTTTGTCAAAAGTGATGTTTTTGGGCTGAATTGAATCCTAAGGCGAATGCTGTGTTAGACTTTGGGCTAGCTCTTCAGGGTAGGCTCGGAATCGAAAATCAAGCGAGAATTCGGCTTTCCAGCTTGTGGGGAACAGGAATATGTGTTTCTTTTTCATTTCTGAGGTGTTTGTCAAAAGTGATGTTTTTGGACAATTGAATCCTAAGGCGAATGCTGTGTTAGACATTGGGCTAGCTCTTTAGGGTAGGCTCGGAATCGAAAATCAAGCGAGAATTTGGCTTTCCAGCACGTGGGGAACAGGAATATTTCTTTCTTTTTCATTTCTGAGGTGTTTGTCAAAAGTGATGTTTTTGGGCTGAATTGAGAAATAAGGCGAATGCTGTGTTAGACCTTGGGCTAGCTCTTCAGGGTAGGCTCGGAATCAAAATTCAAGCGAGAATTCGGCTTTCCAGCCCGTGGGGAACAGGAATATGTGTTTCTTTTTCATTTCTGAGGTGTTTGTCAAAAGTCATGTTTTTGGGCTGAATTGAGAAATAAGGCGAATGCTGTGTTAGACCTTGGGCTAGCTCTTCAGGGTAGGCTCGGAATCAAAATTCAAGCGAGAATTCGGCTTTCCAGCATGTGGGGAACAGGAATATGTGTTTCTTTTTCATTTCTGAGGTGTTTGTCAAAAGTGATGTTTTTTGGCTGAATTGAGAAATAAGGCGAATGCTGTGTTAGACCTTGGGCTAGCTCTTCAGGGAAAGGTCGGAATCAAAAATCAAGCGAGAATTCGGCTTTCCAGCCTGTGGGGAACAGGAATATGTGTTTCATTTTCATTTCTGAGGTGTTTGTCAAAAGTCATGTTTTTTGGCTGTATTGAGTCCTAAGGCGAATGCTGTGTTAGACTTTGGGCTAGCTCTTCAGGGTAGGCTCGGAATCAAAATTCAAGCGAGAATTCGGCTTTCCAGCCCGTGGGGAACAGGAATATGTGTTTCTTTTTCATTTCTGAGGTGTTTGTCAAAAGTGATGTTTTTGGGCTGAATTGAATCCTAAGGAGAATGCTGTGTTAGACTTTGGGCTAGCTCTTCAGGGTAGGCTCGGAATCGAAAATCAAGCGAGAATTCGGCTTTCCAGCATGTGGGGAACAGGAATATGTGTTTCTTTTTCATTTCTGAGGTGTTTGTCAAAAGTGATGTTTTTGGACAATTGAATCCTAAGGCGAATGCTGTGTTAGACTTTGGGCTAGCTCTTCAGGGTAGGCTCGGAATCGAAAATCAAGCGAGAATTCGGCTTTCCAGCATGTGGGGAACAGGAATATGTGTTTCTTTTTCATTTCTGAGGTGTTTGTCAAAAGTCATGTTTTTTGGCTGTATTGAGTCCTAAGGCGAATGCTGTGTTAGACTTTCGGCTAGCTCTTCAGGGTAGGCTCGGAATCGAAAATCAAGCGAGAATTTGGCTTTCCAGCACGTGGGGAACAGGAATATGTCTTTCTTTTTCATTTCTGAGGTGTTTGTCAAAAGTGATGTTTTTGGGCTGAATTGAATCCTAAGGCGAATGCTGTGTTAGACCTTGGGCTAGCTCTTCAGGGAAAGGTCGGAATCAAAAATCAAGCGAGAATTCGGCTTTCCAGCCCGTGGGGAACAGGAATATGTGTTTCTTTTTCATTTCTGAGGTGTTTGTCAAAAGTCATGTTTTTGGGCTGAATTGAGAAATAAGGCGAATGCTGTGTTAGACCTTGGGCTAGCTCTTCAGGGTAGGCTCGGAATCAAAATTCAAGCGAGAATTCGGCTTTCCAGCATGTGGGGAACAGGAATATGTGTTTCTTTTTCATTTCTGATGTGTTTGTCAAAAGTGGTGTTTTTTGGCTGAATTGAGAACTAAGGCGAATTCCGTGTTAGACATTGGGCTAGCTCTTCAGGGAAGGGTCGGAATCAAAAATCAAGAGAGAATTCAGCTTTCCAGCCTGTGGGGAACAGGAATATGTGTTTCATTTTCATTTCTGATGTGTTTGTCAAAAGTCATGTTTTTTGGCTGTATTGAGTCCTAAGGCGAATGCTGTGTTAGACTTTGGGCTAGCTCTTCAGGGTAGGCTCGGAATCAAAATTCAAGCGAGAATTCGGCTTTCCAGCCCGTGGGGAACAGGAATATGTGTTTCTTTTTCATTTCTGAGGTGTTTGTCAAAAGTGATGTTTTTGGGCTGAATTGAATCCTAAGGCGAATGCTGTGTTAGACTTTGGGCTAGCTCTTCAGGGTAGGCTCGGAATCGAAAATCAAGCGAGAATTCGGCTTTCCAGCATGTGGGGAACAGGAATATTTCTTTCTTTTTCATTTCTGAGGTGTTTGTCAAAAGTGATGTTTTTGGGCTGAATTGAGAAATAAGGCGAATGCTGTGTTAGACCTTGGGCTAGCTCTTCAGGGTAGGCTCGGAATCAAAATTCAAGCGAGAATTCGGCTTTCCAGCCCGTGGGGAACAGGAATATGTGTTTCTTTTTCATTTCTGAGGTGTTTGTCAAAAGTCATGTTTTTTGGCTGTATTGAGTCCTAAGGTGAATGCTGTGTTAGACTTTGGGCTAGCTCTTCAGGGTAGGCTCGGAATCAAAATTCAAGCGAGAATTCGGCTTTCCAGCCCGTGGGGAACAGGAATATGTGTTTCTTTTTCATTTCTGAGGTGTTTGTCAAAAGTGATGTTTTTGGGCTGAATTGAATCCTAAGGCGAATGCTGTGTTAGACTTTGGGCTAGCTCTTCAGGGTAGGCTCGGAATCGAAAATCAAGCGAGAATTCAGCTTTCCAGCATGTGGGGAACAGGAATATGTCTTTCTTTTTCATTTCTGAGGTGTTTGTCAAAAGTGATGTTTTTGGGCTGAATTGAATCCTAAGGCGAATGCTGTGTTAGACCTTGGGCTAGCTCTTCAGGGAAAGGTCGGAATCAAAAATCAAGCGAGAATTCGGCTTTCCAGCCCATGGGGAACAGGAATATGTGTTTCTTTTTCATTTCTGAGGTGTTTGTCAAAAGTGATGTTTTTGGGCTGAAATGAATCCTAAGGCGAATGCTGTGTTAGACTTTGGGCTAGCTCTTCAGGGTAGGCTCGGAATCGAAAATCAAGCGAGAATTCGGCTTTCCAGCATGTGGGGAACAGGAATTTGTGTTTCTTTTTCATTTCTGAGGTGTTTGTCAAAAGTGATGTTTTTGGACTGAATTGAATCCTAAGGCGAATGCTGTGTTAGACTTTCGGCTAGCTCTTCAGGGTAGGCTCGGAATCGAAAATCAAGCGAGAATTTGGCTTTCCAGCCCGTGGGGAACAGGAATATGTGTTTCTTTTTCATTTCTGAGGTGTTTGTCAAAAGTCATGTTTTTGGGCTGAATTGAGAAATAAGGCGAATGCTGTGTTAGACCTTGGGCTAGCTCTTCAGGGTAGGCTCGGAATCAAAATTCAAGCGAGAATTCGGCTTTCCAGCATGTGGGGAACAGGAATATGTGTTTCTTTTTTATTTCTGATGTGTTTGTCAAAAGTGATGTTTTTTGGCTGAATTGAGAACTAAGGCGAATTCCGTGTTAGACATTGGGCTAGCTCTTCAGGGAAAGGTCGGAATCAAAAATCAAGAGAGAATTCAGCTTTCCAGCCTGTGGGGAACAGGAATATGTGTTTCATTTTCATTTCTGAGGTGTTTGTCAAAAGTGATGTTTTTGGACAATTGAATCCTAAGGCGAATGCTTTGTTAGACTTTGGGCTAGCTCTTCAGGGTAGGCTCGGAATCGAAAATCAAGCGAGAATTCGGCTTTCCAGCATGTGGGGAACAGGAAAATGTGTTTCTTTTTCATTTCTGAGGTGTTTGTCAAAAGTCATGTTTTTTGGCTGTATTGAGTCCTAAGGCGAATGCTGTGTTAGACTTTCGGCTAGCTCTTCAGGGTAGGCTCGGAATCGAAAATCAAGCGAGAATTTGGCTTTGCAGCACGTGGGGAACAGGAATATGTCTTTCTTTTTCATTTCTGAGGTGTTTGTCAAAAGTGATGTTTTTGGGCTGAATTGAATCCTAAGGCGAATGCTGTGTTAGACCTTGGGCTAGCTCTTCAGGGAAAGGTCGGAATCAAAAATCAAGCGAGAATTCGGCTTTCCAGCCCGTGGGGAACAGGAATATGTGTTTCTTTTTCATTTCTGAGGTGTTTGTCAAAAGTCATGTTTTTGGGCTGAATTGAGAAATAAGGCGAATGCTGTGTTAGACCTTGGGCTAGCTCTTCAGGGTAGGCTCGGAATCAAAATTCAAGCGAGAATTCGGCTTTCCAGCATGTGGGGAACAGGAATATGTGTTTCTTTTTCATTTCTGATGTGTTTGTCAAAAGTGATGTTTTTTGGCTGAATTGAGAACTAAGGCGAATTCCGTGTTAGACATTGGGCTAGCTCTTCAGGGAAAGGTCGGAATCAAAAATCAAGAGAGAATTCAGCTTTCCAGCCTGTGGGGAACAGGAATATGTGTTTCATTTTCATTTCTGATGTGTTTGTCAAAAGTCATGTTTTTTGGCTGTATTGAGTCCTAAGGCGAATGCTGTGTTAGACTTTGGGCTAGCTCTTCAGGGTAGGCTCGGAATCAAAATTCAAGCGAGAATTCGGCTTTCCAGCCCGTGGGGAACAGGAATATGTGTTTCTTTTTCATTTCTGAGGTGTTTGTCAAAAGTGATGTTTTTGGGCTGAATTGAATCCTAAGGCGAATGCTGTGTTAGACTTTGGGCTAGCTCTTCAGGGTAGGCTCGGAATCGAAAATCAAGCGAGAATTCGGCTTTCCAGCATGTGGGGAACAGGAATATGTGTTTCTTTTTCATTTCTGAGGTGTTTGTCAAAAGTGATGTTTTTGGGCTGAATTGAGAAATAAGGCGAATGCTGTGTTAGACCTTGGGCTAGCTCTTCAGGGTAGGCTCGGAATCAAAATTCAAGCGAGAATTCGGCTTTCCAGCCCGTGGGGAACAGGAATATGTGTTTCTTTTTCATTTCTGAGGTGTTTGTCAAAAGTCATGTTTTTGGGCTGAATTGAGAAATAAGGCGAATGCTGTGTTAGACCTTGGGCTAGCTCTTCAGGGTAGGCTCGGAATCAAAATTCAAGCGAGAATTCGGCTTTCCAGCATGTGGGGAACAGGAATATGTGTTTCTTTTTCATTTCTGAGGTGTTTGTCAAAAGTGATGTTTTTTGGCTGAATTGAGAAATAAGGCGAATGCTGTGTTAGACCTTGGGCTAGCTCTTCAGGGAAAGGTCGGAATCAAAAATCAAGCGAGAATTCGGCTTTCCAGCCTGTGGGGAACAGGAATATGTGTTTCATTTTCATTTCTGAGGTGTTTGTCAAAAGTCATGTTTTTTGGCTGTATTGAGTCCTAAGGCGAATGCTGTGTTAGACTTTGGGCTAGCTCTTCAGGGTAGGCTCGGAATCAAAATTCAAGCGAGAATTCGGCTTTCCAGCCCGTGGGGAACAGGAATATGTGTTTCTTTTTCATTTCTGAGGTGTTTGTCAAAAGTGATGTTTTTGGGCTGAATTGAATCCTAAGGAGAATGCTGTGTTAGACTTTGGGCTAGCTCTTCAGGGTAGGCTCGGAATCGAAAATCAAGCGAGAATTCGGCTTTCCAGCATGTGGGGAACAGGAATATGTGTTTCTTTTTCATTTCTGAGGTGTTTGTCAAAAGTGATGTTTTTGGACAATTGAATCCTAAGGAGAATGCTGTGTTAGACTTTGGGCTAGCTCTTCAGGGTAGGCTCGGAATCGAAAATCAAGCGAGAATTCGGCTTTCCAGCATGTGGGGAACAGGAATATGTGTTTCTTTTTCATTTCTGAGGTGTTTGTCAAAAGTCATGTTTTTTGGCTGTATTGAGTCCTAAGGCGAATGCTGTGTTAGACTTTCGGCTAGCTCTTCAGGGTAGGCTCGGAATCGAAAATCAAGCGAGAATTTGGCTTTCCAGCACGTGGGGAACAGGAATATGTCTTTCTTTTTCATTTCTGAGGTGTTTGTCAAAAGTGATGTTTTTGGGCTGAATTGAATCCTAAGGCGAATGCTGTGTTAGACCTTGGGCTAGCTCTTCAGGGAAAGGTCGGAATCAAAAATCAAGCGAGAATTCGGCTTTCCAGCCCGTGGGGAACAGGAATATGTGTTTCTTTTTCATTTCTGAGGTGTTTGTCAAAAGTGATGTTTTTGGGCTGAATTGAGAACTAAGGCGAATTCCGTGTTAGACATTGGGCTAGCTCTTCAGGGAAGGGTCGGAATCAAAAATCAAGAGAGAATTCAGCTTTCCAGCCTGTGGGGAACAGGAATATGTGTTTCATTTTCATTTCTGATGTGTTTGTCAAAAGTCATGTTTTTTGGCTGTATTGAGTCCTAAGGCGAATGCTGTGTTAGACTTTGGGCTAGCTCTTCAGGGTAGGCTCGGAATCAAAATTCAAGCGAGAATTCGGCTTTCCAGCCCGTGGGGAACAGGAATATGTGTTTCTTTTTCATTTCTGAGGTGTTTGTCAAAAGTGATGTTTTTGGGCTGAATTGAATCCTAAGGCGAATGCTGTGTTAGACTTTGGGCTAGCTCTTCAGGGTAGGCTCGGAATCGAAAATCAAGCGAGAATTCGGCTTTCCAGCATGTGGGGAACAGGAATATGTGTTTCTTTTTCATTTCTGAGGTGTTTGTCAAAAGTGATGTTTTTGGACAATTGAATCCTAAGGCGAATGCTGTGTTAGACATTGGGCTAGCTCTTTAGGGTAGGCTCGGAATCGAAAATCAAGCGAGAATTTGGCTTTCCAGCACGTGGGGAACAGGAATATTTCTTTCTTTTTCATTTCTGAGGTGTTTGTCAAAAGTGATGTTTTTGGGCTGAATTGAGAAATAAGGCGAATGCTGTGTTAGACCTTGGGCTAGCTCTTCAGGGTAGGCTCGGAATCAAAATTCAAGCGAGAATTCGGCTTTCCAGCCCGTGGGGAACAGGAATATGTGTTTCTTTTTCATTTCTGAGGTGTTTGTCAAAAGTCATGTTTTTTGGCTGTATTGAGTCCTAAGGTGAATGCTGTGTTAGACTTTGGGCTAGCTCTTCAGGGTAGGCTCGGAATCAAAATTCAAGCGAGAATTCGGCTTTCCAGCCCGTGGGGAACAGGAATATGTGTTTCTTTTTCATTTCTGAGGTGTTTGTCAAAAGTGATGTTTTTGGGCTGAATTGAATCCTAAGGCGAATGCTGTGTTAGACTTTGGGCTAGCTCTTCAGGGTAGGCTCGGAATCGAAAATCAAGCGAGAATTCAGCTTTCCAGCATGTGGGGAACAGGAATATGTCTTTCTTTTTCATTTCTGAGGTGTTTGTCAAAAGTGATGTTTTTGGGCTGAATTGAATCCTAAGGCGAATGCTGTGTTAGACCTTGGGCTAGCTCTTCAGGGAAAGGTCGGAATCAAAAATCAAGCGAGAATTCGGCTTTCCAGCCCATGGGGAACAGGAATATGTGTTTCTTTTTCATTTCTGAGGTGTTTGTCAAAAGTGATGTTTTGGGGCTGAAATGAATCCTAAGGCGAATGCTGTGTTAGACTTTGGGCTAGCTCTTCAGGGTAGGCTCGGAATCGAAAATCAAGCGAGAATTCGGCTTTCCAGCATGTGGGGAACAGGAATTTGTGTTTCTTTTTCATTTCTGAGGTGTTTGTCAAAAGTGATGTTTTTGGGCTGAATTGAATCCTAAGGCGAATGCTGTGTTAGACCTTGGGCTAGCTCTTCAGGGAAAGGTCGGAATCAAAAATCAAGCGAGAATTTGGCTTTCCAGCCCGTGGGGAACAGGAATATGTGTTTCTTTTTCATTTCTGAGGTGTTTGTCAAAAGTGATGTTTTTGGGCTGAATTGAGAAATAAGGCGAATGCTGTGTTAGACCTTGGGCTAGCTCTTCAGGGTAGGCTCGGAATCAAAATTCAAGCGAGAATTCGGCTTTCCAGCATGTGGGGAACAGGAATATGTGTTTCTTTTTCATTTCTGATGTGTTTGTCAAAAGTGATGTTTTTTGGCTGAATTGAGAACTAAGGCGAATTCCTGTTAGACATTGGGCTAGCTCTTCAGGGAAAGGTCGGAATCAAAAATCAAGAGAGAATTCAGCTTTCCAGCCTGTGGGGAACAGGAATATGTGTTTCATTTTCATTTCTGAGGTGTTTGTCAAAAGTGATGTTTTTTGGCTGAATTGAGAAATAAGGCGAATGCTGTGTTAGACCTTGGGCTAGCTCTTCAGGGTAGGCTCGGAATCAAAATTCAAGCGAGAATTCGGCTTTCCAGCATGTGGGGAACAGGAATATGTGTTTCTTTTTCATTTCTGATGTGTTTGTCAAAAGTGATGTTTTTTGGCTGAATTGAGAACTAAGGCGAATTCCGTGTTAGACATTGGGCTAGCTCTTCAGGGAAAGGTCGGAATCAAAAATCAAGCGAGAATTCGGCTTTCCAGCCTGTGGGGAACAGGAATATGTGTTTCATTTTCATTTCTGAGGTGTTTGTCAAAAGTCATGTTTTTTGGCTGTATTGAGTCCTAAGGCGAATGCTGTGTTAGACCTTGGGCTACCTCTTCTGGGTAGGTTCGGAATTGAAAATCAAGCAAGAATTCAGCTTTCCAGCCTGTGGGGAACAGGAATATGTGTTTCATTTTCATTTCTGAGGTGTTTGTCAAAAGTGATGTTTTTGGGCTGAATTGAGAACTAAGGCGAATGCTGTGTTAGACATTGGGCTAGCTCTTCAGGGAAAGCTCGGAATCAAAAATCAAGCGAGAATTCGGCTTTCCAGCATGTGGGGAACAGGAATATGTGTTTCATTTTCATTTCTGAGGTGTTTGTCAAAAGTCATGTTTTTTGGCTGTATTGAGTCCTAAGGCGAATGCTGTGTTAGACTTTGGGCTAGCTCTTCAGGGTAGGCTCGGAATCAAAATTCAAGCGAGAATTCGGCTTTCCAGCACGTGGGGAACAGGAATATGTGTTTCTTTTTCATTTCTGAGGTGTTTGTCAAAAGTGATGTTTTTGGACTGAATTGAATCCTAAGGCGAATGCTGTGTTAGACTTTTGGCTAGCTCTTCAGGGTAGGTTCGGAATCGAAAATCAAGCGAGAATTTGGCTTTCCAGCCCGTGGGGAACAGGAATATGTATTTCTTTTTCATTTCTGAGGTGTTTGTCAAAAGTGATGTTTTTTGGCTGAATTGAGAAATAAGGCGAATGCTGTGTTAGACCTTGGGCTAGCTCTTCAGGGTAGGCTCGGAATCAAAATTCAAGCGAGAATTCGGCTTTCCAGCATGTGGGGAACAGGAATATGTGTTTCTTTTTCATTTCTGATGTGTTTGTCAAAAGTGATGTTTTTTGGCTGAATTGAGAACTAAGGCGAATTCCGTGTTAGACATTGGGCTAGCTCTTCAGGGAAAGGTCGGAATCAAAAATCAAGCGAGAATTCGGCTTTCCAGCCTGTGGGGAACAGGAATATGTGTTTCATTTTCATTTCTGAGGTGTTTGTCAAAAGTCATGTTTTTTGGCTGTATTGAGTCCTAAGGCGAATGCTGTGTTAGACCTTGGGCTACCTCTTCTGGGTAGGTTCGGAATTGAAAATCAAGCGAGAATTCAGCTTTCCAGCCTGTGGGGAACAGGAATATGTGTTTCATTTTCATTTCTGAGGTGTTTGTCAAAAGTGATGTTTTTGGGCTGAATTGAGAACTAAGGCGAATTCCGTGTTAGACATTGGGCTAGCTCTTCAGGGAAAGCTCGGAATCAAAAATCAAGCGAGAATTCGGCTTTCCAGCATGTGGGGAACAGGAATATGTGTTTCATTTTCATTTCTGAGGTGTTTGTCAAAAGTCATGTTTTTTGGCTGTATTGAGTCCTAAGGCGAATGCTGTGTTAGACTTTGGGCTAGCTCTTCAGGGTAGGCTCGGAATCAAAATTCAAGCGAGAATTCGGCTTTCCAGCACGTGGGGAACAGGAATATGTGTTTCTTTTTCATTTCTGAGGTGTTTGTCAAAAGTGATGTTTTTGGACTGAATTGAATCCTAAGGCGAATGCTGTGTTAGACTTTTGGCTAGCTCTTCAGGGTAGGTTCGGAATCGAAAATCAAGCGAGAATTTGGCTTTCCAGCCCGTGGGGAACAGGAATATGTATTTCTTTTTCATTTCTGAGGTGTTTGTCAAAAGTGATGTTTTTGGGCTGAATTGAGAAATATGTCGAATGCTGTGTTAGACCTTGGGCTAGCTCTTCAGGGAAAGGTCGGAATCAAAAATCAAGCGAGAATTCGGCTTTCCTGCCTGTGGGGAACAGGAATATGTGTTTCATTTTCATTTCTGAGGTGTTTGTCAAAAGTCATGTTTTTTGGCTGTATTGAGTCCTAAGGCGAATGCTGTGTTAGACTTTGGGCTAGCTCTTCAGGGTAGGCTCGGAATCAAAATTCAAGCGAGAATTCGGCTTTCCAGCCCGTGGGGAACAGGAATATGTGTTTCTTTTTCATTTCTGAGGTGTTTGTCAAAAGTGATGTTTTTGGGCTGAATTGAATCCTAAGGCGAATGCTGTGTTAGAGTTTGGGCTAGCTCTTCAGGGTAGGCTCGGAATCGAAAATCAAGCGAGAATTCGGCTTTCCAGCATGTGGGGAACAGGAATATGTGTTTCTTTTTCATTTCTGAGGTGTTTGTCAAAAGTGATGTTTTTGGACAATTGAATCCTAAGGGGAATGCTGTGTTAGACTTTGGGCTAGCTCTTTAGGGTAGGCTCGGAATCGAAAATCAAGCGAGAATTCGGCTTTCCAGCCCGTGGGGAACAGGAATATGTGTTTCTTTTTCATTTCTGAGGTGTTTGTCAAAAGTCATGTTTTTTGGCTGTATTGAGTCCTAAGGCGAATGCTGTGTTAGACTTTGGGCTAGCTCTTCAGGGTAGGCTCGGAATCGAAAATCAAGCGAGAATTCGGCTTTCCAGCACGTGGGGAACAGGAATATGTGTTTCTTTTTCATTTCTGAGGTGTTTGTCAAAAGTCATGTTTTTTGGCTGTATTGAGTCCTAAGGAGAATGCTGTGTTAGACTTTGGGCTAGCTCTTCAGGGAAAGGTCGGAATCAAAAATCAAGCGAGAATTCGGCTTTCCAGCCTGTGGGGAACAGGAATATGTGTTTCATTTTCATTTCTGAGGTGTTTGTCAAAAGTCATGTTTTTGGGCTGTATTGAGTCCTAAGGCGAATGCTGTGTTAGACTTTGGGCTAGCTCTTCAGGGAAAGGTCGGAATCAAAAATCAAGCGAGAATTCGGCTTTCCAGCCTGTGGGGAACAGGAATATGTGTTTCATTTTCATTTCTGAGGTGTTTGTCAAAAGTCATGTTTTTTGGCTGTATTGAGTCCTAAGGCGAATGCTGTGTTAGACTTTGGGCTAGCTCTTCAGGGTAGGCTCGGAATCGAAAATCAAGCGAGAATTCGGCTTTCCAGCACGTGGGGAACAGGAATATGTGTTTCTTTTTCATTTCTGAGGTGTTTGTCAAAAGTGATGTTTTTGGGCTGAATTGAGAACTAAGGCGAATTCCGTGTTAGACATTGGGCTTTCTCTTCAGGGAAAGCTCGGAATCAAAATTCAAGCGAGAATTTGGCTTTCCAGCATGTGGGGAACAGGAATATGTGTTTCTTTTTCATTTCTGATGTGTTTGTCAAAAGTGATGTTTTTTGGCTGAATTGAGAACTAAGGCGAATTCCGTGTTAGACATTGGGCTAGCTCTTCAGGGAAAGGTCGGAATCAAAAATCAAGAGAGAATTCAGCTTTCCAGCCTGTGGGGAACAGGAATATGTGTTTCATTTTCATTTCTGAGGTGTTTGTCAAAAGTGATGTTTTTGGACTGAATTGAATCCTAAGGCGAATGCTGTGTTAGACTTTGGGCTAGTTCTTCAGGGTAGGCTCGGAATCGAAAATCAAGCGAGAATTCGGGTTTCCAGCCTGTGGGGAACAGGAATATGTGTTTCATTTTCATTTCTGAGGTGTTTGTCAAAAGTCATGTTTTTTGGCTGTATTGAGTCCTAAGGCGAATGCTGTGTTAGACTTTGGGCTAGCTCTTCAGGGAAAGGTCGGAATCAAAAATCAAGCGAGAATTCGGCTTTCCAGCCTGTGGGGAACAGGAATATGTGTTTCATTTTCATTTCTGAGGTGTTTGTCAAAAGTCATGTTTTTTGGCTGTATTGAGTCCTAAGGCGAATGCTGTGTTAGACTTTGGGCTAGCTCTTCAGGGTAGGCTCGGAATCGAAAATCAAGCGAGAATTCGGCTTTCTAGCACGTGGGGAACAGGAATATGTGTTTCTTTTTCATTTCTGAGGTGTTTGTCAAAAGTGATGTTTTTGGGCTGAATTGAGAACTAAGGCGAATTCCGTGTTAGACATTGGGCTTTCTCTTCAGGGAAAGCTCGGAATCAAAAATCAAGCGAGAATTCGGCTTTCCAGCCTTTGGGGAACAGGAATATGTGTTTCATTTTCATTTCTGAGGTGTTTGTCAAAAGTCATGTTTTTTGGCTGTATTGAGTCCTAAGGCGAATGCTGTGTTAGACTTTGGGCTAGCTCTTCAGGGTAGGCTCGTAATCAAAATTCAAGCGAGAATTCGGCTTTCCAGCACGTGGGGTACAGGAATATGTGTTTCTTTTTCATTTCTGAGGTGTTTGTCAAAAGTCATGTTTTTTGGCTGTATTGAGTCCTAAGGCGAATGCTGTGTTAGACTTTGGGCTAGCTCTTCAGGGTAGGCTCGGAATCGAAAATCAAGCGAGAATTCGGCTTTCCAGCCCGTGGGGAACAGGAATATGTGTTTCTTTTTCATTTCTGAGGTGTTTGTCAAAAGTCATGTTTTTTGGCTGTATTGAGTCCTAAGGCGAATGCTGTGTTAGACTTTGGGCTAGCTCTTCAGGGTAGGCTCGGAATCGAAAATCAAGCGAGAATTCGGCTTTCCAACACGTGGGGAACAGGAATATGTGTTTCTTTTTCATTTCTGAGGTGTTTGTCAAAAGTCATGTTTTTTGGCTGTATTGAGTCCTAAGGAGAATGCTGTGTTAGGACTTTGGGCTAGCTCTTCAGGGAAAGGTCGGAATCAAAAATCAAGCGAGAATTTGGCTTTCCAGCCTGTGGGGAACAGGAATATGTGTTTCATTTTCATTTCTGAGGTGTTTGTCAAAAGTCATGTTTTTGGGCTGTATTGAGTCCTAAGGCGAATGCTGTGTTAGACTTTCGGCTAGCTCTTCAAGGTAGGCTCGGAATCGAAAATCAAGCGAGAATTTGGCTTTCCAGCACGTGGGGAACAGGAATATGTCTTTCTTTTTCATTTCTGAGGTGTTTGTCAAAAGTGATGTTTTTGGGCTGAATTGAATCCTAAGGCGAATGCTGTGTTAGACCTTGGGCTAGCTCTTCAGGGAAAGGTCGGAATCAAAAATCAAGAGAGAATTCAGCTTTCCAGCCTGTGGGGAACAGGAATATGTGTTTCATTTTCATTTCTGAGGTGTTTGTCAAAAGTCATGTTTTTTTGCTGTATTGAGTCCTAAGGCGAATGCTGTGTTAGACTTTGGGCTAGCTCTTCAGGGTAGGCTCGGAATCGAAAATCAAGCGAGAATTCGGCTTTCCAGCCCGTGGGGAACAGGAATATGTGTTTCTTTTTCATTTCTGAGGTGTTTGTCAAAAGTCATGTTTTTTGGCTGTATTGAGTCCTAAGGCGAATGCTGTGTTAGACTTTGGGCTAGCTCTTCAGGGTAGGCTCGGAATCGAAAATCAAGCGAGAATTCGGCTTTCCAGCCCGTGGGGAACAGGAATATGTGTTTCTTTTTCATTTCTGAGGTGTTTGTCAAAAGTCATGTTTTTTGGCTGTATTGAGTCCTAAGGCGAATGCTGTGTTAGACTTTGGGCTAGCTCTTCAGGGTAGGCTCGGAATCGAAAATCAAGCGAGAATTCGGCTTTCCAACACGTGGGGAACAGGAATATGTGTTTCTTTTTCATTTCTGAGGTGTTTGTCAAAAGTCATGTTTTTTGGCTGTATTGAGTCCTAAGGAGAATGCTGTGTTAGACTTTGGGCTAGCTCTTCAGGGAAAGGTCGGAATCAAAAATCAAGCGAGAATTCGGCTTTCCAGCCTGTGGGGAACAGGAATATGTGTTTCATTTTCATTTCTGAGGTGTTTGTCAAAAGTCATGTTTTTGGGCTGTATTGAGTCCTAAGGCGAATGCTGTGTTAGACTTTCGGCTAGCTCTTCAAGGTAGGCTCGGAATCGAAAATCAAGCGAGAATTTGGCTTTCCAGCACGTGGGGAACAGGAATATGTCTTTCTTTTTCATTTCTGAGGTGTTTGTCAAAAGTGATGTTTTTGGGCTGAATTGAATCCTAAGGCGAATGCTGTGTTAGACCTTGGGCTAGCTCTTCAGGGAAAGGTCGGAATCAAAAATCAAGAGAGAATTCAGCTTTCCAGCCTGTGGGGAACAGGAATATGTGTTTCATTTTCATTTCTGAGGTGTTTGTCAAAAGTGATGTTTTTGGACTGAATTGAATCCTAAGGCGAATGCTGTGTTAGACTTTGGGCTAGCTCTTCAGGGTAGGCTCGGAATCGAAAATCAAGCGAGAATTCGGCTTTCCAGCCTGTGGGGAACAGGAATATGTGTTTCATTTTCATTTCTGAGGTGTTTGTCAAAAGTCATGTTTTTTGGCTGTATTGAGTCCTAAGGCGAATGCTGTGTTAGACTTTGGGCTAGCTCTTCAGGGAAAGGTCGGAATCAAAAATCAAGCGAGAATTCGGCTTTCCAGTCTGTGGGGAACAGGAATATGTGTTTCATTTTCATTTCTGAGGTGTTTGTCAAAAGTCATGTTTTTTGGCTGTATTGAGTCCTAAGGCGAATGCTGTGTTAGACTTTGGGCTACCTCTTCTGGGTAGGTTCGGAATCGAAAATCAAGCGAGAATTTGGCTTTCCAGCCCGTGGGGAACAGGAATATGTATTTCTTTTTCATTTCTGAGGTGTTTGTCAAAAGTGATGTTTTTTGGCTGAATTGAGAAATAAGGCGAATGCTGTGTTAGACCTTGGGCTAGCTCTTCAGGGTAGGCTCGGAATCAAAATTCAAGCGAGAATTCGGCTTTCCAGCATGTGGGGAACAGGAATATGTGTTTCTTTTTCATTTCTGATGTGTTTGTCAAAAGTGATGTTTTTTGGCTGAATTGAGAACTAAGGCGAATTCCGTGTTAGACATTGGGCTAGCTCTTCAGGGAAAGGTCGGAATCAAAAATCAAGCGAGAATTCGGCTTTCCAGCCTGTGGGGAACAGGAATATGTGTTTCATTTTCATTTCTGAGGTGTTTGTCAAAAGTCATGTTTTTTGGCTGTATTGAGTCCTAAGGAGAATGCTGTGTTAGACTTTGGGCTAGCTCTTCAGGGAAAGGTCGGAATCAAAAATCAAGCGAGAATTCGGCTTTCCAGCCTGTGGGGAACAGGAATATGTGTTTCATTTTCATTTCTGAGGTGTTTGTCAAAAGTCATGTTTTTGGGCTGTATTGAGTCCTAAGGCGAATGCTGTGTTAGACTTTCGGCTAGCTCTTCAAGGTAGGCTCGGAATCGAAAATCAAGCGAGAATTTGGCTTTCCAGCACGTGGGGAACAGGAATATGTCTTTCTTTTTCATTTCTGAGGTGTTTGTCAAAAGTGATGTTTTTGGGCTGAATTGAATCCTAAGGCGAATGCTGTGTTAGACCTTGGGCTAGCTCTTCAGGGAAAGGTCGGAATCAAAAATCAAGAGAGAATTCAGCTTTCCAGCCTGTGGGGAACAGGAATATGTGTTTCATTTTCATTTCTGAGGTGTTTGTCAAAAGTGATGTTTTTGGACTGAATTGAATCCTAAGGCGAATGCTGTGTTAGACTTTGGGCTAGCTCTTCAGGGTAGGCTCGGAATCGAAAATCAAGCGAGAATTCGGCTTTCCAGCCTGTGGGGAACAGGAATATGTGTTTCATTTTCATTTCTGAGGTGTTTGTCAAAAGTCATGTTTTTTGGCTGTATTGAGTCCTAAGGCGAATGCTGTGTTAGACTTTGGGCTAGCTCTTCAGGGAAAGGTCGGAATCAAAAATCAAGCGAGAATTCGGCTTTCCAGTCTGTGGGGAACAGGAATATGTGTTTCATTTTCATTTCTGAGGTGTTTGTCAAAAGTCATGTTTTTTGGCTGTATTGAGTCCTAAGGCGAATGCTGTGTTAGACTTTGGGCTACCTCTTCTGGGTAGGTTCGGAATCGAAAATCAAGCGAGAATTTGGCTTTCCAGCCCGTGGGGAACAGGAATATGTATTTCTTTTTCATTTCTGAGGTGTTTGTCAAAAGTGATGTTTTTTGGCTGAATTGAGAAATAAGGCGAATGCTGTGTTAGACCTTGGGCTAGCTCTTCAGGGTAGGCTCGGAATCAAAATTCAAGCGAGAATTCGGCTTTCCAGCATGTGGGGAACAGGAATATGTGTTTCTTTTTCATTTCTGATGTGTTTGTCAAAAGTGATGTTTTTTGGCTGAATTGAGAACTAAGGCGAATTCCGTGTTAGACATTGGGCTAGCTCTTCAGGGAAAGGTCGGAATCAAAAATCAAGCGAGAATTCGGCTTTCCAGCCTGTGGGGAACAGGAATATGTGTTTCATTTTCATTTCTGAGGTGTTTGTCAAAAGTCATGTTTTTTGGCTGTATTGAGTCCTAAGGCGAATGCTGTGTTAGACCTTGGGCTACCTCTTCTGGGTAGGTTCGGAATTGAAAATCAAGCGAGAATTCAGCTTTCCAGCCTGTGGGGAACAGGAATATGTGTTTCATTTTCATTTCTGAGGTGTTTGTCAAAAGTGATGTTTTTGGGCTGAATTGAGAACTAAGGCGAATTCCGTGTTAGACATTGGGCTAGCTCTTCAGGGAAAGCTCGGAATCAAAAATCAAGCGAGAATTCGGCTTTCCAGCATGTGGGGAACAGGAATATGTGTTTCATTTTCATTTCTGAGGTGTTTGTCAAAAGTCATGTTTTTTGGCTGTATTGAGTCCTAAGGCGAATGCTGTGTTAGACTTTGGGCTAGCTCTTCAGGGTAGGCTCGGAATCAAAATTCAAGCGAGAATTCGGCTTTCCAGCACGTGGGGAACAGGAATATGTGTTTCTTTTTCATTTCTGAGGTGTTTGTCAAAAGTGATGTTTTTGGACTGAATTGAATCCTAAGGCGAATGCTGTGTTAGACTTTTGGCTAGCTCTTCAGGGTAGGTTCGGAATCGAAAATCAAGCGAGAATTTGGCTTTCCAGCCCGTGGGGAACAGGAATATGTATTTCTTTTTCATTTCTGAGGTGTTTGTCAAAAGTGATGTTTTTGGGCTGAATTGAGAAATATGTCGAATGCTGTGTTAGACCTTGGGCTAGCTCTTCAGGGAAAGGTCGGAATCAAAAATCAAGCGAGAATTCGGCTTTCCTGCCTGTGGGGAACAGGAATATGTGTTTCATTTTCATTTCTGAGGTGTTTGTCAAAAGTCATGTTTTTTGGCTGTATTGAGTCCTAAGGCGAATGCTGTGTTAGACTTTGGGCTAGCTCTTCAGGGTAGGCTCGGAATCAAAATTCAAGCGAGAATTCGGCTTTCCAGCCCGTGGGGAACAGGAATATGTGTTTCTTTTTCATTTCTGAGGTGTTTGTCAAAAGTGATGTTTTTGGGCTGAATTGAATCCTAAGGCGAATGCTGTGTTAGAGTTTGGGCTAGCTCTTCAGGGTAGGCTCGGAATCGAAAATCAAGCGAGAATTCGGCTTTCCAGCATGTGGGGAACAGGAATATGTGTTTCTTTTTCATTTCTGAGGTGTTTGTCAAAAGTGATGTTTTTGGACAATTGAATCCTAAGGGGAATGCTGTGTTAGACTTTGGGCTAGCTCTTTAGGGTAGGCTCGGAATCGAAAATCAAGCGAGAATTCGGCTTTCCAGCCCGTGGGGAACAGGAATATGTGTTTCTTTTTCATTTCTGAGGTGTTTGTCAAAAGTCATGTTTTTTGGCTGTATTGAGTCCTAAGGCGAATGCTGTGTTAGACTTTGGGCTAGCTCTTCAGGGTAGGCTCGGAATCGAAAATCAAGCGAGAATTCGGCTTTCCAGCACGTGGGGAACAGGAATATGTGTTTCTTTTTCATTTCTGAGGTGTTTGTCAAAAGTCATGTTTTTTGGCTGTATTGAGTCCTAAGGAGAATGCTGTGTTAGACTTTGGGCTAGCTCTTCAGGGAAAGGTCGGAATCAAAAATCAAGCGAGAATTCGGCTTTCCAGCCTGTGGGGAACAGGAATATGTGTTTCATTTTCATTTCTGAGGTGTTTGTCAAAAGTCATGTTTTTTGGGCTGTATTGAGTCCTAAGGCGAATGCTGTGTTAGACTTTGGGCTAGCTCTTCAGGGAAAGGTCGGAATCAAAAATCAAGCGAGAATTCGGCTTTCCAGCCTGTGGGGAACAGGAATATGTGTTTCATTTTCATTTCTGAGGTGTTTGTCAAAAGTCATGTTTTTTGGCTGTATTGAGTCCTAAGGCGAATGCTGTGTTAGACTTTGGGCTAGCTCTTCAGGGTAGGCTCGGAATCGAAAATCAAGCGAGAATTCGGCTTTCCAGCACGTGGGGAACAGGAATATGTGTTTCTTTTTCATTTCTGAGGTGTTTGTCAAAAGTGATGTTTTTGGGCTGAATTGAGAACTAAGGCGAATTCCGTGTTAGACATTGGGCTTTCTCTTCAGGGAAAGCTCGGAATCAAAATTCAAGCGAGAATTTGGCTTTCCAGCATGTGGGGAACAGGAATATGTGTTTCTTTTTCATTTCTGATGTGTTTGTCAAAAGTGATGTTTTTTGGCTGAATTGAGAACTAAGGCGAATTCCGTGTTAGACATTGGGCTAGCTCTTCAGGGAAAGGTCGGAATCAAAAATCAAGAGAGAATTCAGCTTTCCAGCCTGTGGGGAACAGGAATATGTGTTTCATTTTCATTTCTGAGGTGTTTGTCAAAAGTGATGTTTTTGGACTGAATTGAATCCTAAGGCGAATGCTGTGTTAGACTTTGGGCTAGTTCTTCAGGGTAGGCTCGGAATCGAAAATCAAGCGAGAATTCGGGTTTCCAGCCTGTGGGGAACAGGAATATGTGTTTCATTTTCATTTCTGAGGTGTTTGTCAAAAGTCATGTTTTTTGGCTGTATTGAGTCCTAAGGCGAGATGCTGTGTTAGACTTTGGGCTAGCTCTTCAGGGTAGGCTCGGAATCGAAAATCAAGCGAGAATTCGGCTTTCTAGCACGTGGGGAACAGGAATATGTGTTTTCTTTTTCATTTCTGAGGTGTTTGTCAAAAGTGATGTTTTTGGGCTGAATTGAGAACTAAGGCGAATTCCGTGTTAGACATTGGGCTTTCTCTTCAGGGAAAGCTCGGAATCAAAAATCAAGCGAGAATTCGGCTTTCCAGCCTTTGGGGAACAGGAATATGTGTTTCATTTTCATTTCTGAGGTGTTTGTCAAAAGTCATGTTTTTTGGCTGTATTGAGTCCTAAGGCGAATGCTGTGTTAGACTTTGGGCTAGCTCTTCAGGGTAGGCTCGGAATCAAAATTCAAGCGAGGAATTCGGCTTTCCAGCACGTGGGGTACAGGAATATGTGTTTCTTTTTCATTTCTGAGGTGTTTGTCAAAAGTCATGTTTTTTGGCTGTATTGAGTCCTAAGGCGATGCTGTGTTAGACTTTGGGCTAGCTCTTCAGGGTAGGCTCGGAATCGAAAATCAAGCGAGGAATTCGGCTTTCCAGCCCGTGGGGAACAGGAATATGTGTATCTTTTTCATTTCTGAGGTGTTTGTCAAAAGTCATGTGTTTTTGGCTGTATTGGAGTCCTAAGGCGAATGCTGTGTTAGACTTTGGGCTAGCTCTTCAGGGTAGGCTCGGAATCGAAAATCAAGCGAGAATTCGGCTTTCCAACACGTGGGGAACAGGAATATGTGTTTCTTTTTCATTTCTGAGGTGTTTGTCAAAAGTCATGTTTTTTGGCTGTATTGAGTCCTAAGGAGAATGCTGTGTTAGACTTTGGGCTAGCTCTTCAGGGAAAGGTCGGAATCAAAAATCAAGCGAGAATTGGCTTTCCAGCCTGTGGGGAACAGGAATATGTGTTTCATTTTCATTTCTGAGGTGTTTGTCAAAAGTCATGTTTTTGGGCTGTATTGAGTCCTAAGGCGAATGCTGTGTTAGACTTTCGGCTAGCTCTTCAAGGTAGGCTCGGAATCGAAAATCAAGCGGGTGGAATTTGGCTTTCCAGCACGTGGGGAAACAGGAATATGTCTTTCTTTTTCATTTCTGAGGTGTTTGTCAAAAGTGATGTTTTTGGCTGAATTGAATCCTAAGGCGAATGCTGTGTTAGACCTTGGGCTAGCTCTTCAGGAAAGGTCGGAATCAAAAATCAAGAGAGAATTCAGCTTTCCAGCCTGTGGGGAACAGGAATATGTGTTTCATTTTCATTTCTGAGGTGTTTGTCAAAAGTCATGTTTTTTTGCTGTATTGAGGTCCTAAGGCGAATGCTGTGTTAGACTTTGGGCTAGCTCTTCAGGGTAGGCTCGGAATCGAAAATCAAGCGAGAATTCGGCTTTCCAGCCCGTGGGGAACAGGAATATGTGTTTCTTTTTCATTTCTGAGGTGTTGTCAAAAGTCATGTTTTTTGGCTGTATTGAGTCCTAAGGCGGAATGCTGTGTTAGACTTTGGGCTAGCTCTTCAGGGTAGGCTCGGAATCGAAAATCAAGCGGAGAATTCGGCTTTCCCAGCCCGTGGGGAACAGGAATATGTGTTTCTTTTTCATTTCTGAGGTGTTTGTCAAAAGTCATGTTTTTTGGCTGTATTGAGTCCTAAGGCGAATGCTGTGTTAGACTTGGGCTAGGCTCTTCAGGGTAGGCTCGGAATCGAAAATCAAGCGAGAATTCGGCTTTCCAACACGTGGGGACAGGAATATGTGTTTCTTTTTCATTTCTGAGGTGTTTGTCAAAAGTCCATGTTTTTTGGCTGTATTGAGTCCTAAGGAGAATGCTGTGTTAGACTTTGGGCTAGCTCTTCAGGGAAAGGTCGGAATCAAAAATCAAGCGAGAATTCGGCTTTCCAGCCTGTGGGGAACAGGAATATGTGTTTCATTTTCATTTCTGAGGTGTTTGTCAAAAGTCATGTTTTTGGCTGTATTGAGTCCTAAGGCGAATGCTGTGTTAGACTTTCGGCTAGCTCTTCAAGGTAGGCTCGGAATCTGAAAATCAAGCGAGAATTTGGCTTTCAGCACGTGGGGAACAGGAATATGTCTTTCTTTTTACATTTCTGAGGTGTTTGTCAAAGTGATGTTTTTGGGCTGAATTGAATCCTAAGGCGAATGCTGTGTAGACCTTGGGCTAGCTCTTCAGGGGGAAAGGTCGGAATCAAAAATCAAGAGAGAATTCAGCTTTCCAGCCTGTGGGGAACAGGAATATGTGTTTCATTTTCATTCTGAGGTGTTTGTCAAAAGTGATGTTTTTGGACTGAATTGAATCCTAAGGCGAATGCTGTGTTAGACTTTGGGCTAGCTCTTCAGGGTAGGCTCGGAATCGAAAATAATCAAGCGAGAATTCGGCTTTCCAGCCTGTGGGGAACAGGAATATGTGTTTCATTTTCATTTCTGAGGTGTTTGTCAAAAGTCATGTTTTTTGGCTGTATTGAGTCCTAAGGCGAATGCTGTGTTAGACTTTGGGCTAGCTCTTCAGGGAAAGGTCGGAATCAAAAATCAAGCGAGAATTCGGCTTTCCAGTCTGTGGGGAACAGGAATCTGTGTTTCATTTCATTTCTGAGGTGGTTTGTCAAAAGTCATGTTTTTTGGCTGTATTGAGTCCTAAGGCGAATGCTGTGTTAGACTTTGGGCTACCTCTTCTGGGTAGGTTCGGATTGAAAATCAAGCGAGAATTCAGCTTTCCAGCCTGTGGGGAACAGGAATATGTGTTTCATTTTCATTTCTGAGGTGTTTGTCAAAAGTGATGTTTTTGGGCTGAATTGAGAACTAAGGCGAATTCCGTGTTAGACATTGGCTAGCTCTTCAGGGAAAGCTCGGAATCAAAAATCAAGCGAGAATTCGGCTTTCCAGCCTGTGGGGAACAGGATATGTGTTTCATTTTCATTTCTGAGGTGTTTGTCAAAAGTCATGTTTTTTGGCTGTATTGAGTCCTAAGGCGAATGCTGTGTTAGACTTTGGGCTAGCTCTTCAGGGTAGGCTCGGAATCGAAAAATCAAGCGAGAATTCGGCTTTCCAGCCCGTGGGGAACAGGAATATGTGTTTCTTTTTCATTTCTGAGGTGTTTGTCAAAAGTCATGTTTTTTGGCTGTATTGAGTCCTAAGGCGAATGCTGTGTTAGACTTTGGGGCTAGCTCTTCAGGGTAGGCTCGGAATCGAAAATCAAGCGAGAATTCGGCTTTCCAGCACGTGGGGAACAGGAATATGTGTTTCTTTTTCATTTCTGAGGTGTTTGTCAAAAGTCATGTTTTTTGGCTGTATTGAGTCCTAAGGAGAATGCTGTGTTAGACTTTGGGCTAGCTCTTCAGGGAAAGGTCGGAATCAAAAATCAAAGCGAGAATTCGGCTTTCCAGCCTGTGGGGAACAGGAATATGTCTTTCTTTTTCATTTCTGAGGTGTTTGTCAAAAGTCCATGTTTTTGGGCTGTATTGAATCCTAAGGCGAATGCTGTGTTAGACCTTGGGCTAGCTCTTCAGGGAAAGGTCGGAATCAAAATCAAGCGAGGAATTCGGCTTTCCAGCCCGTGGGGAACAGGAATATGTGTTTCTTTTTCATTTCTGAGGTGTTTGTCAAAAGTCATGTTTTTGGGCTGAATTGAGAAATAAGGCGAATGCTGTGTTAGACCTTGGGCTAGCTCTTCAGGGTAGGCTCGGAATCAAAATTCAAGCGAGAATTTGGCTTTCCAGCATGTGGGGAACAGGAATATGTGTTTCTTTTTCATTTCTGATGTGTTTGTCAAAAGTGATGTTTTTGGCTGAATTGAGAACTAAGGCGAATTCCGTGTTAGACATTGGGCTAGCTCTTCAGGGAAAGGTCGGAATCAAAAATCAAGAGAGAATTCTGCTTTCCAGCCTGTGGGGAACAGGAATATGTGTTTCATTTTCATTTCTGAGGTGTTTGTCAAAAGTGATGTTTTTGGATGAATTGAATCCTAAGGCGAATGCTGTGTTAGACTTTGGGCTAGCTCTTCAGGGTAGGCTCGGAATCGAAAATCAAGCGAGGAATTCGGCTTGCCAGCCTGTGGGGAACAGGAATATGTGTTTCATTTTCATTTCTGAGGTGTTTGTCAAAAGTCATGTTTTTTGGCTGTATTGAGTCCTAAGGCGAATGCTGTGTTAGACTTTGGGCTAGCTCTTCAGGGTAGGCTCGGAATCAAAATTCAAGTGAGAATTCGGCTTTCCAGCACGTGGGGAACAGGAATATGTGTTTCTTTTTCATTTCTGAGGTGTTTGTCAAAAGTGATGTTTTTGGACTGAATTGAATCCTAAGGCGAATGCTGTGTTAGACTTTCGGCTAGCTCTTCAGGGTAGGTTCGGAATCGAAAATCAAGCGAGAATTTGGCTTTCCAGCCCGTGGGGAACAGGAATATGTGTTTCTTTTTCATTTCTGAGGTGTTTGTCAAAAGTGATGTTTTTGGGCTGAATTGAGAAATATGTCGAATGCTGTGTTAGACCTTGGGCTAGCTCTTCAGGGAAAGGTCGGAATCAAAAATCAAGCGAGAATTCGGCTTTCCAGCCTGTGGGGAACAGGAATATGTGTTTCATTTTCATTTCTGAGGTGTTTGTCAAAAGTCATGTTTTTTGGCTGTATTGAGTCCTAAGGCGAATGCTGTGTTAGACTTTGGGCTAGCTCTTCAGGGTAGGCTCGGAATCAAAATTCAAGCGAGAATTCGGCTTTCCAGCCCGTGGGGAACAGGAATATGTGTTTCTTTTTCATTTCTGAGGTGTTTGTCAAAAGTGATGTTTTTGGGCTGAATTGAATCCTAAGGCGAATGCTGTGTTAGAGTTTGGGCTAGCTCTTCAGGGTAGGCTCGGAATCGAAAATCAAGCGAGAATTCGGCTTTCCAGCATGTGGGGAACAGGAATATGTGTTTCTTTTTCATTTCTGAGGTGTTTGTCAAAAGTGATGTTTTTGGACAATTGAATCCTAAGGGGAATGCTGTGTTAGACTTTGGGCTAGCTCTTTAGGGTAGGCTCGGAATCGAAAATCAAGCGAGAATTCGGCTTTCCAGCCCGTGGGGAACAGGAATATGTGTTTCTTTTTCATTTCTGAGGTGTTTGTCAAAAGTCATGTTTTTTGGCTGTATTGAGTCCTAAGGCGAATGCTGTGTTAGACTTTGGGCTAGCTCTTCAGGGTAGGCTCGGAATCGAAAATCAAGCGAGAATTCGGCTTTCCAGCACGTGGGGAACAGGAATATGTGTTTCTTTTTCATTTCTGAGGTGTTTGTCAAAAGTCATGTTTTTTGGCTGTATTGAGTCCTAAGGAGAATGCTGTGTTAGACTTTGGGCTAGCTCTTCAGGGAAAGGTCGGAATCAAAAATCAAGCGAGAATTCGGCTTTCCAGCCTGTGGGGAACAGGAATATGTGTTTCATTTTCATTTCTGAGGTGTTTGTCAAAAGTCATGTTTTTGGGCTGTATTGAGTCCTAAGGCGAATGCTGTGTTAGACTTTGGGCTAGCTCTTCAGGGAAAGGTCGGAATCAAAAATCAAGCGAGAATTCGGCTTTCCAGCCTGTGGGGAACAGGAATATGTGTTTCATTTTCATTTCTGAGGTGTTTGTCAAAAGTCATGTTTTTTGGCTGTATTGAGTCCTAAGGCGAATGCTGTGTTAGACTTTGGGCTAGCTCTTCAGGGTAGGCTCGGAATCGAAAATCAAGCGAGAATTCGGCTTTCCAGCACGTGGGGAACAGGAATATGTGTTTCTTTTTCATTTCTGAGGTGTTTGTCAAAAGTGATGTTTTTGGGCTGAATTGAGAACTAAGGCGAATTCCGTGTTAGACATTGGGCTTTCTCTTCAGGGAAAGCTCGGAATCAAAATTCAAGCGAGAATTTGGCTTTCCAGCATGTGGGGAACAGGAATATGTGTTTCTTTTTCATTTCTGATGTGTTTGTCAAAAGTGATGTTTTTTGGCTGAATTGAGAACTAAGGCGAATTCCGTGTTAGACATTGGGCTAGCTCTTCAGGGAAAGGTCGGAATCAAAAATCAAGCGAGAATTCGGCTTTCCAGCCCGTGGGGAACAGGAATATGTGTTTCTTTTTCATTTCTGAGGTGTTTGTCAAAAGTCATGTTTTTGGGCTGAATTGAGAAATAAGGCGAATGCTGTGTTAGACCTTGGGCTAGCTCTTCAGGGTAGGCTCGGAATCAAAATTCAAGCGAGAATTTGGCTTTCCAGCATGTGGGGAACAGGAATATGTGTTTCTTTTTCATTTCTGATGTGTTTGTCAAAAGTGATGTTTTTTGGCTGAATTGAGAACTAAGGCGAATTCCGTGTTAGACATTGGGCTAGCTCTTCAGGGAAAGGTCGGAATCAAAAATCAAGAGAGAATTCAGCTTTCCAGCCTGTGGGGAACAGGAATATGTGTTTCATTTTCATTTCTGAGGTGTTTGTGAAAAGTGATGTTTTTGGACTGAATTGAATCCTAAGGCGAATGCTGTGTTAGACTTTGGGCTAGCTCTTCAGGGTAGGCTCGGAATCGAAAATCAAGCGAGAATTCGGCTTTCCAGCCTGTGGGGAACAGGAATATGTGTTTCATTTTCATTTCTGAGGTGTTTGTCAAAAGTCATGTTTTTTGGCTGTATTGAGTCCTAAGGCGAATGCTGTGTTAGACTTTGGGCTAGCTCTTCAGGGAAAGGTCGGAATCAAAAATCAAGCGAGAATTCGGCTTTCCAGCCTGTGGGGAACAGGAATATGTGTTTCATTTTCATTTCTGAGGTGTTTGTCAAAAGTCATGTTTTTTGGCTGTATTGAGTCCTAAGGGGAATGCTGTGTTAGACTTTGGGCTAGCTCTTTAGGGTAGGCTCGGAATCAAAAATCAAGCGAGAATTTGGCTTTCCAGCACGTGGGGAACAGGAATATTTCTTTCTTTTTCATTTCTGAGGTGTTTGTCAAAAGTGATGTTTTTGGGCTGAATTGAGAAATAAGGCGAATGCTGTGTTAGACCTTGGGCTAGCTCTTCAGGGTAGGCTCGGAATCAAAATTCAAGCGAGAATTCGGCTTTCCAGCCCGTGGGGAACAGGAATATGTGTTTCTTTTTCATTTCTGAGGTGTTTGTCAAAAGTCATGTTTTTTGGCTGTATTGAGTCCTAAGGCGAGTGCTGTGTTAGACTTTGGGCTAGCTCTTCAGGGTAGGCTCGGAATCAAAATTCAAGCGAGAATTCGGCTTTCCAGCCCGTGGGGAACAGGAATATGTGTTTCTTTTTCATTTCTGAGGTGTTTGTCAAAAGTGATGTTTTTGGACTGAATTGAATCCTAAGGCGAATGCTCTGTTAGACTTTGGGCTAGCTCTTCAGGGTAGGCTCGGAATCGAAAATCAAGCGAGAATTCAGCTTTCCAGCCTGTGGGGAACAGGAATATGTGTTTCATTTTCATTTCTGAGGTGTTTGTCAAAAGTCATGTTTTTTGGCTGTATTGAGTCCTAAGGCGAATGCTGTGTTAGACTTTGGGCTAGCTCTTCAGGGAAAGGTCGGAATCAAAAATCAAGCGAGAATTCGGCTTTCCAGCCTGTGGGGAACAGGAATATGTGTTTCATTTTCATTTCTGAGGTGTTTGTCAAAAGTCATGTTTTTTGGCTGTATTGAGTCCTAAGGCGAATGCTGTCTTAGACTTTGGGCTAGCTCTTCAGGGTAGGCTCGGAATCGAAAATCAAGCGAGAATTTGGCTTTCCAGCACGTGGGGAACAGGAATATGTCTTTCTTTTTCATTTCTGAGGTGTTTGTCAAAAGTGATGTTTTTGGGCTGAATTGAATCCTAAGGCGAATGCTGTGTTAGACCTTGGGCTAGCTCTTCAGGGTAGGCTCGGAATCAAAATTCAAGCGAGAATTCGGCTTTCCAGCCCGTGGGGAACAGGAATATGTGTTTCTTTTTCATTTCTGAGGTGTTGGTCAAAAGTGATGTTTTTGGGCTGAATTGAGAAATAAGGCGAATGCTGTGTTAGACTTTGGGCTAGCTCTTCAGGGTAGGCTCGGAATCGAAAATCAAGCGAGAATTCGGCTTTCCAGCACGTGGGGAACAGGAATATGTGTATCTTTTTCATTTCTGAGGTGTTTGTCAAAAGTGATGTTTTTGGGCTGAATTGAGAACTAAGGCGAATTCCGTGTTAGACATTGGGCTTTCTCTTCAGGGAAAGCTCGGAATCAAAAATCAAGTGAAAATTCGGCTTTCCAGCCTGTGGGGAACAGGAATATGTGTTTCATTTTCATTTCTGAGGTGTTTGTCAAAAGTCATGTTTTTTGGCTGTATTGAGTCCTAAGGCGAATGCTGTGTTAGACTTTGGGCTAGCTCTTCAGGGTAGGCTCGGAATCAAAATTCAAACGAGAATTCGGCTTTCCAGCACGTGGGGAACAGGAATATGTGTTTCTTTTTCATTTCTGAGGTGTTTGTCAAAAGTGATGTTTTTGGGCTGAATTGAGAACTAAGGCGAATTCCGTGTTAGACATTGGGCTTTCTCTTCAGGGAAAGCTCAGAATCAAAAATCAAGCGAGAATTCAGCTTTCCAGCCTGTGGGGAACAGGAATATGTGTTTCATTTTCATTTCTGAGGTGTTTGTCAAAAGTCATGTTTTTTGGCTGTATTGAGTCCTAAGGCGAATGCTGTGTTAGACTTTGGGCTAGCTCTTCAGGGTAGGCTCGGAATCAAAATTCAAACGAGAATTCGGCTTTCCAGCACGTGGGGAACAGGAATATTTGTTTCTTTTTCATTTCTGAGGTGTTTGTCAAAAGTGATGTTTTTGGGCTGAATTGAGAACTAAGGCGAATTCCGTGTTAGACATTGGGCTTTCTCTTCAGGGAAAGCTCAGAATCAAAAATCAAGCGAGAATTCAGCTTTCCAGCCTGTGGGGAACAGGAATATGTGTTTCATTTTCATTTCTGAGGTGTTTGTCAAAAGTCATGTTTTTTGGCTGTATTGAGTCCTAAGGCGAATGCTGTGTTTGACTTTGGGCTAGCTCTTCAGGGTAGGCTCGGAATCAAAATTCAAGCGAGAATTCGGCTTTCCAGCACGTGGGGAACAGGAATATGTGTTTCTTTTTCATTTCTGAGGTGTTTGTCAAAAGTGATGTTTTTGGGCTGAATTGAGAAATAAGGCGAATGCTGTGTTAGACCTTGGGCTAGCTCTTCAGGGAAAGGTCGGAATCAAAAATCAAGCGAGAATTCGGCTTTCCAGCCCGTGGGGAACAGGAATATGTGTTTCTTTTTCATTTCTGAGGTGTTTGTCAAAAGTGATGTTTTTGGGCTGAATTGAGAAATATGGCGAATGCTGTGTTAGACCTTGGGCTAGCTCTTCAGGGTAGGCTCGGAATCAAAATTCAAGCGAGAATTTGGCTTTCCAGCCCGTGGGGAACAGGAATATGTGTTTCTTTTTCATTTCTGAGGTGTTTGTCAAAAGTGATGTTTTTGGGCTGAATTGAGAAATATGGCGAATGCTGTGTTAGACCTTGGGCTAGCTCTTCAGGGAAAGGTCGGAATCAAAAATCAAGCGAGAATTCGGCTTTCCAGCCTGTGGGGAACAGGAATATGTGTTTCATTTTCATTTCTGAGGTGTTTGTCAAAAGTCATGTTTTTTGGCTGTATTGAATCCTAATGTGAATGCTGTGTTAGACTTTGGGCTAGCTCTTCAGGGTAGGCTCGGAATCAAAATTCAAGCGAGAATTCGGCTTTCCAGCCCGTGGGGAACAGGAATATGTGTTTCTTTTTCATTTCTGAGGTGTTTGTCAAAAGTGATGTTTTTGGGCTGAATTGAATCCTAAGGCGAATGCTGTGTTAGAGTTTGGGCTAGCTCTTCAGGGTAGGCTCGGAATCGAAAATCAAGCGAGAATTCGGCTTTCCAGCATGTGGGGAACAGGAATATGTGTTTCTTTTTCATTTCTGAGGTGTTTGTCAAAAGTGATGTTTTTGGGCTGAATTGAGAAATAAGGCGAATGCTGTGTTAGACCTTGGGCTAGCTCTTCAGGGTAGGCTCGGAATCAAAATTCAAGCGAGAATTCGGCTTTCCAGCCCGTGGGGAATAGGAATATGTGTTTCTTTTTCATTTCTGAGGTGTTTGTCAAAAGTCATGTTTTTTGGCTGTATTGAGTCCTAAGGCGAATGCTGTGTTAGACTTTGGGCTAGCTCTTCAGGGTAGGCTCGGAATCAAAATTCAAGCGAGAATTCGGCTTTCCAGCCCGTGGGGAACAGGAATATGTGTTTCTTTTTCATTTCTGAGGTGTTTGTCAAAAGTCATGTTTTTTGGCTGTATTGAGTCCTAAGGCGAATGCTGTGTTAGACTTTGGGCTAGCTCTTCAGGGTAGGCTCGGAATCAAAATTCAAACGAGAATTCGGCTTTCCAGCACGTGGGGAACAGGAATATGTGTTTCTTTTTCATTTCTGAGGTGTTTGTCAAAAGTGATGTTTTTGGGCTGAATTGAGAACTAAGGCGAATTCCGTGTTAGACATTGGGCTTTCTCTTCAGGGAAAGCTCGGAATCAAAAATCAAGCGAGAATTCAGCTTTCCAGCCTGTGGGGAACAGGAATATGTGTTTCATTTTCATTTCTGAGGTGTTTGTCAAAAGTCATGTTTTTTGGCTGTATTGAGTCCTAAGGCGAATGCTGTGTTTGACTTTGGGCTAGCTCTTCAGGGTAGGCTCGGAATCAAAATTCAAGCGAGAATTCGGCTTTCCAGCACGTGGGGAACAGGAATATGTGTTTCTTTTTCATTTCTGAGGTGTTTGTCAAAAGTGATGTTTTTGGGCTGAATTGAATCCTAAGGCGAATGCTGTGTTAGACCTTGGGCTAGCTCTTCAGGGTAGGCTCGGAATCGAAAATCAAGCGAGAATTCGGCTTTCCAGCATGTGGGGAACAGGAATATGTGTTTCTTTTTCATTTCTGAGGTGTTTGTCAAAAGTGATGTTTTTGGGCTGAATTGAGAAATAAGGCGAATGCTGTGTTAGACCTTGGGCTAGCTCTTCAGGGTAGGCTCGGAATCAAAATTCAAGCGAGAATTCGGCTTTCCAGCCCGTGGGGAATAGGAATATGTGTTTCTTTTTCATTTCTGAGGTGTTTGTCAAAAGTCATGTTTTTTGGCTGTATTGAGTCCTAAGGCGAATGCTGTGTTAGACTTTGGGCTAGCTCTTCAGGGTAGGCTCGGAATCAAAATTCAAGCGAGAATTCGGCTTTCCAGCCCGTGGGGAACAGGAATATGTGTTTCTTTTTCATTTCTGAGGTGTTTGTCAAAAGTCATGTTTTTTGGCTGTATTGAGTCCTAAGGCGAATGCTGTGTTAGACTTTGGGCTAGCTCTTCAGGGTAGGCTCGGAATCAAAATTCAAACGAGAATTCGGCTTTCCAGCACGTGGGGAACAGGAATATGTGTTTCTTTTTCATTTCTGAGGTGTTTGTCAAAAGTGATGTTTTTGGGCTGAATTGAGAACTAAGGCGAATTCCGTGTTAGACATTGGGCTTTCTCTTCAGGGAAAGCTCGGAATCAAAAATCAAGCGAGAATTCAGCTTTCCAGCCTGTGGGGAACAGGAATATGTGTTTCATTTTCATTTCTGAGGTGTTTGTCAAAAGTCATGTTTTTTGGCTGTATTGAGTCCTAAGGCGAATGCTGTGTTTGACTTTGGGCTAGCTCTTCAGGGTAGGCTCGGAATCAAAATTCAAGCGAGAATTCGGCTTTCCAGCACGTGGGGAACAGGAATATGTGTTTCTTTTTCATTTCTGAGGTGTTTGTCAAAAGTGATGTTTTTGGGCTGAATTGAGAAATAAGGCGAATGCTGTGTTAGACCTTGGGCTAGCTCTTCAGGGAAAGGTCGGAATCAAAAATCAAGCGAGAATTCGGCTTTCCAGCCCGTGGGGAACAGGAATATGTGTTTCTTTTTCATTTCTGAGGTGTTTGTCAAAAGTGATGTTTTTGGACTGAATTGAATCCTAAGGCGAATGCTGTGTTAGACTTTCGGCTAGCTCTTCAGGGTAGGTTCGGAATCGAAAATCAAGCGAGAATTTGGCTTTCCAGCCCGTGGGGAACAGGAATATGTGTTTCTTTTTCATTTCTGAGGTGTTTGTCAAAAGTGATGTTTTTGGGCTGAATTGAGAAATAAGGCGAATGCTGTGTTAGACCTTGGGCTAGCTCTTCAGGGAAAGGTCGGAATCAAAAATCAAGCGAGAATTCGGCTTTCCAGCCTGTGGGGAACAGGAATATGTGTTTCTTTTTCATTTCTGAGGTGTTTGTCAAAAGTGATGTTTTTGGGCTGAATTGAGAAACATGGCGAATGCTGTGTTAGACCTTGGGCTAGCTCTTCAGGGTAGGCTCGGAATCAAAATTCAAGCGAGAATTTGGCTTTCCAGCCCGTGGGGAACAGGAATATGTGTTTCTTTTTCATTTCTGAGGTGTTTGTCAAAAGTGATGTTTTTGGGCTGAATTGAGAAATATGGCGAATGCTGTGTTAGACCTTGGGCTAGCTCTTCAGGGAAAGGTCGGAATCAAAAATCAAGCGAGAATTCGGCTTTCCAGCCTGTGGGGAACAGGAATATGTGTTTCATTTTCATTTCTGAGGTGTTTGTCAAAAGTCATGTTTTTTGGCTGTATTGAATCCTAATGTGAATGCTGTGTTAGACTTTGGGCTAGCTCTTCAGGGTAGGCTCGGAATCAAAATTCAAGCGAGAATTCGGCTTTCCAGCCCGTGGGGAACAGGAATATGTGTTTCTTTTTCATTTCTGAGGTGTTTGTCAAAAGTGATGTTTTTGGGCTGAATTGAATCCTAAGGCGAATGCTGTGTTAGAGTTTGGGCTAGCTCTTCAGGGTAGGCTCGGAATCGAAAATCAAGCGAGAATTCGGCTTTCCAGCATGTGGGGAACAGGAATATGTGTTTCTTTTTCATTTCTGAGGTGTTTGTCAAAAGTGATGTTTTTGGGCTGAATTGAGAAATAAGGCGAATGCTGTGTTAGACCTTGGGCTAGCTCTTCAGGGTAGGCTCGGAATCAAAATTCAAGCGAGAATTCGGCTTTCCAGCCCGTGGGGAATAGGAATATGTGTTTCTTTTTCATTTCTGAGGTGTTTGTCAAAAGTCATGTTTTTTGGCTGTATTGAGTCCTAAGGCGAATGCTGTGTTAGACTTTGGGCTAGCTCTTCAGGGTAGGCTCGGAATCAAAATTCAAGCGAGAATTCGGCTTTCCAGCCCGTGGGGAACAGGAATATGTGTTTCTTTTTCATTTCTGAGGTGTTTGTCAAAAGTCATGTTTTTTGGCTGTATTGAGTCCTAAGGCGAATGCTGTGTTAGACTTTGGGCTAGCTCTTCAGGGTAGGCTCGGAATCAAAATTCAAACGAGAATTCGGCTTTCCAGCACGTGGGGAACAGGAATATGTGTTTCTTTTTCATTTCTGAGATGTTTGTCAAAAGTGATGTTTTTGGGCTGAATTGAGAACTAAGGCGAATTCCGTGTTAGACATTGGGCTTTCTCTTCAGGGAAAGCTCGGAATCAAAAATCAAGCGAGAATTCAGCTTTCCAGCCTGTGGGGAACAGGAATATGTGTTTCATTTTCATTTCTGAGGTGTTTGTCAAAAGTCATGTTTTTTGGCTGTATTGAGTCCTAAGGCGAATGCTGTGTTTGACTTTGGGCTAGCTCTTCAGGGTAGGCTCGGAATCAAAATTCAAGCGAGAATTCGGCTTTCCAGCACGTGGGGAACAGGAATATGTGTTTCTTTTTCATTTCTGAGGTGTTTGTCAAAAGTGATGTTTTTGGGCTGAATTGAGAAATAAGGCGAATGCTGTGTTAGACCTTGGGCTAGCTCTTCAGGGAAAGGTCGGAATCAAAAATCAAGCGAGAATTCGGCTTTCCAGCCCGTGGGGAACAGGAATATGTGTTTCTTTTTCATTTCTGAGGTGTTTGTCAAAAGTGATGTTTTTGGACTGAATTGAATCCTAAGGCGAATGCTGTGTTAGACTTTCGGCTAGCTCTTCAGGGTAGGTTCGGAATCGAAAATCAAGCGAGAATTTGGCTTTCCAGCCCGTGGGGAACAGGAATATGTGTTTCTTTTTCATTTCTGAGGTGTTTGTCAAAAGTGATGTTTTTGGGCTGAATTGAGAAATATGGCGAATGCTGTGTTAGACCTTGGGCTAGCTCTTCAGGGAAAGGTCGGAATCAAAAATCAAGCGAGAATTCGGCTTTCCAGCCTGTGGGGAACAGGAATATGTGTTTCATTTTCATTTCTGAGGTGTTTGTCAAAAGTCATGTTTTTTGGCTGTATTGAATCCTAATGTGAATGCTGTGTTAGACTTTGGGCTAGCTCTTCAGGGTAGGCTCGGAATCAAAATTCAAGCGAGAATTCGGCTTTCCAGCCCGTGGGGAACAGGAATATGTGTTTCTTTTTCATTTCTGAGGTGTTTGTCAAAAGTGATGTTTTTGGGCTGAATTGAATCCTAAGGCGAATGCTGTGTTAGACCTTGGGCTAGCTCTTCAGGGTAGGCTCGGAATCAAAATTCAAGCGAGAATTCGGCTTTCCAGCCCGTGGGGAATAGGAATATGTGTTTCTTTTTCATTTCTGAGGTGTTTGTCAAAAGTCATGTTTTTTGGCTGTATTGAGTCCTAAGGCGAATGCTGTGTTAGACTTTGGGCTAGCTCTTCAGGGTAGGCTCGGAATCAAAATTCAAGCGAGAATTCGGCTTTCCAGCCCGTGGGGAACAGGAATATGTGTTTCTTTTTCATTTCTGAGGTGTTTGTCAAAAGTCATGTTTTTTGGCTGTATTGAGTCCTAAGGCGAATGCTGTGTTAGACTTTGGGCTAGCTCTTCAGGGTAGGCTCGGAATCAAAATTCAAACGAGAATTCGGCTTTCCAGCACGTGGGGAACAGGAATATGTGTTTCTTTTTCATTTCTGAGGTGTTTGTCAAAAGTGATGTTTTTGGGCTGAATTGAGAACTAAGGCGAATTCCGTGTTAGACATTGGGCTTTCTCTTCAGGGAAAGCTCGGAATCAAAAATCAAGCGAGAATTCAGCTTTCCAGCCTGTGGGGAACAGGAATATGTGTTTCATTTTCATTTCTGAGGTGTTTGTCAAAAGTCATGTTTTTTGGCTGTATTGAGTCCTAAGGCGAATGCTGTGTTTGACTTTGGGCTAGCTCTTCAGGGTAGGCTCGGAATCAAAATTCAAGCGAGAATTCGGCTTTCCAGCACGTGGGGAACAGGAATATGTGTTTCTTTTTCATTTCTGAGGTGTTTGTCAAAAGTGATGTTTTTGGGCTGAATTGAGAAATAAGGCGAATGCTGTGTTAGACCTTGGGCTAGCTCTTCAGGGAAAGGTCGGAATCAAAAATCAAGCGAGAATTCGGCTTTCCAGCCCGTGGGGAACAGGAATATGTGTTTCTTTTTCATTTCTGAGGTGTTTGTCAAAAGTGATGTTTTTGGACTGAATTGAATCCTAAGGCGAATGCTGTGTTAGACTTTCGGCTAGCTCTTCAGGGTAGGTTCGGAATCGAAAATCAAGCGAGAATTTGGCTTTCCAGCCTGTGGGGAACAGGAATATGTGTTTCTTTTTCATTTCTGAGGTGTTTGTCAAAAGTGATGTTTTTGGGCTGAATTGAGAAATATGGCGAATGCTGTGTTAGACCTTGGGCTAGCTCTTCAGGGAAAGGTCGGAATCAAAAATCAAGCGAGAATTCGGCTTTCCAGCCTGTGGGGAACAGAAATATGTGTTTCATTTTCATTTCTGAGGTGTTTGTCAAAAGTCATGTTTTTTGGCTGTATTGAATCCTAATGTGAATGCTGTGTTAGACTTTGGGCTAGCTCTTCAGGGTAGGCTCGGAATCAAAATTCAAGCGAGAATTCGGCTTTCCAGCCCGTGGGGAACAGGAATATGTGTTTCTTTTTCATTTCTGAGGTGTTTGTCAAAAGTGATGTTTTTGGGCTGAATTGAATCCTAAGGCGAATGCTGTGTTAGAGTTTGGGCTAGCTCTTCAGGGTAGGCTCGGAATCGAAAATCAAGCGAGAATTCGGCTTTCCAGCATGTGGGGAACAGGAATATGTGTTTCTTTTTCATTTCTGAGGTGTTTGTCAAAAGTGATGTTTTTGGGCTGAATTGAGAAATAAGGCGAATGCTGTGTTAGACCTTGGGCTAGCTCTTCAGGGTAGGCTCGGAATCAAAATTCAAGCGAGAATTCGGCTTTCCAGCCCGTGGGGAACAGGAATATGTGTTTCTTTTTCATTTCTGAGGTGTTTGTCAAAAGTCATGTTTTTTGGCTGTATTGAGTCCTAAGGCGAATGCTGTGTTAGACTTTGGGCTAGCTCTTCAGGGTAGGCTCGGAATCAAAATTCAAGCGAGAATTCGGCTTTCCAGCCTGTGGGGAACAGGAATATGTGTTTCTTTTTCATTTCTGAGGTGTTTGTCAAAAGTCATGTTTTTTCGCTGTATTGAGTCCTAAGGCGAATGCTGTGTTAGACTTTCGGCTAGCTCTTCAGGGTAGGCTCGGAATCGAAAATCAAGCGAGAATTTGGCTTTCCAGCACGTGGGGAACAGGAATATGTCTTTCTTTTTCATTTCTGATGTGTTTGTCAAAAGTGATGTTTTTGGGCTGAATTGAGAAATATGGCGAATGCTGTGTTAGACCTTGGGCTAGCTCTTCAGGGTAGGCTCGGAATCAAAATTCAAGCGAGAATTCGGCTTTCCAGCCCGTGGGGAACAGGAATATGTGTTTCTTTTTCATTTCTGAGGTGTTGGTCAAAAGTGATGTTTTTGGGCTGAATTGAGAAATAAGGCGAATGCTGTGTTAGACTTTGGGCTAGCTCTTCAGGGTAGGCTCGGAATCGAAAATCAAGCGAGAATTCGGCTTTCCAGCACGTGGGGAACAGGAATATGTGTATCTTTTTCATTTCTGAGGTGTTTGTCAAAAGTGATGTTTTTGGGCTGAATTGAGAACTAAGGCGAATTCCGTGTTAGACATTGGGCTTTCTCTTCAGGGAAAGCTCGGAATCAAAAATCAAGTGAAAATTCGGCTTTCCAGCCTGTGGGGAACAGGAATATGTGTTTCATTTTCATTTCTGAGGTGTTTGTCAAAAGTCATGTTTTTTGGCTGTATTGAGTCCTAAGGCGAATGCTGTGTTAGACTATGGGCTAGCTCTTCAGGGTAGGCTCGGAATCAAAATTCAAACGAGAATTCGGCTTTCCAGCACGTGGGGAACAGGAATATGTCTTTCTTTTTCATTTCTGAGGTGTTTGTCAAAAGTGATGTTTTTGGGCTGAATTGAGAACTAAGGCGAATTCCGTGTTAGACATTGGGCTTTCTCTTCAGGGAAAGCTCGGAATCAAAAATCAAGCGAGAATTCAGCTTTCCAGCCTGTGGGGAACAGGAATATGTGTTTCATTTTCATTTCTGAGGTGTTTGTCAAAAGTCATGTTTTTTGGCTGTATTGAGTCCTAAGGCGAATGCTGTGTTTGACTTTGGGCTAGCTCTTCAGGGTAGGCTCGGAATCAAAATTCAAGCGAGAATTCGGCTTTCCAGCACGTGGGGAACAGGAATATGTGTTTCTTTTTCATTTCTGAGGTGTTTGTCAAAAGTGATGTTTTTGGGCTGAATTGAGAAATAAGGCGAATGCTGTGTTAGACCTTGGGCTAGCTCTTCAGGGAAAGGTCGGAATCAAAAATCAAGCAAGAATTCGGCTTTCCAGCCCGTGGGGAACAGGAATATGTGTTTCTTTTTCATTTCTGAGGTGTTTGTCAAAAGTGATGTTTTTGGACTGAATTGAATCCTAAGGCGAATGCTGTGTTAGACTTTCGGCTAGCTCTTCAGGGTAGGTTCGGAATCGAAAATCAAGCGAGAATTTGGCTTTCCAGCCCGTGGGGAACAGGAATATGTGTTTCTTTTTCATTTCTGAGGTGTTTGTCAAAAGTGATGTTTTTGGGCTGAATTGAGAAATATGGCGAATGCTGTGTTAGACCTTGGGCTAGCTCTTCAGGGAAAGGTCGGAATCAAAAATCAAGCGAGAATTCGGCTTTCCAGCCTGTGGGGAACAGGAATATGTGTTTCATTTTCATTTCTGAGGTGTTTGTCAAAAGTCATGTTTTTTGGCTGTATTGAATCCTAATGTGAATGCTGTGTTAGACTTTGGGCTAGCTCTTCAGGGTAGGCTCGGAATCAAAATTCAAGCGAGAATTCGGCTTTCCAGCCCGTGGGGAACAGGAATATGTGTTTCTTTTTCATTTCTGAGGTGTTTGTCAAAAGTCATGTTTTTTGGCTGAATTGAATTCTAAGGCGAATGCTGTGTTAGAGTTTGGGCTAGCTCTTCAGGGTAGGCTCGGAATCGAAAATCAAGCGAGAATTCGGCTTTCCAGCATGTGGGGAACAGGAATATGTGTTTCTTTTTCATTTCTGAGGTGTTTGTCAAAAGTGATGTTTTTGGGCTGAATTGAGAAATAAGGCGAATGCTGTGTTAGACCTTGGGCTAGCTCTTCAGGGTAGGCTCGGAATCAAAATTCAAGCGAGAATTCGGCTTTCCAGCCCGTGGGGAACAGGAATATGTGTTTCTTTTTCATTTCTGAGGTGTTTGTCAAAAGTCATGTTTTTTGGCTGTATTGAGTCCTAAGGCGAATGCTGTGTTAGACTTTGGGCTAGCTCTTCAGGGTAGGCTCGGAATCAAAATTCAAGCGAGAATTCGGCTTTCCAGCCCGTGGGGAACAGGAATATGTGTTTCTTTTTCATTTCTGAGGTGTTTGTCAAAAGTCATGTTTTTTCGCTGTATTGAATCCTAATGTGAATGCTGTGTTAGACTTTCGGCTAGCTCTTCAGGGTAGGCTCGGAATCAAAATTCAAGCGAGAATTCGGCTTTCCAGCCCGTGGGGAACAGGAATATGTGTTTCTTTTTCATTTCTGAGGTGTTTGTCAAAAGTGATGTTTTTGGGCTGAATTGAGTCCTAAGGCGAATGCTGTGTTAGACTTTGGGCTAGCTCTTCAGGGTAGGCTCGGAATCGAAAATCAAGCGAGAATTCGGCTTTCCAGCATGTGGGGAACAGGAATATGTGTTTCTTTTTCATTTCTGAGGTGTTTGTCAAAGGTGATGTTTTTGGGCTGAATTGAGAAATAAGGCGAATGCTGTGTTGGACCTTGGGCTAGCTCTTCAGGGTAGGCTCGGAATCAAAATTCAAGCGAGAATTCGGCTTTCCAGCATGTGGGGAACAGGAATATGTGTTTCTTTTTCATTTCTGATGTGTTTGTCAAAAGTGATGTTTTTTGGCTGAATTGAGACCTAAGGCGAATTCCGTGTTAGACATTGGGCTAGCTCTTCAGCGAAAGGTCGGAATCGAAAATCAAGTGAGAATTCGGCTTTCCAGCCTGTGGGGAACAGGAATATGTGTTTCATTTTCATTTCTGAGGTGTTTGTCAAAAGTCATGTTTTTTGGCTGTATTGAGTCCTAAGGCGAATGCTGTGTTAGACTTTGGGCTAGCTCTTCAGGGAAAGGTCGGAATCAAAAATCAAGCGAGAATTCGGCTTTCCAGCCTGTGGGGAACAGGAATATGTGTTTCATTTTCATTTCTGAGGTGTTTGTCAAAAGTCATGTTTTTTGGCTGTATTGAGTCCTAAGGCGAATGCTGTGTTAGACTTTGGGCTAGCTCTTCAGGGTAGGCTCTGAATCGAAAATCAAGCGAGAATTCGGCTTTCCAGCATGTGGGGAACAGGAATATGTGTTTCTTTTTCATTTCTGAGGTGTTTGTCAAAAGTGATGTTTTTGGACAATTGAATCCTAAGGGGAATGCTGTGTTAGACTTTGGGCTAGCTCTTTAGGGTAGGCTTGGAATCGAAAATCAAGCGAGAATTCGGCTTTCCAGCATGTGGGGAACAGGAATATGTGTTTCTTTTTCATTTCTGAGGTGTTTGTCAAAAGTGATGTTTTTGGGCTGAATTGAGAACTAAGGCGAATGCTGTGTTAGACTTTGGGCTAGCTCTTCAGGGTAGGCTCGGAATCAAAATTCAAGCGAGAATTCGGCTTTCCAGCACGTGGGGAACAGGAATATGTGTTTCTTTTTCATTTCTGAGGTGTTTGTCAAAAGTGATGTTTTTGGACTGAATTGAATCCTAAGGCGAATGCTGTGTTAGACTTTCGGCTAGCTCTTCAGGGTAGGCTCGGAATCGAAAATCAAGCGAGAATTTGGCTTTCCAGCCCGTGGGGAACAGGAATATGTGTTTCTTTTTCATTTCTGAGGTGTTTGTCAAAAGTGAGTTTTTTGGGCTGAATTGAGAAGTAAGGCGATTGCTGTGTTAGACCTTGGGCTAGCTCTTCAGGGAAAGGTCGGAATCGAAAATCAAGCGAGAATTCGGCTTTCCAGCCTGTGGGGAACAGGAATATGTGTTTCATTTTCATTTCTGAGGTGTTTGTCAAAAGTCATGTTTTTTGGCTGTATTGAGTCCTAAGGCGAATGCTGTGTTAGACTTTGGGCTAGCTCTTCAGGGTAGGCTCGGAATCAAAATTCAAGCGAGAATTCGGCTTTCCAGCCCGTGGGGAACAGGAATATGTGTTTCTTTTTCATTTCTGAGGTGTTTGTCAAAAGTGATGTTTTTGGGCTGAATTGAATCCTAAGGCGAATGCTGTGTTAGACTTTGGGCTAGCTCTTCAGGGTAGGCTCGGAATCGATAATCAAGCGAGAATTCGGCTTTCCAGCATGTGGGGAACAGGAATATGTGTTTCTTTTTCATTTCTGAGGTGTTTGTCAAAAGTGATGTTTTTGGACACTTGAATCCTAAGGCGAATGCTGTGTTAGACTTTGGGCTAGCTCTTCAGGGTAGGCTCGGAATCGAAAATCAAGCGAGAATTCGGCTTTCCAGCATGTGGGGAACAGGAATATGTGTTTCTTTTTCATTTCTGAGGTGTTTGTCAAAAGTCATGTTTTTTGGCTGTATTGAGTCCTAAGGCGAATGCTGTGTTAGACCTTGGGCTAGCTCTTCAGGGAAAGGTCGGAATCAAAAATCAAGCGAGAATTCGGCTTTCCAGCCCGTGGGGAACAGGAATATGTCTTTCTTTTTCATTTCTGAGGTGTTTGTCAAAGTGATGTTTTTGGGCTGAATTGAATCCTAAGGCGAATGCTGTGTTAGACCTTGGGCTAGCTCTTCAGGGAAAGGTCGGAATCAAAAATCAAGCGAGAATTCGGCTTTCCAGCCCGTGGGGAACAGGAATATGTGTTTCTTTTTCATTTCTGAGGTGTTTGTCAAAAGTCATGTTTTTGGGCTGAATTGAGAAATAAGGCGAATGCTGTGTTAGACCTTGGGCTAGCTCTTCAGGGTAGGCTCGGAATCAAAATTCAAGCGAGAATTCGGCTTTCCAGCATGTGGGGAACAGGAATATGTGTTTCTTTTTCATTTCTGATGTGTTTGTCAAAAGTGATGTTTTTTGGCTGAATTGAGTACTAAGGCGAATTCCGTGTTAGACATTGGGCTAGCTCTTCAGGGAAAGGTCGGAATCAAAAATCAAGAGAGAATTCAGCTTTCCAGCCTGTGGGGAACAGGAATATGTGTTTCATTTTCATTTCTGAGGTGTTTGTCAAAAGTGATGTTTTTGGACTGAATTGAATCCTAAGGCGAATGCTGTGTTAGACTTTGGGCTAGCTCTTCAGGGTAGGCTCGGAATCGAAAATCAAGCGAGAATTCGGCTTTCCAGCCTGTGGGGAACAGGAATATGTGTTTCTTTTTCATTTCTGAGGTATTTGTCAAAAGTGATGTTTTTGGGCTGAATTGAGAAATAAGGCGAATGCTGTGTTAGACCTTGGGCTAGCTCTTCAGGGAAAGGTCGGAATCAAAAATCAAGCAAGAATTCAGCTTTCCAGCCTGTGGGGAACAGGAATATGTGTTTCATTTTCATTTCTGAGGTGTTTGTCAAAAGTCATGTTTTTTGGCTGTATTGAGTCCTAAGGCGAATGCTGTGTTAGACTTTGGGCTAGCTCTTCAGGGTAGGCTCGGAATCAAAATTCAAGCGAGAATTCGGCTTTCCAGCCCGTGGGGAACAGGAATATGTGTTTCTTTTTCATTTCTGAGGTGTTTGTCAAAAGTGATGTTTTTGGGCTGAATTGAATCCTAAGGAGAATGCTGTGTTAGACTTTGGGCTAGCTCTTCAGGGTAGGCTCGGAATCGAAAATCAAGCGAGAATTCGGATTTCCAGCATGTGGGGAACAGGAATATGTGTTTCTTTTTCATTTCTGAGGTGTTTGTCAAAAGTGATGTTTTTGGGCTGAATTGAATCCTAAGGCGAATGCTGTGTTAGACTTTGGGCTAGCTCTTCAGGGTAGGCTCGGAATCGAAAATCAAGCGAGAATTCAGCTTTCCAGCATGTGGGGAACAGGAATATGTCTTTCTTTTTCATTTCTGAGGTGTTTGTCAAAAGTGATGTTTTTGGACAATTGAATCCTTAGGCGAATGCTGTGTTAGACTTTGGGCTAGCTCTTCAGGGTAGGCTCGGAATCGAAAATCAAGCGAGAATTCGGCTTTCCAGCATGTGGGGAACAGGAATATGTGTTTCTTTTTCATTTCTGAGGTGTTTGTCAAAAGTCATGTTTTTTGGCTGTATTGAGTCCTAAGGCGAATGCTGTGTTAGACTTTCGGCTAGCTCTTCAGGGTAGGCTCGGAATCGAAAATCAAGCGAGAATTTGGCTTTCCAGCACGTGGGGAACAGGAATATGTCTTTCTTTTTCATTTCTGAGATGTTTGTCAAAAGTGATGTTTTTGGGCTGAATTGAATCCTAAGGCGAATGCTGTGTTAGACCTTGGGCTAGCTCTTCAGGGAAAGGTCGGAATCAAAAATCAAGCGAGAATTCGGCTTTCCAGCCCGTGGGGAACAGGAATATGTGTTTCTTTTCATTTCTGAGGTGTTTGTCAAAAGTCATGTTTTTGGGCTGAATTGAGAAATAAGGCGAATGCTGTGTTAGACCTTGGGCTAACTCTTCAGGGTAGGCTCGGAATCAAAATTCAAGCGAGAATTCGGCTTTCCAGCATGTGGGGAACAGGAATATGTGTTTTCTTTTTCATTTCTGATGTGTTTGTCAAAAGTGATGTTTTTTGGCTGAATTGAGAACTAAGGCGAATTCCGTGTTAGACATTGGGCTAGCTCTTCAGGGAAAGGTCGGAATCAAAAATCAAGAGAGAATTCAGCTTTCCAGCCTGTGGGGAACAGGAATATGTGTTTCTTTTTCATTTCTGAGGTGTTTGTCAAAAGTGATGTTTTTGGACAATTGAATCCTAAGGCGAATGCTGTGTTAGACATTGGGCTAGCTCTTTAGGGTAGGCTCGGAATCGAAAATCAAGCGAGAATTTGGCTTTCCAGCACGTGGGGAACAGGAATATTTCTTTCTTTTTCATTTCTGAGGTGTTTGTCAAAAGTGATGTTTTTGGGCTGAATTGAGAAATAAGGCGAATGCTGTGTTGGACCTTGGGCTAGCTCCTCAGGGTAGGCTCGGAATCAAAATTCAAGCGAGAATTCGGCTTTCCAGCCCGTGGGGAACAGGAATATGTGTTTCTTTTTCATTTCTGAGGTGTTTGTCAAAAGTCATGTTTTTTGGCTGTATTGAGTCCTAAGGTGAATGCTGTGTTAGACTTTGGGCTAGCTCTTCAGGGTAGGCTCGGAATCAAAATTCAAGCGAGAATTCGGCTTTCCAGCCCGTGGGGAACAGGAATATGTGTTTCTTTTTCATTTCTGAGGTGTTTGTCAAAAGTGATGTTTTTGGGCTGAATTGAATTCTAAGGCGAATGCTGTGTTAGACTTTGGGCTAGCTCTTCAGGGTAGGCTCGGAATCGAAAATCAAGCGAGAATTCAGCTTTCCAGCATGTGGGGAACAGGAATATGTCTTTCTTTTTCATTTCTGAGGTGTTTGTCAAAAGTGATGTTTTTGGGCTGAATTGAATCCTAAGGCGAATGCTGTGTTAGACATTGGGCTAGCTCTTCAGGGAAAGGTCGGAATCAAAAATCAAGAGAGAATTCAGCTTTCCAGCCTGTGGGGAACAGGAATATGTGTTTCATTTTCATTTCTGATGTGTTTGTCAAAAGTCATGTTTTTTGGCTGTATTGAGTCCTAAGGCGAATGCTGTGTTAGACTTTGGGCTAGCTCTTCAGGGTAGGCTCGGAATCAAAATTCAAGCGAGAATTCGGCTTTCCAGCCCGTGGGGAACAGGAATATGTGTTTCTTTTTCATTTCTGAGGTGTTTGTCAAAAGTGATGTTTTTGGGCTGAATTGAATCCTAAGGCGAATGCTGTGTTAGACTTTGGGCTAGCTCTTCAGGGTAGGCTCGGAATCGAAAATCAAGCGAGAATTCGGCTTTCCAGCATGTGGGGAACAGGAATATGTGTTTCTTTTTTATTTCTGAGGTGTTTGTCAAAAGTGATGTTTTTTGGACAATTGAATCCTAAGGCGAATGCTGTGTTAGACATTGGGCTAGCTCTTTAGGGTAGGCTCGGAATCGAAAATCAAGCGAGAATTTGGCTTTCCAGCACGTGGGGAACAGGAATATTTCTTTCTTTTTCATTTCTGAGGTGTTTGTCAAAAGTGATGTTTTTGGGCTGAATTGAGAATAAGGCGAATGCTGTGTTAGACCTTGGGCTAGCTCTTCAGGGTAGGCTCGGAATCAAAATTCAAGCGAGAATTCGGCTTTCCACCCCGTGGGGAACAGGAATATGTGTTTCTTTTTCATTTCTGAGGTGTTTGTCAAAAGTCATGTTTTTTGGCTGTATTGAGTCCTAAGGTGAATGCTGTGTTAGACTTTGGGCTAGCTCTTCAGGGTAGGCTCGGAATCAAAATTCAAGCGAGAATTCGGCTTTCCAGCCCGTGGGACAGGAATATGTGTTTCTTTTTCATTTCTGAGGTGTTTGTCAAAAGTGATGTTTTTGGGCTGAATTGAATCCTAAGGCGAATGCTGTGTTAGACTTTGGGCTAGCTCTTCAGGGTAGGCTCGGAATCGAAAATCAAGCGAGAATTCAGCTTTCCAGCATGTGGGGAACAGGAATATGTCTTTCTTTTTCATTTCTGAGGTGTTTGTCAAAAGTGATGTTTTTGGGCTGAATTGAATCCTAAGGCGAATGCTGTGTTAGACCTTGGGCTAGCTCTTCAGGGAAAGGTCGGAATCAAAAATCAAGCGAGAATTCGGCTTTCCAGCCCATGGGGAACAGGAATATGTGTTTCTTTTTCATTTCTGAGGTGTTTGTCAAAAGTGATGTTTTTGGGCTGAATTGAATCCTAAGGCGAATGCTGTGTTAGACTTTGGGCTAGCTCTTCAGGGTAGGCTCGGAATCGAAAATCAAGCGAGAATTCGGCTTTCCAGCATGTGGGGAACAGGAATTTGTGTTTCTTTTTCATTTCTGAGGTGTTTGTCAAAAGTGATGTTTTTGGACTGAATTGAATCCTAAGGCGAATGCTGTGTTAGACTTTCGGCTAGCTCTTCAGGGTCGGCTCGGAATCGAAAATCAAGCGAGAATTTGGCTTTCCAGCACGTGGGGAACAGGAATATGTCTTTCTTTTTCATTTCTGAGGTGTTTGTCAAAAGTGATGTTTTTGGGCTGAATTGAATCCTAAGGCGAATGCTGTGTTTGACCTTGGGCTAGCTCTTCAGGGAAAGTTCGGAATCAAAAATCAAGCGAGAATTTGGCTTTCCCAGCCTGTGGGGAACAGGAATATGTCTTTCTTTTTCATTTCTGAGATGTTTGTCAAAAGTGATGTTTTTGGGCTGAATTGAATCCTAAGGCGAATGCTGTGTTAGACCTTGGGCTAGCTCTTCAGGGAAAGGTCGGAATCAAAAATCAAGCGAGAATTCGGCTTTCCAGCCCGTGGGGAACAGGAATATGTGTTTCTTTTTCATTTCTGAGGTGTTTGTCAAAAGTCATGTTTTTGGGCTGAATTGAGAAATAAGGCGAATGCTGTGTTAGACCTTGGGCTAACTCTTCAGGGTAGGCTCGGAATCAAAATTCAAGCGAGAATTCGGCTTTCCAGCATGTGGGGAACAGGAATATGTGTTTCTTTTTCATTTCTGATGTGTTTGTCAAAAGTGATGTTTTTTGGCTGAATTGAGAACTAAGGCGAATTCCGTGTTAGACATTGGGCTAGCTCTTCAGGGAAAGGTCGGAATCAAAAATCAAGAGAGAATTCAGCTTTCCAGCCTGTGGGGAACAGGAATATGTGTTTCTTTTTCATTTCTGAGGTGTTTGTCAAAAGTGATGTTTTTGGACAATTGAATCCTAAGGCGAATGCTGTGTTAGACATTGGGCTAGCTCTTTAGGGTAGGCTCGGAATCGAAAATCAAGCGAGAATTTGGCTTTCCAGCACGTGGGGAACAGGAATATTTCTTTCTTTTTCATTTCTGAGGTGTTTGTCAAAAGTGATGTTTTTGGGCTGAATTGAGAAATAAGGCGAATGCTGTGTTGGACCTTGGGCTAGCTCTTCAGGGTAGGCTCGGAATCAAAATTCAAGCGAGAATTCGGCTTTCCAGCCCGTGGGGAACAGGAATATGTGTTTCTTTTTCATTTCTGAGGTGTTTGTCAAAAGTCATGTTTTTTGGCTGTATTGAGTCCTAAGGTGAATGCTGTGTTAGACTTTGGGCTAGCTCTTCAGGGTAGGCTCGGAATCAAAATTCAAGCGAGAATTCGGCTTTCCAGCCCGTGGGGAACAGGAATATGTGTTTCTTTTTCATTTCTGAGGTGTTTGTCAAAAGTGATGTTTTTGGGCTGAATTGAATCCAAAGGCGAATGCTGTGTTAGACTTTGGGCTAGCTCTTCAGGGTAGGCTCGGAATCGAAAATCAAGCGAGAATTCAGCTTTCCAGCATGTGGGGAACAGGAATATGTCTTTCTTTTTCATTTCTGAGGTGTTTGTCAAAAGTGATGTTTTTGGGCTGAATTGAATTCCTAAGGCGAATGCTGTGTTAGACATTGGGCTAGCTCTTCAGGGAAAGGTCGGAATCAAAAATCAAGAGAGAATTCAGCTTTCCAGCCTGTGGGGAACAGGAATATGTGTTTCATTTTCATTTCTGATGTGTTTGTCAAAAGTCATGTTTTTTGGCTGTATTGAGTCCTAAGGCGAATGCTGTGTTAGACTTTGGGCTAGCTCTTCAGGGTAGGCTCGGAATCAAAATTCAAGCGAGAATTCGGCTTTCCAGCCCGTGGGGAACAGGAATATGTGTTTCTTTTTCATTTCTGAGGTGTTTGTCAAAAGTGATGTTTTTGGGCTGAATTGAATCCTAAGGCGAATGCTGTGTTAGACTTTGGGCTAGCTCTTCAGGGTAGGCTCGGAATCGAAAATCAAGCGAGAATTCGGCTTTCCAGCATGTGGGGAACAGGAATATGTGTTTCTTTTTTATTTCTGAGGTGTTTGTCAAAAGTGATGTTTTTGGACAATTGAATCCTAAGGCGAATGCTGTGTTAGACATTGGGCTAGCTCTTTAGGGTAGGCTCGGAATCGAAAATCAAGCGAGAATTTGGCTTTCCAGCACGTGGGGAACAGGAATATTTCTTTCTTTTTCATTTGTGAGGTGTTTGTCAAAAGTGATGTTTTTGGGCTGAATTGAGAAATAAGGCGAATGCTGTGTTGGACCTTGGGCTAGCTCTTCAGGGTAGGCTCGGAATCAAAATTCAAGCGAGAATTCGGCTTTCCAGCCCGTGGGGAACAGGAATATGTGTTTCTTTTTCATTTCTGAGGTGTTTGTCAAAAGTCATGTTTTTTGGCTGTATTGAGTCCTAAGGTGAATGCTGTGTTAGACTTTGGGCTAGCTCTTCAGGGTAGGCTCGGAATCAAAATTCAAGCGAGAATTCGGCTTTCCAGCCCGTGGGGAACAGGAATATGTGTTTCTTTTTCATTTCTGAGGTGTTTGTCAAAAGTGATGTTTTTGGGCTGAATTGAATCCTAAGGCGAATGCTGTGTTAGACTTTGGGCTAGCTCTTCAGGGTAGGCTCGGAATCGAAAATCAAGCGAGAATTCAGCTTTCCAGCATGTGGGGAACAGGAATATGTCTTTCTTTTTCATTTCTGAGGTGTTTGTCAAAAGTGATGTTTTTGGGCTGAATTGAATCCTAAGGCGAATGCTGTGTTAGACATTGGGCTAGCTCTTCAGGGAAAGGTCGGAATCAAAATCAAGAGAGAATTCAGCTTTCCAGCCTGTGGGAACAGGAATATGTGTTTCATTTTCATTTCTGATGTGTTTGTCAAAAGTCATGTTTTTTGGCTGTATTGAGTCCTAAGGCGAATGCTGTGTTAGACTTTGGGCTAGCTCTTCAGGGTAGGCTCGGAATCAAAATTCAAGCGAGAATTCGGCTTTCCAGCCCGTGGGGAACAGGAATATGTGTTTCTTTTTCATTTCTGAGGTGTTTGTCAAAAGTGATGTTTTTGGGCTGAATTGAATCCTAAGGCGAATGCTGTGTTAGACTTTGGGCTAGCTCTTCAGGGTAGGCTCGGAATCGAAAATCAAGCGAGAATTCGGCTTTCCAGCATGTGGGGAACAGGAATATGTGTTTCTTTTTTATTTCTGAGGTGTTTGTCAAAAGTGATGTTTTTGGACAATTGAATCCTAAGGCGAATGCTGTGTTAGACATTGGGCTAGCTCTTTAGGGTAGGCTCGGAATCGAAAATCAAGCGAGAATTTGGCTTTCCAGCACGTGGGGAACAGGAATATTTCTTTCTTTTTTCATTTCTGAGGTGTTTGTCAAAAGTGATGTTTTTGGGCTGAATTGAGAAATAAGGCGAATGCTGTGTTAGACCTTGGGCTAGCTCTTCAGGGTAGGCTCGGAATCAAAATTCAAGCGAGAATTCGGCTTTCCAGCCCGTGGGGAACAGGAATATGTGTTTCTTTTTCATTTCTGAGGTGTTTGTCAAAAGTGATGTTTTTGGGCTGAATTGAATCCTAAGGCGAATGCTGTGTTAGACTTTGGGCTAGCTCTTCAGGGTAGGCTCGGAATCGAAAATCAAGCGAGAATTCAGCTTTCCAGCATGTGGGGAACAGGAATATGTCTTTCTTTTTCATTTCTGAGGTGTTTGTCAAAAGTGATGTTTTTGGGCTGAATTGAATCCTAAGGCGAATGCTGTGTTAGACCTTGGGCTAGCTCTTCAGGGAAAGGTCGGAATCAAAAATCAAGCGAGAATTCGGCTTTCCAGCCCATGGGGAACAGGAATATGTGTTTCTTTTTCATTTCTGAGGTGTTTGTCAAAAGTGATGTTTTTGGGCTGAATTGAATCCTAAGGCGAATGCTGTGTTAGACTTTGGCTAGCTCTTCAGGGTAGGCTCGGAATCAAAATTCAAGCGAGAATTCGGCTTTCCAGCCCGTGGGGAACAGGAATATGTGTTTCTTTTTCATTTCTGAGGTGTTTGTCAAAAGTGATGTTTTTGGGCTGAATTGAATCCTAAGGCGAATGCTGTGTTAGACATTGGGCTAGCTCTTCAGGGAAAGGTCGGAATCAAAAATCAAGAGAGAATTCAGCTTTCCAGCCTGTGGGGAACAGGAATATGTGTTTCATTTTCATTTCTGATGTGTTTGTCAAAGTCATGTTTTTTGGCTGTATTGAGTCCTAAGGCGAATGCTGTGTTAGACTTTGGGCTAGCTCTTCAGGGTAGGCTCGGAATCAAAATTCAAGCGAGAATTCGGCTTTCCAGCCCCGTGGGGAACAGGAATATGTGTTTCTTTTTCATTTCTGAGGTGTTTGTCAAAAGTGATGTTTTTGGGCTGAATTGAATCCTAAGGCGAATGCTGTGTTAGACTTTGGGCTAGCTCTTCAGGGTAGGCTCGGAATCGAAAATCAAGCGAGAATTCGGCTTTCCAGCATGTGGGGAACAGGAATATGTGTTTCTTTTTTATTTCTGAGGTGTTTGTCAAAAGTGATGTTTTTGGACAATTGAATCCTAAGGCGAATGCTGTGTTAGACATTGGGCTAGCTCTTTAGGGTAGGCTCGGAATCGAAAATCAAGCGAGAATTTGGCTTTCCAGCACGTGGGGAACAGGAAATTTCTTTCTTTTTCATTTCTGAGGTGTTTGTCAAAAGTGATGTTTTTGGGCTGAATTGAGAAATAAGGCGAATGCTGTGTTAGACCTTGGGCTAGCTCTTCAGGGTAGGCTCGGAATCAAAATTCAAGCGAGAATTCGGCTTTCCAGCCCGTGGGGAACAGGAATATGTGTTTCTTTTTCATTTCTGAGGTGTTTGTCAAAAGTGATGTTTTTGGGCTGAATTGAATCCTAAGGCGAATGCTGTGTTAGACTTTGGGCTAGCTCTTCAGGGTAGGCTCGGAATCGAAAATCAAGCGAGAATTCAGCTTTCCAGCATGTGGGGAACAGGAATATGTCTTTCTTTTTCATTTCTGAGGTGTTTGTCAAAAGTGATGTTTTTGGGCTGAATTGAATCCTAAGGCGAATGCTGTGTTAGACCTTGGGCTAGCTCTTCAGGGAAAGGTCGGAATCAAAAATCAAGCGAGAATTCGGCTTTCCAGCCCATGGGGAACAGGAATATGTGTTTCTTTTTCATTTCTGAGGTGTTTGTCAAAAGTGATGTTTTTGGGCTGAATTGAATCCTAAGGCGAATGCTGTGTTAGACTTTGGGCTAGCTCTTCAGGGTAGGCTCGGAATCGAAAATCAAGCGAGAATTCGGCTTTCCAGCATGTGGGGAACAGGAATTTGTGTTTCTTTTTCATTTCTGAGGTGTTTGTCAAAAGTGATGTTTTTGGACTGAATTGAATCCTAAGGCGAATGCTGTGTTAGACTTTCGGCTAGCTCTTCAGGGTAGGCTCGGAATCGAAAATCAAGCGAGAATTTGGCTTTCCAGCACGTGGGGAACAGGAATATGTCTTTCTTTTTCATTTCTGAGGTGTTTGTCAAAAGTGATGTTTTTGGGCTGAATTGAATCCTAAGGCGAATGCTGTGTTTGACATTGGGCTAGCTCTTCAGGGAAAGTTCGGAATCAAAAATCAAGCGAGAATTTGGCTTTCCAGCCTGTGGGGAACAGGAATATGTGTTTCTTTTTCATTTCTGAGGTGTTTGTCAAAAGTGATGTTTTTGGGCTGAATTGAGAAATAAGGCGAATGCTGTGTTAGACCTTGGGCTAGCTCTTCAGGGTAGGCTCGGAATCAAAATTCAAGCGAGAATTCGGCTTTCCAGCATGTGGGGAACAGGAATATGTGTTTCTTTTTCATTTCTGATGTGTTTGTCAAAAGTGATGTTTTTTGGCTGAATTGAGAACTAAAGCGAATTCCGTGTTAGACATTGGGCTAGCTCTTCAGGGAAAGGTCGGAATCAAAAATCAAGAGAGAATTCAGCTTTCCAGCCTGTGGGGAACAGGAATATGTGTTTCATTTTCATTTCTGAGGTGTTTGTCAAAAGTGATGTTTTTTGGCTGAATTGAGAAATAAGGCGAATGCTGTGTTAGACCTTGGGCTACCTCTTCAGGGTAGGCTCGGAATCAAAATTCAAGCGAGAATTCGGCTTTCCAGCATGTGGGGAACAGGAATATGTGTTTCTTTTTCATTTCTGATGTGTTTGTCAAAAGTGATGTTTTTTGGCTGAATTGAGAACTAAGGCGAATTCCGTGTTAGACATTGGGCTAGCTCTTCAGGGAAAGGTCGGAATCAAAAATCAAGAGAGAATTCAGCTTTCCAGCCTGTGGGGAACAGGAATATGTGTTTCTTTTTCATTTCTGAGGTGTTTGTCAAAAGTGATGTTTTTGGGCTGAATTGAATCCTAAGGCGAATGCTGTGTTAGAATTTGGGCTAGCTCTTCAGGGTAGGCTCGGAATCGAAAATCAAGCGAGAATTCGGCTTTCCAGCATGTGGGGAACAGGAATATGTGTTTCTTTTTCATTTCTGAGGTGTTTGTCAAAAGTGATGTTTTTGGACAATTGAATCCTAAGGGGAATGCTGTGTTAGACTTTGGGCTAGCTCTTTAGGGTAGGCTCGGAATCGAAAATCAAGCGAGAATTTGGCTTTCCAGCACGTGGGGAACAGGAATATTTCTTTCTTTTTCATTTCTGAGGTGTTTGTCAAAAGTGATGTTTTTGGGCTGAATTGAGAAATAAGGCGAATGCTGTGTTAGACCTTGGGCTAGCTCTTCAGGGTAGGCTCGGAATCAAAATTCAAGCGAGAATTCGGCTTTCCAGCCCGTGGGGAACAGGAATATGTGTTTCTTTTTCATTTCTGAGGTGTTTGTCAAAAGTCATGTTTTTTGGCTGTATTGAGTCCTAAGGCGAATGCTGTGTTAGACTTTGGGCTAGCTCTTCAGGGTAGGCTCGGAATCAAAATTCAAGCGAGAATTCGGCTTTCCAGCCCGTGGGGAACAGGAATATGTGTTTCTTTTTCATTTCTGAGGTGTTTGTCAAAAGTGATGTTTTTTGGCTGAATTGAGAAATAAGGCGAATGCTGTGTTAGACCTTGGGCTACCTCTTCAGGGTAGGCTCGGAATCAAAATTCAAGCGAGAATTCGGCTTTCCAGCATGTGGGGAACAGGAATATGTGTTTCTTTTTCATTTCTGATGTGTTTGTCAAAAGTGATGTTTTTTGGCTGAATTGAGAACTAAGGCGAATTCCGTGTTAGACATTGGGCTAGCTCTTCAGGGAAAGGTCGGAATCAAAAATCAAGAGAGAATTCAGCTATCCAGCCTGTGGGGAACAGGAATATGTGTTTCTTTTTCATTTCTGAGGTGTTTGTCAAAAGTGATGTTTTTGGGCTGAATTGAATCCTAAGGCGAATGCTGTGTTAGAATTTGGGCTAGCTCTTCAGGGTAGGCTCGGAATCGAAAATCAAGCGAGAATTCGGCTTTCCAGCATGTGGGGAACAGGAATATGTGTTTCTTTTTCATTTCTGAGGTGTTTGTCAAAAGTGATGTTTTTGGACAATTGAATCCTAAGGGGAATGCTGTGTTAGACTTTGGGCTAGCTCTTTAGGGTAGGCTCGGAATCGAAAATCAAGCGAGAATTTGGCTTTCCAGCACGTGGGGAACAGGAATATTTCTTTCTTTTTCATTTCTGAGGTGTTTGTCAAAAGTGATGTTTTTGGGCTGAATTGAGAAATAAGGCGAATGCTGTGTTAGACCTTGGGCTAGCTCTTCAGGGTAGGCTCGGAATCAAAATTCAAGCGAGAATTCGGCTTTCCAGCCCGTGGGGAACAGGAATATGTGTTTCTTTTTCATTTCTGAGGTGTTTGTCAAAAGTCATGTTTTTTGGCTGTATTGAGTCCTAAGGCGAATGCTGTGTTAGACTTTGGGCTAGCTCTTCAGGGTAGGCTCGGAATCAAAATTCAAGCGAGAATTCGGCTTTCCAGCCCGTGGGGAACAGGAATATGTGTTTCTTTTTCATTTCTGAGGTGTTTGTCAAAAGTGATGTTTTTGGACTGAATTGAATCCTAAGGCGAATGCTCTGTTAGACTTTGGGCTAGCTCTTCAGGGTAGGCTCGGAATCGAAAATCAAGCGAGAATTTGGCTTTCCAGCCTGTGGGGAACAGGAATATGTGTTTCATTTTCATTTCTGAGGTGTTTGTCAAAAGTCATGTTTTTTGGCTGTATTGAGTCCTAAGGCGAATGCTGTGTTAGACTTTCGGCTAGCTCTTCAGGGTAGGCTCGGAATCGAAAATCAAGCGAGAATTTGGCTTTCCAGCACGTGGGGAACAGGAATATGTCTTTCTTTTTCATTTCTGAGGTGTTTGTCAAAAGTGATGTTTTTGGGCTGAATTGAATCCTAAGGCGAATGCTGTGTTAGACCTTGGGCTAGCTCTTCAGGGTAGGCTCGGAATCAAAAATCAAGCGAGAATTCGGCTTTCCAGCCCATGGGGAACAGGAATATGTGTTTCTTTTTCATTTCTGAGGTGTTTGTCAAAAGTCATGTTTTTGGGCTGAATTGAGAAATAAGGCGAATGCTGTGTTAGACCTTGGGCTAGCTCTTCAGGGTAGGCTCGGAATCAAAATTCAAGCGAGAATTCGGCTTTCCAGCATGTGGGGAACAGGAATATGTGTTTCTTTTTCATTTCTGATGTGTTTGTCAAAAGTGATGTTTTTTGGCTGAATTGAGAACTAAGGCGAATTCCGTGTTAGACATTGGGCTAGCTCTTCAGGGAAAGGTCGGAATCAAAAATCAAGAGAGAATTCAGCTTTCCAGCCTGTGGGGAAGAGGAATATGTGTTTCATTTTCATTTCTGAGGTGTTTGTCAAAAGTGATGTTTTTGGACTGAATTGAATCCTAAGGCGAATGCTGTGTTAGACTTTGGGCTAGCTCTTCAGGGTAGGCTCGGAATCGAAAATCAAGCGAGAATTTGGCTTTCCAGCCTGTGGGGAACAGGAATATGTGTTTCATTTTCATTTCTGAGGTGTTTGTCAAAAGTGATATTTTTGGGCTGAATTGAGAAATAAGGCGAATGCTGTGTTAGACCTTGGGCTAGCTCTTCAGGGTAGGCTCGGAATCAAAATTCAAGCGAGAATTCGGCTTTCCAGCATGTGGGGAACAGGAATATGTGTTTCTTTTTCATTTCTGATGTGTTTGTCAAAAGTGATGTTTTTTGGCTGAATTGAGAACTAAGGCGAATTCCGTGTTAGACATTGGGCTAGCTCTTCAGGGAAAGGTCGGAATCAAAAATCAAGAGAGAATTCAGCTTTCCAGCCTGTGGGGAACAGGAATATGTGTTTCATTTTCATTTCTGAGGTGTTTGTCAAAAGTGATGTTTTTTGGCTGAATTGAGAAATAAGGCGAATGCTGTGTTAGACCTTGGGCTACCTCTTCAGGGTAGGCTCGGAATCAAAATTCAAGCGAGAATTCGGCTTTCCAGCATGTGGGGAACAGGAATATGTGTTTCTTTTTCATTTCTGATGTGTTTGTCAAAAGTGATGTTTTTTGGCTGAATTGAGAACTAAGGCGAATTCCGTGTTAGACATTGGGCTAGCTCTTCAGGGAAAGGTCGGAATCAAAAATCAAGAGAGAATTCAGCTTTCCAGCCTGTGGGGAACAGGAATATGTGTTTCATTTTCATTTCTGATGTGTTTGTCAAAAGTCATGTTTTTTGGCTGTATTGAGTCCTAAGGCAAATGCTGTGTTAGACTTTGGGCTAGCTCTTCAGGGTAGGCTCGGAATCAAAATTCAAGCGAGAATTCGGCTTTCCAGCCCGTGGGGAACAGGAATATGTGTTTCTTTTTCATTTCTGAGGTGTTTGTCAAAAGTGATGTTTTTGGGCTGAATTGAATCCTAAGGCGAATGCTGTGTTAGACTTTGGGCTAGCTCTTCAGGGTAGGCTCGGAATCGAAAATCAAGCGAGAATTCGGCTTTCCAGCATGTGGGGAACAGGAATATGTGTTTCTTTTTCATTTCTGAGGTGTTTGTCAAAAGTGATGTTTTTGGACAATTGAATCCTAAGGCGAATACTGTGTTAGACATTGGGCTAGCTCTTTAGGGTAGGCTCGGAATCGAAAATCAAGCGAGAATTTGGCTTTCCAGCACGTGGGGAACAGGAATATTTCTTTCTTTTTCATTTCTGAGGTGTTTGTCAAAAGTGATGTTTTTGGGCTGAATTGAGAAATAAGGCGAATGCTGTGTTAGACCTTGGGCTAGCTCTTCAGGGTAGGCTCGGAATCAAAATTCAAGCGAGAATTCGGCTTTCCAGCCCGTGGGGAACAGGAATATGTGTTTCTTTTTCATTTCTGAGGTGTTTGTCAAAAGTCATGTTTTTTGGCTGTATTGAGTCCTAAGGTGAATGCTGTGTTAGACTTTGGGCTAGCTCTTCAGGGTAGGCTCGGAATCAAAATTCAAGCGAGAATTCGGCTTTCCAGCCCGTGGGGAACAGGAATATGTGTTTCTTTTTCATTTCTGAGGTGTTTGTCAAAAGTGATGTTTTTGGGCTGAATTGAATCCTAAGGCGAATGCTGTGTTAGACTTTGGGCTAGCTCTTCAGGGTAGGCTCGGAATCGAAAATCAAGCGAGAATTCAGCTTTCCAGCATGTGGGGAACAGGAATATGTCTTTCTTTTTCATTTCTGATGTGTTTGTCAAAAGTCATGTTTTTTGGCTGTATTGAGTCCTAAGGCGAATGCTGTGTTAGACTTTGGGCTAGCTCTTCAGGGTAGGCTCGGAATCAAAATTCAAGCGAGAATTCGGCTTTCCAGCCCGTGGGGAACAGGAATATGTGTTTCTTTTTCATTTCTGAGGTGTTTGTCAAAAGTGATGTTTTTGGGCTGAATTGAATCCTAAGGCGAATGCTGTGTTAGACTTTGGGCTAGCTCTTCAGGGTAGGCTCGGAATCGAAAATCAAGCGAGAATTCGGCTTTCCAGCATGTGGGGAACAGGAATATGTGTTTCTTTTTCATTTCTGAGGTGTTTGTCAAAAGTGATGTTTTTGGACAATTGAATCCTAAGGCGAATACTGTGTTAGACATTGGGCTAGCTCTTTAGGGTAGGCTCGGAATTGAAAATCAAGCGAGAATTTGGCTTTCCAGCACGTGGGGAACAGGAATATTTCTTTCTTTTTCATTTCTGAGGTGTTTGTCAAAAGTGATGTTTTTGGGCTGAATTGAGAAATAAGGCGAATGCTGTGTTAGACCTTGGGCTAGCTCTTCAGGGTAGGCTCGGAATCAAAATTCAAGCGAGAATTCGGCTTTCCAGCCCGTGGGGAACAGGAATATGTGTTTCTTTTTCATTTCTGAGGTGTTTGTCAAAAGTCATGTTTTTTGGCTGTATTGAGTCCTAAGGTGAATGCTGTGTTAGACTTTGGGCTAGCTCTTCAGGGTAGGCTCGGAATCAAAATTCAAGCGAGAATTTGGCTTTCCAGCCCGTGGGGAACAGGAATATGTGTTTCTTTTTCATTTCTGAGGTGTTTGTCAAAAGTGATGTTTTTGGGCTGAATTGAATCCTAAGGCGAATGCTGTGTTAGACTTTGGGCTAGCTCTTCAGGGTAGGCTCGGAATCGAAAATCAAGCGAGAATTCAGCTTTCCAGCATGTGGGGAACAGGAATATGTCTTTCTTTTTCATTTCTGAGGTGTTTGTCAAAAGTGATGTTTTTGGGCTGAATTGAATCCTAAGGCGAATGCTGTGTTAGACCTTGGGCTAGCTCTTCAGGGAAAGGTCGGAATCAAAAATCAAGCGAGAATTCGGCTTTCCAGCCCATGGGGAACAGGAATATGTGTTTCTTTTTCATTTCTGAGGTGTTTGTCAAAAGTGATGTTTTTGGGCTGAATTGAATCCTAAGGCGAATGCTGTGTTAGACTTTGGGCTAGCTCTTCAGGGTAGGCTCGGAATCGAAAATCAAGCGAGAATTCGGCTTTCCAGCATGTGGGGAACAGGAATTTGTGTTTCTTTTTCATTTCTGAGGTGTTTGTCAAAAGTGATGTTTTTGGACTGAATTGAATCCTAAGGCGAATGCTGTGTTAGACTTTCGGCTAGCTCTTCAGGGTAGGCTCGGAATCGAAAATCAAGCGAGAATTTGGCTTTCCAGCACGTGGGGAACAGGAATATGTCTTTCTTTTTCATTTCTGAGGTGTTTGTCAAAAGTGATGTTTTTGGGCTGAATTGAATCCTAAGGCGAATGCTGTGTTAGACCTTGGGCTAGCTCTTCAGGGAAAGTTCGGAATCAAAAATCAAGCGAGAATTTGGCTTTCCAGCCTGTGGGGAACAGGAATATGTGTTTCTTTTTCATTTCTGAGGTGTTTGTCAAAAGTGATGTTTTTGGGCTGAATTGAGAAATAAGGCGAATGCTGTGTTAGACCTTGGGCTACCTCTTCAGGGTAGGTCTCGGAATCAAAATTCAAGCGAGAATTCGGCTTTCCAGCATGTGGGGAACAGGAATATGTGTTTCTTTTTCATTTCTGATGTGTTTGTCAAAAGTGATGTTTTTTGGCTGAATTGAGAACTAAGGCGAATTCCGTGTTAGACATTGGGCTAGCTCTTCAGGGAAAGGTCGGAATCAAAAATCAAGAGAGAATTCAGCTTTCCAGCCTGTGGGGAACAGGAATATGTGTTTCATTTTCATTTCTGAGGTGTTTGTCAAAAGTGATGTTTTTGGCTGAATTGAGAAATAAGGCGAATGCTGTGTTAGACCTTGGGCTACCTCTTCAGGGTAGGCTCGGAATCAAAATTCAAGCGAGAATTCGGCTTTCCAGCATGTGGGGAACAGGAATATGTGTTTCTTTTTCATTTCTGATGTGTTTGTCAAAAGTGATGTTTTTTGGCTGAATTGAGAACTAAGGCGAATTCCGTGTTAGACATTGGGCTAGCTCTTCAGGGAAAGGTCGGAATCAAAAATCAAGAGAGAATTCAGCTTTCCAGCCTGTGGGGAACAGGAATATGTGTTTCATTTTCATTTCTGAGGTGTTTGTCAAAAGTGATGTTTTTGGACTGAATTGAATCCTAAGGCGAATGCTGTGTTAGACTTTGGGCTAGCTCTTCAGGGTAGGCTCGGAATCGAAAATCAAGCGAGAATTCGGCTTTCCAGCATGTGGGGAACAGGAATATGTGTTTCTTTTTCATTTCTGAGGTGTTTGTCAAAAGTGATGTTTTTGGACAATTGAATCCTAAGGGGAATGCTGTGTTAGACTTTGGGCTAGCTCTTTAGGGTAGGCTCGGAATCGAAAATCAAGCGAGAATTTGGCTTTCCAGCACGTGGGGAACAGGAATATTTCTTTCTTTTTCATTTCTGAGGTGTTTGTCAAAAGTGATGTTTTTGGGCTGAATTGAGAAATAAGGCGAATGCTGTGTTAGACCTTGGGCTAGCTCTTCAGGGTAGGCTCGGAATCAAAATTCAAGCGAGAATTCGGCTTTCCAGCCCGTGGGGAACAGGAATATGTGTTTCTTTTTCATTTCTGAGGTGTTTGTCAAAAGTCATGTTTTTTGGCTGTATTGAGTCCTAAGGCGAATGCTGTGTTAGACTTTGGGCTAGCTCTTCAGGGTAGGCTCGGAATCAAAATTCAAGTGAGAATTCGGCTTTCCAGCCCGTGGGGAACAGGAATATGTGTTTCTTTTTCATTTCTGAGGTGTTTGTCAAAAGTGATGTTTTTGGACTGAATTGAATCCTAAGGCGAATGCTCTGTTAGACTTTGGGCTAGCTCTTCAGGGTAGGCTCGGAATCGAAAATCAAGCGAGAATTCGGCTTTCCAGCCTGTGGGGAACAGGAATATGTGTTTCATTTTCATTTCTGAGGTGTTTGTCAAAAGTCATGTTTTTTGGCTTTATTGAGTCCTAAGGCGAATGCTGTGTTAGACTTTGGGCTAGCTCTTCAGGGAAAGGTCGGAATCAAAAATCAAGCGAGAATTCGGCTTTCCAGCCTGTGGGGAACAGGAATATGTGTTTCATTTTCATTTCTGAGGTGTTTGTCAAAAGTCATGTTTTTTGGCTGTATTGAGTCCTAAGGCGAATGCTGTGTTAGACTTTCGGCTAGCTCTTCAGGGTAGGCTCGGAATCGAAAATCAAGCGAGAATTCGGCTTTCCAGCATGTGGGGAACAGGAATATGTGTTTCTTTTTCATTTCTGAGGTGTTTGTCAAAAGTGATGTTTTTGGACAATTGAATCCTAAGGGGAATGCTGTGTTAGACTTTGGGCTAGCTCTTTAGGGTAGGCTCGGAATCGAAAATCAAGCGAGAATTTGGCTTTCCAGCACGTGGGGAACAGGAATATTTCTTTCTTTTTCATTTCTGAGGTGTTTGTCAAAAGTGATGTTTTTGGGCTGAATTGAGAAATAAGGCGAATGCTGTGTTAGACCTTGGGCTAGCTCTTCAGGGTAGGCTCGGAATCAAAATTCAAGCGAGAATTCGGCTTTCCAGCCCGTGGGGAACAGGAATATGTGTTTCTTTTTCATTTCTGAGGTGTTTGTCAAAAGTCATGTTTTTTGGCTGTATTGAGTCCTAAGGCGAATGCTGTGTTAGACTTTGGGCTAGCTCTTCAGGGTAGGCTCGGAATCAAAATTCAAGCGAGAATTCGGCTTTCCAGCCCGTGGGGAACAGGAATATGTGTTTCTTTTTCATTTCTGAGGTGTTTGTCAAAAGTGATGTTTTTGGACTGAATTGAATCCTAAGGCGAATGCTCTGTTAGACTTTGGGCTAGCTCTTCAGGGTAGGCTCGGAATCGAAAATCAAGCGAGAATTCGGCTTTCCAGCCTGTGGGGAACAGGAATATGTGTTTCATTTTCATTTCTGAGGTGTTTGTCAAAAGTCATGTTTTTTGGCTGTATTGAGTCCTAAGGCGAATGCTGTGTTAGACTTTCGGCTAGCTCTTCAGGGTAGGCTCGGAATCGAAAATCAAGCGAGAATTTGGCTTTCCAGCACGTGGGGAACAGGAATATGTCTTTCTTTTTCATTTCTGAGGTGTTTGTCAAAAGTGATGTTTTTGGGCTGAATTGAATCCTAAGGCGAATGCTGTGTTAGACCTTGGGCTAGCTCTTCAGGGTAGGCTCGGAATCAAAAATCAAGCGAGAATTCGGCTTTCCAGCCCATGGGGAACAGGAATATGTGTTTCTTTTTCATTTCTGAGGTGTTTGTCAAAAGTCATGTTTTTGGGCTGAATTGAGAAATAAGGCGAATGCTGTGTTAGACCTTGGGCTAGCTCTTCAGGGTAGGCTCGGAATCAAAATTCAAGCGAGAATTCGGCTTTCCAGCATGTGGGGAACAGGAATATGTGTTTCTTTTTCATTTCTGATGTGTTTGTCAAAAGTGATGTTTTTTGGCTGAATTGAGAACTAAGGCGAATTCCGTGTTAGACATTGGGCTAGCTCTTCAGGGAAAGGTCGGAATCAAAAATCAAGAGAGAATTCAGCTTTCCAGCCTGTGGGGAAGAGGAATATGTGTTTCATTTTCATTTCTGAGGTGTTTGTCAAAAGTGATGTTTTTGGACTGAATTGAATCCTAAGGCGAATGCTGTGTTAGACTTTGGGCTAGCTCTTCAGGGTAGGCTCGGAATCGAAAATCAAGCGAGAATTTGGCTTTCCAGCCTGTGGGGAACAGGAATATGTGTTTCATTTTCATTTCTGAGGTGTTTGTCAAAAGTCATGTTTTTTGGCTGTATTGAGTCCTAAGGCGAATGCTGTGTTAGACTTTGGGCTAGCTCTTCAGGGAAGGGTCGGAATCAAAAATCAAGCGAGAATTCGGCTTTCCAGCCTGTGGGGAACAGGAATATGTGTTTCATTTTCATTTCTGAGGTGTTTGTCAAAAGTCATGTTTTTTGGCTGTATTGAGTCCTAAGGCGAATGCTGTGTTAGACTTTGGGCTAGCTCTTCAGGGTAGGCTCGGAATCGAAAATCAAGCGAGAATTCGGCTTTCCAGCACGTGGGGAACAGGAATATGTGTTTCTTTTTCATTTCTGAGGTGTTTGTCAAAAGTGATGTTTTTGGGCTGAATTGAGAAATAAGGCGAATGCTGTGTTAGACCTTGGGCTAGCTCTTCAGGGTAGGCTCGGAATCAAAATTCAAGCGAGAATTCGGCTTTCCAGCATGTGGGGAACAGGAATATGTGTTTCTTTTTCATTTCTGATGTGTTTGTCAAAAGTGATGTTTTTTGGCTGAATTGAGAACTAAGGCGAATTCCGTGTTAGACATTGGGCTAGCTCTTCAGGGAAAGGTCGGAATCAAAAATCAAGAGAGAATTCAGCTTTCCAGCCTGTGGGGAACAGGAATATGTGTTTCATTTTCATTTCTGAGGTGTTTGTCAAAAGTGATGTTTTTTGGCTGAATTGAGAAATAAGGCGAATGCTGTGTTAGACCTTGGGCTACCTCTTCAGGGTAGGCTCGGAATCAAAATTCAAGCGAGAATTCGGCTTTCCAGCATGTGGGGAACAGGAATATGTGTTTCTTTTTCATTTCTGATGTGTTTGTCAAAAGTGATGTTTTTTGGCTGAATTGAGAACTAAGGCGAATTCCGTGTTAGACATTGGGCTAGCTCTTCAGGGAAAGGTCGGAATCAAAAATCAAGAGAGAATTCAGCTTTCCAGCCTGTGGGGAACAGGAATATGTGTTTCATTTTCATTTCTGAGGTGTTTGTCAAAAGTGATGTTTTTGGGCTGAATTGAGTCCTAAGGCGAATGCTGTGTTAGACCTTGGGCTAGCTCTTCAGGGTAGGCTCGGAATCAAAATTCAAGCGAGAATTCGGCTTTCCAGCCCGTGGGGAACAGGAATATGTGTTTCTTTTTCATTTCTGAGGTGTTTGTCAAAAGTCATGTTTTTTGGCTGTATTGAGTCCTAAGGTGAATGCTGTGTTAGACTTTGGGCTAGCTCTTCAGGGTAGGCTCGGAATCAAAATTCAAGCGAGAATTCGGCTTTCCAGCCCGTGGGGAACAGGAATATGTGTTTCTTTTTCATTTCTGAGGTGTTTGTCAAAAGTGATGTTTTTGGGCTGAATTGAATCCTAAGGCGAATGCTGTGTTAGACTTTGGGCTAGCTCTTCAGGGTAGGCTCGGAATCGAAAATCAAGCGAGAATTCAGCTTTCCAGCATGTGGGGAACAGGAATATGTCTTTCTTTTTCATTTCTGATGTGTTTGTCAAAAGTCATGTTTTTTGGCTGTATTGAGTCCTAAGGCGAATGCTGTGTTAGACTTTGGGCTAGCTCTTCAGGGTAGGCTCGGAATCAAAATTCAAGCGAGAATTCGGCTTTCCAGCCCGTGGGGAACAGGAATATGTGTTTCTTTTTCATTTCTGAGGTGTTTGTCAAAAGTGATGTTTTTGGGCTGAATTGAATCCTAAGGCGAATGCTGTGTTAGACTTTGGGCTAGCTCTTCAGGGTAGGCTCGGAATCGAAAATCAAGCGAGAATTCGGCTTTCCAGCATGTGGGGAACAGGAATATGTGTTTCTTTTTCATTTCTGAGGTGTTTGTCAAAAGTGATGTTTTTGGACAATTGAATCCTAAGGCGAATACTGTGTTAGACATTGGGCTAGCTCTTTAGGGTAGGCTCGGAATCGAAAATCAAGCGAGAATTTGGCTTTCCAGCACGTGGGGAACAGGAATATTTCTTTCTTTTTCATTTCTGAGGTGTTTGTCAAAAGTGATGTTTTTGGGCTGAATTGAGAAATAAGGCGAATGCTGTGTTAGACCTTGGGCTAGCTCTTCAGGGTAGGCTCGGAATCAAAATTCAAGCGAGAATTCGGCTTTCCAGCCCGTGGGGAACAGGAATATGTGTTTCTTTTTCATTTCTGAGGTGTTTGTCAAAAGTCATGTTTTTTGGCTGTATTGAGTCCTAAGGTGAATGCTGTGTTAGACTTTGGGCTAGCTCTTCAGGGTAGGCTCGGAATCAAAATTCAAGCGAGAATTTGGCTTTCCAGCCCGTGGGGAACAGGAATATGTGTTTCTTTTTCATTTCTGAGGTGTTTGTCAAAAGTGATGTTTTTGGGCTGAATTGAATCCTAAGGCGAATGCTGTGTTAGACTTTGGGCTAGCTCTTCAGGGTAGGCTCGGAATCGAAAATCAAGCGAGAATTCAGCTTTCCAGCATGTGGGGAACAGGAATATGTCTTTCTTTTTCATTTCTGAGGTGTTTGTCAAAAGTGATGTTTTTGGGCTGAATTGAATCCTAAGGCGAATGCTGTGTTAGACCTTGGGCTAGCTCTTCAGGGAAAGGTCGGAATCAAAAATCAAGCAAGAATTCGGCTTTCCAGCCCATGGGGAACAGGAATATGTGTTTCTTTTTCATTTCTGAGGTGTTTGTCAAAAGTGATGTTTTTGGGCTGAATTGAATCCTAAGGCGAATGCTGTGTTAGACTTTGGGCTAGCTCTTCAGGGTAGGCTCGGAATCGAAAATCAAGCGAGAATTCGGCTTTCCAGCATGTGGGGAACAGGAATTTGTGTTTCTTTTTCATTTCTGAGGTGTTTGTCAAAAGTGATGTTTTTGGACTGAATTGAATCCTAAGGCGAATGCTGTGTTAGACTTTCGGCTAGCTCTTCAGGGTAGGCTCGGAATCGAAAATCAAGCGAGAATTTGGCTTTCCAGCACGTGGGGAACAGGAATATGTCTTTCTTTTTCATTTCTGAGGTGTTTGTCAAAAGTGATGTTTTTGGGCTGAATTGAATCCTAAGGCGAATGCTGTGTTAGACCTTGGGCTAGCTCTTCAGGGAAAGTTCGGAATCAAAAATCAAGCGAGAATTTGGCTTTCCAGCCTGTGGGGAACAGGAATATGTGTTTCTTTTTCATTTCTGAGGTGTTTGTCAAAAGTGATGTTTTTGGGCTGAATTGAGAAATAAGGCGAATGCTGTGTTAGACCTTGGGCTAGCTCTTCAGGGTAGGTCTCGGAATCAAAATTCAAGCGAGAATTCGGCTTTCCAGCATGTGGGGAACAGGAATATGTGTTTCTTTTTCATTTCTGATGTGTTTGTCAAAAGTGATGTTTTTTGGCTGAATTGAGAACTAAGGCGAATTCCGTGTTAGACATTGGGCTAGCTTTTCAGGGAAAGGTCGGAATCAAAAATCAAGAGAGAATTCAGCTTTCCAGCCTGTGGGGAACAGGAATATGTGTTTCATTTTCATTTCTGAGGTGTTTGTCAAAAGTGATGTTTTTGGCTGAATTGAGAAATAAGGCGAATGCTGTGTTAGACCTTGGGCTACCTCTTCAGGGTAGGCTCGGAATCAAAATTCAAGCGAGAATTCGGCTTTCCAGCATGTGGGGAACAGGAATATGTGTTTCTTTTTCATTTCTGATGTGTTTGTCAAAAGTGATGTTTTTTGGCTGAATTGAGAACTAAGGCGAATTCCGTGTTAGACATTGGGCTAGCTCTTCAGGGAAAGGTCGGAATCAAAAATCAAGAGAGAATTCAGCTTTCCAGCCTGTGGGGAACAGGAATATGTGTTTCATTTTCATTTCTGAGGTGTTTGTCAAAAGTGATGTTTTTGGACTGAATTGAATCCTAAGGCGAATGCTGTGTTAGACTTTGGGCTAGCTCTTCAGGGTAGGCTCGGAATCGAAAATCAAGCGAGAATTCGGCTTTCCAGCATGTGGGGAACAGGAATATGTGTTTCTTTTTCATTTCTGAGGTGTTTGTCAAAAGTGATGTTTTTGGACAATTGAATCCTAAGGGGAATGCTGTGTTAGACTTTGGGCTAGCTCTTTAGGGTAGGCTCGGAATCGAAAATCAAGCGAGAATTTGGCTTTCCAGCACGTGGGGAACAGGAATATTTCTTTCTTTTTCATTTCTGAGGTGTTTGTCAAAAGTGATGTTTTTGGGCTGAATTGAGAAATAAGGCGAATGCTGTGTTAGACCTTGGGCTAGCTCTTCAGGGTAGGCTCGGAATCAAAATTCAAGCGAGAATTCGGCTTTCCAGCCCGTGGGGAACAGGAATATGTGTTTCTTTTTCATTTCTGAGGTGTTTGTCAAAAGTCATGTTTTTTGGCTGTATTGAGTCCTAAGGCGAATGCTGTGTTAGACTTTGGGCTAGCTCTTCAGGGTAGGCTCGGAATCAAAATTCAAGCGAGAATTCGGCTTTCCAGCCCGTGGGGAACAGGAATATGTGTTTCTTTTTCATTTCTGAGGTGTTTGTCAAAAGTGATGTTTTTGGACTGAATTGAATCCTAAGGCGAATGCTCTGTTAGACTTTGGGCTAGCTCTTCAGGGTAGGCTCGGAATCGAAAATCAAGCGAGAATTCGGCTTTCCAGCCTGTGGGGAACAGGAATATGTGTTTCATTTTCATTTCTGAGGTGTTTGTCAAAAGTCATGTTTTTTGGCTGTATTGAGTCCTAAGGCGAATGCTGTGTTAGACTTTCGGCTAGCTCTTCAGGGTAGGCTCGGAATCGAAAATCAAGCGAGAATTTGGCTTTCCAGCATGTGGGGAACAGGAATATGTCTTTCTTTTTCATTTCTGAGGTGTTTGTCAAAAGTGATGTTTTTGGGCTGAATTGAATCCTAAGGCGAATGCTGTGTTAGACCTTGGGCTAGCTCTTCAGGGTAGGCTCGGAATCAAAAATCAAGCGAGAATTCGGCTTTCCAGCCCATGGGGAACAGGAATATGTGTTTCTTTTTCATTTCTGAGGTGTTTGTCAAAAGTCATGTTTTTGGGCTGAATTGAGAAATAAGGCGAATGCTGTGTTAGACCTTGGGCTAGCTCTTCAGGGTAGGCTCGGAATCAAAATTCAAGCGAGAATTCGGCTTTCCAGCATGTGGGGAACAGGAATATGTGTTTCTTTTTCATTTCTGATGTGTTTGTCAAAAGTGATGTTTTTTGGCTGAATTGAGAACTAAGGCGAATTCCGTGTTAGACATTGGGCTAGCTCTTCAGGGAAAGGTCGGAATCAAAAATCAAGAGAGAATTCAGCTTTCCAGCCTGTGGGGAAGAGGAATATGTGTTTCATTTTCATTTCTGAGGTGTTTGTCAAAAGTGATGTTTTTGGACTGAATTGAATCCTAAGGCGAATGCTGTGTTAGACTTTGGGCTAGCTCTTCAGGGTAGGCTCGGAATCGAAAATCAAGCGAGAATTTGGCTTTCCAGCCTGTGGGGAACAGGAATATGTGTTTCATTTTCATTTCTGAGGTGTTTGTCAAAAGTCATGTTTTTTGGCTGTATTGAGTCCTAAGGCGAATGCTGTGTTAGACTTTGGGCTAGCTCTTCAGGGAAGGGTCGGAATCAAAAATCAAGCGAGAATTCGGCTTTCCAGCCTGTGGGGAACAGGAATATGTGTTTCATTTTCATTTCTGAGGTGTTTGTCAAAAGTCATGTTTTTTGGCTGTATTGAGTCCTAAGGCGAATGCTGTGTTAGACTTTGGGCTAGCTCTTCAGGGTAGGCTCGGAATCGAAAATCAAGCGAGAATTCGGCTTTCCAGCACGTGGGGAACAGGAATATGTGTTTCTTTTTCATTTCTGAGGTGTTTGTCAAAAGTGATATTTTTGGGCTGAATTGAGAAATAAGGCGAATGCTGTGTTAGACCTTGGGCTAGCTCTTCAGGGTAGGCTCGGAATCAAAATTCAAGCGAGAATTCGGCTTTCCAGCATGTGGGGAACAGGAATATGTGTTTCTTTTTCATTTCTGATGTGTTTGTCAAAAGTGATGTTTTTTGGCTGAATTGAGAACTAAGGCGAATTCCGTGTTAGACATTGGGCTAGCTTTTCAGGGAAAGGTCGGAATCAAAAATCAAGAGAGAATTCAGCTTTCCAGCCTGTGGGGAACAGGAATATGTGTTTCATTTTCATTTCTGAGGTGTTTGTCAAAAGTGATGTTTTTGGCTGAATTGAGAAATAAGGCGAATGCTGTGTTAGACCTTGGGCTACCTCTTCAGGGTAGGCTCGGAATCAAAATTCAAGCGAGAATTCGGCTTTCCAGCATGTGGGGAACAGGAATATGTGTTTCTTTTTCATTTCTGATGTGTTTGTCAAAAGTGATGTTTTTTGGCTGAATTGAGAACTAAGGCGAATTCCGTGTTAGACATTGGGCTAGCTCTTCAGGGAAAGGTCGGAATCAAAAATCAAGAGAGAATTCAGCTTTCCAGCCTGTGGGGAACAGGAATATGTGTTTCATTTTCATTTCTGAGGTGTTTGTCAAAAGTGATGTTTTTGGACTGAATTGAATCCTAAGGCGAATGCTGTGTTAGACTTTGGGCTAGCTCTTCAGGGTAGGCTCGGAATCGAAAATCAAGCGAGAATTCGGCTTTCCAGCATGTGGGGAACAGGAATATGTGTTTCTTTTTCATTTCTGAGGTGTTTGTCAAAAGTGATGTTTTTGGACAATTGAATCCTAAGGGGAATGCTGTGTTAGACTTTGGGCTAGCTCTTTAGGGTAGGCTCGGAATCGAAAATCAAGCGAGAATTTGGCTTTCCAGCACGTGGGGAACAGGAATATTTCTTTCTTTTTCATTTCTGAGGTGTTTGTCAAAAGTGATGTTTTTGGGCTGAATTGAGAAATAAGGCGAATGCTGTGTTAGACCTTGGGCTAGCTCTTCAGGGTAGGCTCGGAATCAAAATTCAAGCGAGAATTCGGCTTTCCAGCCCGTGGGGAACAGGAATATGTGTTTCTTTTTCATTTCTGAGGTGTTTGTCAAAAGTCATGTTTTTTGGCTGTATTGAGTCCTAAGGCGAATGCTGTGTTAGACTTTGGGCTAGCTCTTCAGGGTAGGCTCGGAATCAAAATTCAAGCGAGAATTCGGCTTTCCAGCCCGTGGGGAACAGGAATATGTGTTTCTTTTTCATTTCTGAGGTGTTTGTCAAAAGTGATGTTTTTGGACTGAATTGAATCCTAAGGCGAATGCTCTGTTAGACTTTGGGCTAGCTCTTCAGGGTAGGCTCGGAATCGAAAATCAAGCGAGAATTCGGCTTTCCAGCCTGTGGGGAACAGGAATATGTGTTTCATTTTCATTTCTGAGGTGTTTGTCAAAAGTCATGTTTTTTGGCTGTATTGAGTCCTAAGGCGAATGCTGTGTTAGACTTTCGGCTAGCTCTTCAGGGTAGGCTCGGAATCGAAAATCAAGCGAGAATTTGGCTTTCCAGCATGTGGGGAACAGGAATATGTCTTTCTTTTTCATTTCTGAGGTGTTTGTCAAAAGTGATGTTTTTGGGCTGAATTGAATCCTAAGGCGAATGCTGTGTTAGACCTTGGGCTAGCTCTTCAGGGTAGGCTCGGAATCAAAAATCAAGCGAGAATTCGGCTTTCCAGCCCATGGGGAACAGGAATATGTGTTTCTTTTTCATTTCTGAGGTGTTTGTCAAAAGTCATGTTTTTGGGCTGAATTGAGAAATAAGGCGAATGCTGTGTTAGACCTTGGGCTAGCTCTTCAGGGTAGGCTCGGAATCAAAATTCAAGCGAGAATTCGGCTTTCCAGCATGTGGGGAACAGGAATATGTGTTTCTTTTTCATTTCTGATGTGTTTGTCAAAAGTGATGTTTTTTGGCTGAATTGAGAACTAAGGCGAATTCCGTGTTAGACATTGGGCTAGCTCTTCAGGGAAAGGTCGGAATCAAAAATCAAGAGAGAATTCAGCTTTCCAGCCTGTGGGGAAGAGGAATATGTGTTTCATTTTCATTCTGAGGTGTTTGTCAAAAGTGATGTTTTTGGACTGAATTGAATCCTAAGGCGAATGCTGTGTAGACTTTGGGCTAGCTCTTCAGGGTAGGCTCGGAATCGAAAATCAAGCGAGAATTTGCTTTCCAGCCTGTGGGGAACAGGAATATGTGTTTCATTTTCATTTCTGAGGTGTTTGTCAAAAGTCATGTTTTTTGGCTGTATTGAGTCCTAAGGCGAATGCTGTGTTAGACTTTGGGCTAGCTCTTCAGGGAAGGGTCGGAATCAAAAATCAAGCGAGAATTCGGCTTTCCAGCCTGTGGGGAACAGGAATATGTGTTTCATTTTCATTTCTGAGGTGTTTGTCAAAGTCATGTTTTTTGGCTGTATTGAGTCCTAAGGCGAATGCTGTGTTAGACTTTGGGCTAGCTCTTCAGGTAGGCTCGGAATCGAAAATCAAGCGAGAATTCGGCTTTCAGCACGTGGGGAACAGGAATATGTGTTTCTTTTTCATTTCTGAGGTGTTTGTCAAAAGTGATATTTTTGGGCTGAATTGAGAAATAAGGCGAATGCTGTGTTAGACCTTGGGCCTAGCTCTTCAGGTAGGCTCGGAATCAAATTCAAGCGAGAATTCGGCTTTCCAGCATGTGGGGAACAGGAATATGTGTTTCTTTTTCATTTCTGATGTGTTTGTCAAAAGTGATGTTTTTGGCTGAATTGAGAACTAAGGCGAATTCCGTGTTAGACATTGGGCTAGCTCTTCAGGGAAAGGTCGGAATCAAAAATCAAGAGAGAATTCAGCTTTCCAGCCTGTGGGGAACAGGAATATGTGTTTCATTTTCATTTCTGAGGTGTTTGTCAAAAGTGATGTTTTTTGGCTGAATTGAGAAATAAGGCGAATGCTGTGTTAGACCTTGGGCTACCTCTTCAGGGTAGGCTCGGAATCAAAATTCAAGCGAGAATTCGGCTTTCAGCATGTGGGGAACAGGAATATGTGTTTCTTTTTCATTTCTGATGTGTTTGTCAAAAGTGATGTTTTTTGGCTGAATTGAGAACTAAGGCGAATTCCGTGTTAGACATTGGGCTAGCTCTTCAGGAAAGGTCGGAATCAAAAAATCAAGAGAGAATTCAGCTTTCCAGCCTGTGGGGAACAGGAATATGTGTTTCATTTTCATTTCTGATGTGTTTGTCAAAAGTCATGTTTTTTGGCTGTATTGAGTCCTAAGGCAAATGCTGTGTTAGACTTTGGGCTAGCTCTTCAGGGTAGGCTCGGAATCAAAATTCAAGCGAGAATTCGGCTTTCCAGCCCGTGGGGAACAGGAATATGTGTTTCTTTTTCATTTCTGAGGTGTTTGTCAAAAGTGATGTTTTTGGGCTGAATTGAATCCTAAGGCGAATGCTGTGTTAGACTTTGGGCTAGCTCTTCAGGGTAGGCTCGGAATCGAAAATCAAGCGAGAATTCGGCTTTCCAGCATGTGGGGAACAGGAATATGTGTTTCTTTTTCATTTCTGAGGTGTTTGTCAAAAGTGATGTTTTGGACAATTGAATCCTAAGGCGAATACTGTGTTAGACATTGGGCTAGCTCTTTAGGGTAGGCTCGGAATCGAAAATCAAGCGAGAATTTGGCTTTCCAGCACGTGGGGAACAGGAATATTTCTTTCTTTTTCATTTCTGAGGTGTTTGTCAAAAGTGATGTTTTTGGGCTGAATTGAGTCCTAAGGCGAATGCTGTGTTAGACTTTGGGCTAGCTCTTCAGGGAAGGGTCGGAATCAAAAATCAAGCGAGAATTCGGCTTTCCAGCCTGTGGGGAACAGGAATATGTGTTTCATTTTCATTTCTGAGGTGTTTGTCAAAAGTCATGTTTTTTGGCTGTATTGAGTCCTAAGGCGAATGCTGTGTTAGACTTTGGGCTAGCTCTTCAGGGTAGGCTCGGAATCGAAAATCAAGCGAGAATTCGGCTTTCCAGCACGTGGGGAACAGGAATATGTGTTTCTTTTTCATTTCTGAGGTGTTTGTCAAAAGTGATATTTTTGGGCTGAATTGAGAAATAAGGCGAATGCTGTGTTAGACCTTGGGCTAGCTCTTCAGGGTAGGCTCGGAATCAAAATTCAAGCGAGAATTCGGCTTTCCAGCATGTGGGGAACAGGAATATGTGTTTCTTTTTCATTTCTGATGTGTTTGTCAAAAGTGATGTTTTTTTGGCTGAATTGAGAACTAAGGCGAATTCCGTGTTAGACATTGGGCTAGCTCTTCAGGGAAAGGTCGGAATCAAAATCAAGAGAGAATTCAGCTTTCCAGCCTGTGGGGAACAGGAATATGTGTTTCATTTTCATTTCTGAGGTGTTTGTCAAAAGTGATGTTTTTTGGCTGAATTGAGAAATAAGGCGAATGCTGTGTTAGACCTTGGGCTACCTCTTCAGGGTAGGCTCGGAATCAAAATTCAAGCGAGAATTCGGCTTTCCAGCATGTGGGGAACAGGAATATGTGTTTCTTTTTCATTTCTGATGTGTTTGTCAAAGTGATGTTTTTTGGCTGAATTGAGAACTAAGGCGAATTCCGTGTTAGACATTGGGCTAGCTCTTCAGGGAAAGGTCGGAATCAAAAATCAAGAGAGAATTCAGCTTTCCAGCCTGTGGGGAACAGGAATATGTGTTTCATTTTCATTTCTGATGTGTTTGTCAAAAGTCATGTTTTTTGGCTGTATTGAGTCCTAAGGCAAATGCTGTGTTAGACTTTGGGCTAGCTCTTCAGGGTAGGCTCGGAATCAAAATTCAAGCGAGAATTCGGCTTTCCAGCCCGTGGGAACAGGAATATGTGTTTCTTTTTCATTTCTGAGGTGTTTGTCAAAAGTGATGTTTTTGGGCTGAATTGAATCCTAAGGCGAATGCTGTGTTAGACTTTGGGCTAGCTCTTCAGGGTAGGCTCGGAATCGAAAATCAAGCGAGAATTCGGCTTTCCAGCATGTGGGAACAGGAATATGTGTTTCTTTTTCATTTCTGAGGTGTTTGTCAAAAGTGATGTTTTTGGACAATTGAATCCTAAGGCGAATACTGTGTTAGACATTGGGCTAGCTCTTTAGGGTAGGCTCGGAATCGAAAATCAAGCGAGAATTTGGCTTTCCAGCACGTGGGGAACAGGAATATTTCTTTCTTTTTCATTTCTGAGGTGTTTGTCAAAAGTGATGTTTTTGGGCTGAATGAGAAATAAGGCGAATGCTGTGTTAGACCTTGGGCTAGCTCTTCAGGGTAGGCTCGGAATCAAAATTCAAGCGAGAATTCGGCTTTCCAGCCGTGGGGAACAGGAATATGTGTTTCTTTTTCATTTCTGAGGTGTTTGTCAAAAGTCATGTTTTTTGGCTGTATTGAGTCCTAAGGTGAATGCTGTGTTAGACTTTGGGCTAGCTCTTCAGGGTAGGCTCGGAATCAAAATTCAAGCGAGAATTCGGCTTTCCAGCCCGTGGGGAACAGGAATATGTGTTTCTTTTTCATTTCTGAGGTGTTTGTCAAAAGTGATGTTTTTGGGCTGAATTGAATCCTAAGGCGAATGCTGTGTTAGACTTTGGGCTAGCTCTTCAGGGTAGGCTCGGAATCGAAAATCAAGCGAGAATTCAGCTTTCCAGCATGTGGGGAACAGGAATATGTCTTTCTTTTTCATTTCTGATGTGTTTGTCAAAAGTCATGTTTTTTGGCTGTATTGAGTCCTAAGGCGAATGCTGTGTTAGACTTTGGGCTAGCTCTTCAGGGTAGGCTCGGAATCAAAATTCAAGCGAGAATTCGGCTTTCCAGCCCGTGGGGAACAGGAATATGTGTTTCTTTTTCATTTCTGAGGTGTTTGTCAAAAGTGATGTTTTTGGGCTGAATTGAATCCTAAGGCGAATGCTGTGTTAGACTTTGGGCTAGCTCTTCAGGGTAGGCTCGGAATCGAAAATCAAGCGAGAATTCGGCTTTCCAGCATGTGGGGAACAGGAATATGTGTTTCTTTTTCATTTCTGAGGTGTTTGTCAAAAGTGATGTTTTTGGACAATTGAATCCTAAGGCGAATACTGTGTTAGACATTGGGCTAGCTCTTTAGGTAGGCTCGGAATTGAAAATCAAGCGAGAATTTGGCTTTCCAGCACGTGGGGAACAGGAATATTTCTTTCTTTTTCATTTCTGAGGTGTTTGTCAAAGTGATGTTTTGGGCTGAATTGAGAAATAAGGCGAATGCTGTGTTAGACCTTGGGCTAGCTCTTCAGGGTAGGCTCGGAATCAAAATTCAAGCGAGAATTCGGCTTTCCAGCCCGTGGGGAACAGGAATATGTGTTTCTTTTTCATTTCTGAGGTGTTTGTCAAAAGTCATGTTTTTTGGCTGTATTGAGTCCTAAGGTGAATGCTGTGTTAGACTTTGGCTAGCTCTTCAGGGTAGGCTCG
>JALIGW010000303.1:12500-62500 GCA_023053685.1 Diadophis punctatus similis
CTCTCATGTCTCCCTTTCCATCTCGATAGATAGATAGATAGATAGATAGATAGATAGATAGATAGATAGATAGATAGATAGATAGATAGATAGATAGATAGATAGATAGATAGATAGATGATAGATGACAGACATGGATGGATGGAAGGATGGATGGATGGAGTGGATGGATGGATATATGGATGATAGATTAGATAGATAGATAGATATGATAGATATGATAGATAGATAGATAGATATAGATAGATAGATAGATAGATAGATAGATAGATAGATAGATAGATAGATAGACAGACTGACAGACAGACAGATAGATAGATAGATAGATAGATAGATAGATAGATAGATAGATAGATAACAGAGCTGGATGGATGGAAGGATGGGCGGAAGGATGGATGGATGGATATATGGATATATGGATGATAGATTAGATAGATAGATATGATAGATAGATAGATAGATAGATAGATAGATAGATAGATAGATAGATAGACAGACAGACAGACAGACAGACAGACAGACAGACAGACAGACAGACAGACAGATAGATGGAATAGATAGATGACAGAGATGGATGGATGGAATGATGTGTGGAAAGATGAATGGATGGATATTTGGAGGTATGGATGATAGATAGATTATGTAGATGGATGGATGGATGGGTGGATGGATGGATGGAGAGAGAGAGAGAGATAAATAGAGACAGACAGACAGACAGACAGACAGACAGATAGATAGATAGATAGATATGTAGGTAGGTAGGTAGGTAGGTAGGTAGGTAGATGACAGAGATGGATGGATGGAAGGATGGATGGATGGAGTGGATGGATATATGGATGGATATATGGATGATTGATTAGATAGATAGATAGATAGATAGATAGATAGATAGATAGATAGATAGATGGATGGATGGATGGATGGATGGATGGATGGATGGATGGATGGATGGATGGATGGATGGATGGATGGATGGATGGATGGATGGATGGATGGATGGATGGATAGATAGATAGATAGATAGATGATGGATGGATGGATAGATAGATAGATAGATAGATAGATAGATAGATAGACAGACAGACAGACAGACAGACAGACAGACAGACAGACAGACAGACAGACAGACAGACAGACAGAGATGGGTGGATGGATGGATGGATGGATGGATGGATGGATGGATGGATGGATGGATGGATGGATGGATGGATGGATGGATGGAGTGGATGGATGGATATATGGATGATAGATTAGATAGATAGATAGATATGATAGATATGATAGATAGATAGATAGATAGATATGATAGATAGATAGATAGATAGATAGATAGATAGATAGATAGATAGATAGATAGACAGACAGACAGACAGACAGACAGACAGACAGACAGACAGACAGATAGATGGAATAGATAGATGACAGAGATGGATGGATGGAATGATGTGTGGAAAGATGAATGGATGGATATTTGGAGGTATGGATGATAGATAGATTATGTAGATGGATGGATGGATGGGTGGATGGATGGATGGAGAGAGAGAGAGAGATAAATAGAGACAGACAGACAGACAGACAGACAGACAGATAGATAGATAGATAGATATGTAGGTAGGTAGGTAGGTAGGTAGGTAGGTAGGTAGATGACAGAGATGGATGGATGGAAGGATGGATGGATGGAGTGGATGGATATATGGATGGATATATGGATGATTGATTAGATAGATAGATAGATAGATAGATAGATAGATAGATAGATAGATAGATAGATGGATGGATGGATGGATGGATGGATGGATGGATGGATGGATGGATGGATGGATGGATGGATGGATGGATGGATGGATGGATGGATGGATGGATGGATGGATGGATAGATAGATAGATAGATAGATAGATAGATAGATGGATGGATGGATGGATAGATAGATAGATAGATAGATAGATAGATAGATAGATAGATAGATAGATAGATAGACAGACAGACAGACAGACAGACAGACAGACAGACAGACAGACAGACAGACAGACAGACAGAGATGGGTGGATGGATGGATGGATGGATGGATGGATGGATGAATGGATGGATGGAAGGATGGGTGGAAGGATGGATGGATGGATATATGGATATATATCTATCTTCTCTCTCTCCCTCTCATGTCTCCCTTTCCATCTCGATAGATAGATAGATAGATAGATAGATAGATAGATAGATAGATAGATAGATAGATAGACAGACAGACAGACAGACAGACAGACAGACAGACAGACAGACAGACAGACAGACAGACAGACAGATAGATAGATAGATAGATAACAGAGATGGATGGATGGAAGGATGGGCGGAAGGATGGATGGATGGATATATGGATATATGGATGATAGATTAGATAGATAGATAGATATGATAGATAGACAGACAGACAGACAGACAGACAGACAGACAGATAGATAGATAGATAGATTACAGAGATGGATGGAAGGATGGGTGGAAAGATGAATGGATGCATATATGGAGGTATGGATGATAGATAGATAGATAGATAGATAGATAGATAGATAGATAGATAGATAGATAGATAGATAGATAGATAGATAGATAGATAGATAGATAGATAGATAGATAGATAGATAGATAGATAGATAGATGACAGAGATGGATGGATGGAATGATGTGTGGAAGGATGAATGGATGGATATTTGGAGGTATGGATGATAGATAGATTATGTAGATAGATGGATGGATGGATGGGTGGATGGATGGAGAGAGAGAGAGAGAGAGATAAATAGAGAGAGAGAGACAGACAGACAGAAAGACAGATAGATAGATAGATATGTAGGTAGGTAGGTAGGTAGGTAGGTAGGTAGGTAGATGACAGAGATGGATGGATGGAAGGATGGATGGATGGATGGAGTGGATGGATATATGGATGGATATATGGATGATTGATTAGATAGATAGATAGATAGATAGATAGATCGATAGATCGATAGATCGATAGATCGATAGATCGATAGATCGATAGATCGATCGATCGATAGATAGATAGATAGATAGATAGATGGATGGATGGATGGATGGATGGATAGATAGATAGATAGATAGATAGATAGATAGATAGATAGATAGATAGATAGATAGATAGATAGATAGATAGATAGATAGATAGATAGATAGATAGATAGATAGATAGATAGATAGATAGATGATAGATGACAGACATGGATGGATGGAAGGATGGATGGATGGAGTGGATGGATGGATATATGGATGATAGATTAGATAGATAGATAGATATGATAGATATGATAGATAGATAGATAGATAGATAGATAGATAGATAGATAGATAGATAGATAGATAGATAGATAGATAGATAGATAGATAGACAGACAGACAGACAGACAGACAGATAGATAGATAGATAGATAGATAGATAGATAGATAGATAGATAGATAGATAACAGAGATGGATGGATGGAAGGATGGGCGGAAGGATGGATGGATGGATATATGGATATATGGATGATAGATTAGATAGATAGATATGATAGATAGATAGATAGATAGATAGATAGATAGATAGATAGATAGATAGATAGATAAACAGACAGACAGACAGACAGACAGACAGACAGACAGACAGATAGATGGAATAGATAGATGACAGAGATGGATGGATGGAATGATGTGTGGAAAGATGAATGGATGGATATTTGGAGGTATGGATGATAGATAGATTATGTAGATGGATGGATGGATGGGTGGATGGATGGATGGAGAGAGAGAGAGAGATAAATAGAGACAGACAGACAGACAGACAGATAGATAGATAGATAGATATGTAGGTAGGTAGGTAGGTAGGTAGGTAGGTAGGTAGATGACAGAGATGGATGGATGGAAGGATGGATGGATGGAGTGGATGGATATATGGATGGATATATGGATGATTGATTAGATAGATAGATAGATAGATAGATAGATAGATAGATAGATAGATAGATAGATAGATAGATAGATAGATGGATGGATGGATGGATGGATGGATGGATGGATGGATGGATGGATGGATGGATGGATGGATGGATAGATAGATAGATAGATAGATAGATAGATAGATAGATGGATGGATGGATAGATAGATAGATAGATAGATAGATAGATAGATAGATAGATAGATAGATAGATAGACAGACAGACAGACAGACAGACAGACAGACAGACAGACAGACAGACAGACAGACAGACAGAGATGGGTGGATGGATGGATGGATGGATGGATGAATGGATGGATGGAAGGATGGGTGGAAGGATGGATGGATGGATATATGGATATATATCTATCTTCTCTCTCTCCCTCTCATGTCTCCCTTTCCATCTCGATAGATAGATAGATAGATAGATAGATAGATAGATAGATAGATAGATAGATAGATAGATAGATAGATAGATAGATAGATAGATAGACAGACAGACAGACAGACAGACAGACAGACAGACAGACAGACAGACAGACAGACAGACAGACAGACAGACAGACAGATAGATAGATAGATAGATAGATAACAGAGATGGATGGATGGAAGGATGGGCGGAAGGATGGATGGATGGATATATGGATATATGGATGATAGATTAGATAGATAGATAGATATGATAGATAGACAGACAGACAGACAGACAGACAGACAGACAGACAGACAGATAGATAGATAGATAGATTACAGAGATGGATGGAAGGATGGGTGGAAAGATGAATGGATGCATATATGGAGGTATGGATGATAGATAGATAGATAGATAGATAGATAGATAGATAGATAGATAGATAGATAGATAGATAGATAGATAGATAGATAGATAGATAGATAGATAGATAGATGACAGAGATGGATGGATGGAATGATGTGTGGAAGGATGAATGGATGGATATTTGGAGGTATGGATGATAGATAGATTATGTAGATAGATGGATGGATGGATGGGTGGATGGATGGAGAGAGAGAGAGAGAGAGATAAATAGAGAGAGAGAGACAGACAGACAGAAAGACAGATAGATAGATATGTAGGTAGGTAGGTAGGTAGGTAGGTAGGTAGGTAGGTAGATGACAGAGATGGATGGATGGAAGGATGGATGGATGGATGGAGTGGATGGATATATGGATGGATATATGGATGATTGATTAGATAGATAGATAGATAGATAGATAGATAGATAGATAGATAGATGGATGGATGGATGGATGGATGGATGGATGGATGGATGGATGGATGGATGGATGGATGGATGGATGGATGGATGGATGGAGTGGATGGATGGATATATGGATGATAGATTAGATAGATAGATAGATATGATAGATATGATAGATAGATAGATAGATAGATAGATAGATAGATAGATAGATAGATAGATAGACAGACAGACAGACAGACAGACAGATAGATAGATAGATAGATAGATAGATAGATAGATAGATAGATAGATAGATAGATAGATAGATAACAGAGATGGATGGATGGAAGGATGGGCGGAAGGATGGATGGATGGATATATGGATATATGGATGATAGATTAGATAGATAGATATGATAGATAGATAGATAGATAGATAGATAGATAGATAGATAGATAGATAGATAGATAGATAGATAGACAGACAGACAGACAGACAGACAGACAGACAGACAGACAGACAGACAGACAGACAGACAGACAGATAGATGGAATAGATAGATGACAGAGATGGATGGATGGAATGATGTGTGGAAAGATGAATGGATGGATATTTGGAGGTATGGATGATAGATAGATTATGTAGATGGATGGATGGATGGATGGGTGGATGGATGGATGGAGAGAGAGAGAGAGATAAATAGAGACAGACAGACAGACAGACAGACAGACAGACAGATAGATAGATAGATAGATATGTAGGTAGGTAGGTAGGTAGGTAGGTAGGTAGATGACAGAGATGGATGGATGGAAGGATGGATGGATGGAGTGGATGGATATATGGATGGATATATGGATGATTGATTAGATAGATAGATAGATAGATAGATAGATAGATAGATAGATAGATAGATAGATAGATGGATGGATGGATGGATGGATGGATGGATGGATGGATGGATGGATGGATGGATGGATGGATGGATGGATGGATGGATAGATAGATAGATGGATGGATGGATGGATGGATGGATAGATAGATAGATAGATAGATAGATAGATAGACAGACAGACAGACAGACAGACAGACAGACAGACAGACAGACAGACAGACAGACAGACAGACAGACAGACAGAGATGGGTGGATGGATGGATGGATGGATGGATGGATGGATGAATGGATGGATGGAAGGATGGGTGGAAGGATGGATGGATGGATATATGGATATATATCTATCTTCTCTCTCTCCCTCTCATGTCTCCCTTTCCATCTCGATAGATAGATAGATAGATAGATAGATAGATAGATAGATAGATAGATAGATAGATAGATAGATAGACAGACAGACAGACAGACAGACAGACAGACAGACAGACAGACAGACAGACAGACAGACAGACAGATAGATAGATAGATAGATAACAGAGATGGATGGATGGAAGGATGGGCGGAAGGATGGATGGATGGATATATGGATATATGGATGATAGATTAGATAGATAGATAGATATGATAGATAGACAGACAGACAGACAGACAGACAGACAGACAGACAGATAGATAGATAGATAGATTACAGAGATGGATGGAAGGATGGGTGGAAAGATGAATGGATGCATATATGGAGGTATGGATGATAGATAGATAGATAGATAGATAGATAGATAGATAGATAGATAGATAGATAGATAGATAGATAGATAGATGACAGAGATGGATGGATGGAATGATGTGTGGAAGGATGAATGGATGGATATTTGGAGGTATGGATGATAGATAGATTATGTAGATAGATGGATGGATGGATGGGTGGATGGATGGAGAGAGAGAGAGAGAGAGATAAATAGAGAGAGAGAGACAGACAGACAGAAAGACAGATAGATAGATAGGTAGGTAGGTAGGTAGGTAGGTAGGTAGGTAGGTAGGTAGATGACAGAGATGGATGGATGGAAGGATGGATGGATGGATGGAGTGGATGGATATATGGATGGATATATGGATGATTGATTAGATAGATAGATAGATAGATAGATAGATAGATAGATAGATAGATAGATAGATAGATAGATAGATAGATAGATAGATAGATAGATAGATAGATAGATGGATGGATGGATGGATGGATGGATGGATGGATGGATGGATGGATGGACGGACGGACAGACAGACAGACAGACAGACAGACAGACAGACAGACAGACAGACAGACAGACAGACAGACAGACAGACAGACAGACAGACAGATAGATAGATAGATAGATAGATAGTGTCAGATTCTAGACTCTGCCATTCAAAAGGAGAAGGGGGGTCTTGGTTCTGCTTGATCAAACTGTTACAACATACATCCGAATCTTAGACACCTGGGAACCTTCTCATCTTAGGATAGGATTTATGAGGGGCAATGAAAGTCAGTTGAATGGAAGGGTCTGTGGGAACGTAGGCTCATCTGTCCTTCTAGGAAAGAACTTTCACACCTTGTGTATTGGTTACTTTTGCATTCTGTCTAATGGGGAGGGGCACTAAGCTTTAAAAGTGCTTGCTTTGCCTGGAGGCATTTAGATCTTGCTTTGAATGAATGGATTGTTATTACAACTGCCAATAAAGGAATCCTTTTGAATCACTGACTCAGAAGTTCGTACTTTGAAGGTGGATGAGAAGGCAATCTTTACAGAAAGCAAGATCTGCAAAATTGGTCAACCCAGAGAAGCAACTTCGCTCTACTGAGGGGACCGTGCAAACCATATCAGAACAAAACCAGGAACAGGAGGAAACTGAATGCTGGGGGGAGACACCAATCACCACCCAGTCGGATGCCTGTTCCGCACTCCCCATCAAAGAGGTTGAGGGTGGTTTTGAGACCTCTGAGAAACCCCGCTGGTCCATCGGCATTGGGAAAAAGGACAGCTGGGATGGGAGAACCAGAGGAGTCACCCTTAATCAAAGGAATCAGAAATCTCGTTGGGAATTGGAGCTAGAAGCCCTCGCTGACCAGGAGGAACTCACCGAAGCACCGCTGAGGGAGGGGCGTCTGAAGAGATACCTAGCCCAGCTGGTGATGGAAACGTTGGAAAATCTCAACATCCGAGGGACCCCAGAAAGGCGACTAACGAGTGCCGGGAGCACAGCAACCGCTGAATAGGCCGGGGGAGCCAACAACCTCTGGGAAGCCGGCATGCAAATGGAGGACGCAGCAGGGGACCCAACAAATCCTCCCAGGGCAGCACACGCAGCATCACCCCTTCCTAATCAACTCCAAGCCCCACAACTAGAAAGGAAAACTCCCCCCCTGGGAGTGAAGTTTGATGGGGACCCGCACCAATTGGGATTCTTCGTAGCACACGTACTCACCTATATGAAATAATATGGACGTGAGTTCCAAACACAGGGATCCCAAGTGCGAGCAGTTACCTTAGCTCTGGAAGGAGGCACTGCCAGATGGATGGTGACCCTACATAACGACGACGCACCCGAACTGCGCAACTTTAACCAATTCATGACTGCCCTACGACGATGGTTCGAGGACCCGCTGGCAGACCGCAAAGCACGTGATCGTATTAAGGTGGTGAAGCAGGGACGACGGCCAGTGGCGGAGTACACTGAAGAATTCCGGGACCTCGCATGTCGTCTAAACTGGCCAGAAGACATCCTGGTAAGCTGTTTTAAGGACGGACTGAGTGACGATCTGTATAATGCCTGCGTGGCTAGGGGTGCACTGAATCATCTGCATGAGTGGTACCTCACCGCTGAAGAAGCGGAGATTGATATGGCCAGGAACCAGTACCGTGCGGGGTGAGCATGGAAGAAATCCCCACCCCAATGGAAGAAAGAGCCCTTCAGAAGGCAACAGGGGTTTTCTCCTAAACCTCCAATCTATTTCAAGTGCGGGAAGGAGGGGCACCGAGCACCTGAATGCTGTCCCCAAACACCCACCCGGAAACCTGAACGCCAAACGGGGGAGAGACCAACAAGACCCACCCAGCACGGGAGGGAAACAGCCCTGAGGAGCAGCGAGATGGTAGGACCACCATCCCCTCCCCCCTCTGGAGACAACATCCTGGCATTTCGAAGGGAAGATCCAGCATCGTTCGAAAGCGAACCAGAGGATGAACCACTGGTAAGCAAACCAATTGAACCGCTTACCCTCCCTCTCAGACTATTTATCCCTAACCAAGATGAGGGGAAAAATATCTCCGCATTAGTAGACTCAGGGTGTACCCGTTGCTTGATCAGCCCAACCCTAGTCAGGGAGTTGGGAATCACAGTGAGAAAGCTGAGAAACCCCATCGCGTTTTGCCAACTGGATGGGTCAATAGCAGGGGGGGAGCCAGCTGCTATTGCCATGGAACCCCTGAAAATAGGCATTGGGAGCCACAAAGAAAGACTTACATTTATAGCAGCACCTGGCATGGAATGGCCACTAGTCTTGGGACTCGCATGGTTGAAAAAGTGGAATCCAAGAATAAATTGGGAGCAAGGCACCATAAAATTCCAGATGCACGTGACTTTTGCAGAGGACCCACAGATAGGAACTGAGGGGGGTGAACGCAGGGAAACAGCCATGCCTGGTTATAGTGTGCCAACAGAAGGCATACCCAAGGAATACAAAAACTTGGTGGAAGTTTTTAGCGAAACAGCTTCGGATGAACTTCCCCCGCATCCCTCCTCTGACTGTGCAATAGAAATCTTACCTGGGGCTAAACTGCCTAAACCAAAAATGTATAGCATGTCACCGGGGGAGTTAGAAGAGCTGAGAGCTTTCATTGAGAAAAACCTAGCAAGGGGTTTCATTGAGCCAGCCCGACCAAAGATTGCAGCCCCAGTGTTATTTAGGGAGAAAAAAGACAGCACAAAACGCTTATGTGTTGATTTACGAAACTTAAACACCATCAGTGTTGAAAACATGTATCCCCTCCCCCTGATGAAAGATATGCTGGCACACCTCACAAAAGGGATTTTTTTTTCCAAACTAGACATCAGGGAGGCATACTACCAAATCAGGATTAAGGAGGGGGATGAATGGAAAACGGCATTCAACACCCCCCTGGGATGCTACCAATTCAAGGTGCTCCCTTTTGGGCTACAAGGGGCACCTGCAGTGTTCATGCAATTAATCAACAATGTTTTGCATGAACATTTATACAAAGGGGTTCTTGTTTATTTAGATGATATTCTCTTATACTCAGAGACCAAAGCTGAGCACGTTAAATTGGTCAGGGCAGTGCTAAGCAAACTCCGCGAGGCAAAACTTTATGCCAAACTCTCAAAATGTGAATTCCACCAAGAAAAAATTGATTACTTGGGGTATCGTATTTCCAGGGCAGGGCATAGAAATGGACCCTCAAAAAGTGCAGGTGGTACTAGATTGGGAAACGCCTCACACACGCAAGCAGCTACAAAGTTTCCTGGGGTTCGCAAATTTCTATTGCCCATTTATCCCTGCGTTCACTCAAATTGCCCTGCCCATCACAAAACTGCTAAGAACAAAGGGGGAGGGAGATCCTAAACCGAGACAGCCCGTGAATTGGACAATGAAATGCCAGGCAGCATTTGAAAAACTAAAACGGCTGTTCTCAGCAGAACCAGTTTTGAAGCACCAAGGCACAGAAAAACCTTTCATCATACAAGCAGATTCTAGCGATGTTGCAATAGGAGCAATCCTACTTCAGAGTAATGAGCAAGGACAACTACCGCCATGTGCGTATACATCCAGGAAACTAAGTGAAACTGAACAAAGGTGGGCAATTTGGGAAAAAGAAGCTTATGCGGTGCGATGGGCACTTTTAACTTGGAGACATTTCTTAGAAGGGAGTAAGATCCCTTTTGAAGTCTGGACCGACCACAAAAACTTAGAAGCCCTAAAGACACCAAGGAAACTATCTCCAAAACAAGTTCGTTGGGCTCAATACTTCAAACGGTTCGAGTTTACTCTTAAATTTATCCCTGGGGGAAAAAACTTTCCAGCAGACGCACTGTCCAGAAAGCCACAATACAATTGTGCGAAATCAGAGGTATTTAAACCTATAGTACAAACTAATCAATTGGCAGCCAAAGTAATCACCAGGTCCCAAGGAGGACAAGACGCATTGACAAACGAAGACACCATTCACGTTTTTAAACAAGCATTAATCAACGATGAATGGTTTTTGAACCACAAATCCAGTTGCTTGATGAAAGATGAATTAGCTTGGGTAGGAGACAAACTATATGTACCCGCTAGCCAAAGATTACGTTTAATGGAAAGGTGCCACAACTCTAGATTAGCTGGACACTTCGGCTTTGTAAAAACTTTACACTTAATAAAGAGACAATTTTGGTGACCTTTGTTGAAAAAGGACATAGAAAGCTATGTAGCGAGTTGCCCCATTTGTGCTGCAGCAAAAAGACGACAAGGGAAAACCCCAGGACTTCTACAGAAAGTAGCCGAGCCGTCAGCGCCATGGGAAGAAATTGCTATGGATTTTGTTGTAGAACTACCAGAAAGTGGGGGAAACACTGTCATTTGGGTTGTGACAGACTTGTTTTCAAAGCAAGCACATTTTATACCTTGCCAGAAAATCCCAACTGCCAAAGGCTTAGCTAGATTGTTTCTAATACACATTTATCGTCTTCATGGAGCTCCTAAAAGAATCATCTCAGATAGGGGAGTCCAATTCACTTCCAACTTTTGGAAGGCGTTTTTGGGCTTACTTGGTACCGCCCAAGGATTAAGCTGCTCCCATCACCCACAATGAAATGGAAATTGTGAGAGAACGAACAGGGTTCTTGAACAGTATCTAAGATGTTTTATTAATTTTCAACAGGATAATTGGACTGAACTTTTACCGTTTGCAGAGGTTGCATTTAATAACTCTGTACATTCGAGTACTGGTTTTACACCTTTTAGAGTAGCTACTGGGCAAGATTTCAGCCCAATGCCGGAACTACCCACAGAAAACCCCACTATCCCCTCACTTAAGGAGTGGATAGAAAATTTGCAAAACACATGGCCAGTAGTCAGACTGGCTTTAAAGGAAGCTAGAGAGGCTTTCAAAATTCAAGCGGACAAGAAAAGAGTAGAGCCTAAGCCTTTCCATGTTGGGGATAGAGTATACATATCTACAAAATTCCTGAGATCGTTACAACCATCAAAAAAAATTAAGGCCTAATTTCATTGGACCTTTCCCTATTAGTAGGATCATCAACCCAGTAGTAGTTGAACTGGCTCTTCCCAAAACACTTAGACAAGTCCACCCAGTATTTCACATTAGTTTACTCAAGAGAGAGGTAACCTCATCACTTAGACCGGTGGTATCTGCACCGCCTGCCCCAATCATGATAGAAGGGGAACAACACTTTGAAATCAAGGAAATTCTTGACTCTAGGATCCACAGAGGGAAGATCCAGTATTTGGTAGCTTGGAAACATTTGCATCCCTCACAGAACGAGTGGGTAGCTAAACAACATGTTAAAGCTCCCATCTTATCGAGAAGATTTCACTCCCAATACCCTAACAAACCTTGTTAATATATCATAATTGATTTTGCTTATGTCTTACAGGTGGACCTTTTTTCTTTTTAAGGGGGCAGCATTTCAGATTCCAGACTCTGCCATTCAAAAGGAGAAGGGGGGTCTTGGTTCTGCTTGATCAAACAGTTACAACATACATCCGGATCTTAGACACCTGGAAACCTTCTCATCTTAGGACAGAGATGGATGGATGGATGGAAGGATGGGCGGAAGGATGGATGGATATATGGATGATATATTAGATAGATAGATAGATAGATAGATAGATAGATAGATAGATAGATAGATAGATAGATAGATAGATAGATAGACAGACAGACAGACAGACTTGGTCTTTTATAGAGGGCTGTCAGACACAACAACCAATAGCGTATGAGCATTCAAACACATGACCTGGGTGGCAACAACAGTTCAGGTAGAGTTCCAACTAAAAACATAACAACTTACAGTTCAGTCAGAGGTCGTCTAGTCAAAACAAGTTTAGGGTTCAGTTAGAGGTCAGTCAGAACACAACACCCCTCCCCTTCTAGATGGAACAGTCTGACAGACATAGTCGCGCAGGTAGGCGGGGCGTTTGGGAACTCTCCATGACTTGCGCAGCTCAGTCTCAGGTGAGGCAGCAGCCTGTTCGGACAGGTCTGCTGTCGCTCTTGAGTTGGAGCATGGATGCTCCTGGAATGTATTGGGCGTGGCCTCTGCAACTGGTGGAACCGGTTCTAATTGAGGACGCTGCTGGACTTCAACTTCCTCAGGTAGGCCTTCCGAGACACTCGGGCTTGAGGTAGCTAGGGGAAGAACACAGGGTGTTACCTTTTGTGGTTCGTTAGATTTCCCTTTTACTCGGTTGCGTAGCTGATCTATGTGCCTCTTCCAGAGGTGTCCGTCCTGGAGGCGGACTTCGTATGTTAGTGGACCCATAATTGTTTCTATGACTCCAGGTAGCCACAGGGGGCCCTCGGCATAATTTTGGGCGAATACCGAATCTTCCAGGGAGAAGGCCCTGGTTTTTTGTGTGACCTCTGGTTTTGCCTTAGTGGCGTAGTTTGGGTGTAAACGGTCCAGGACGGATCTAAGCCTGCGAACCATAAGGAGCTCGGCCGGGCTGCGGCCAGTGGTAGCACTTGGGGTTATGTGCTGTGTACTCAGAAATTTATCGATGCGGGCCTGCCAGTCCCCTGGGCCTAGTCTACCTAATGCTTCCTTTGCTGACCTTACGAATTGTTCAACCAGTCCATTGGTCACCGGATGGAATGGCGAGGACAGGGCATGGCGAATTCCCAGGTCAGCAAGGTACCCCTCGAAATTGGTGGCCATAAATTGGGGACCATTGTCCGTTACAAGGACGTCCGGGAGGCCGTGTGTAGCAAAAAGGTGTCTGAGCACCTTAATAACCGCCTCAGCGGTGGTAGAACCCATTGGAAATATTTCGAGCCACTTTGAGTAGGCATTGACAATTATTTAAAACATTTGGCCGTGGCAGGGGCCTGCAAAATCGGCGTGTAGCCGTGACCAGGGGCTTTTTGGTTGTTCCCAGTAATGGACTGGTGCTTTGGGCGGAGCAGGTCGCGACTCTTGACAGGGTTTGCATAACCCAATCCAATTTTGGATTTCTGCATCCATATTTGGCCACCAAACTTACCCCCTAGCCAAGGCTTTCATCCGGACAATCCCCGGATGGCATTCATGTAAAGTCCTGAGTATTCCAGCTCGCAGGCTGGTTGGTATGACCACTCGGTCACCCCAAAGGAGGCAACCCCCTTGTTCTGATAGTTCATGCTGTCTCTGTTCGTATGGTTTAAGGTCAGGCTTGACCAGGTCCTTTGGCCATCCCCTCCACACCCAGTTCAACACAGTTCAACACAGTTCTGAGTGAGGGGTCCTTGGCCATGTGTTTAGCCACCTCAGCAGAAGTGACCAGTCCGGAATCAGCCAAGTCAATCAAAAGGACTGGAGCTTCTGGGACAATGTCCGTAAGGAGGACGGGCAATGGGCACCTGCTCAAAGCGTCCACATTGCCCATGTCTTTTCCTGGCTGATGTACCAGGCGATAGGAGTAGGCCGAGAGAAAGATGGCCCACCCACCGAAACGGGGGGATATGGCAGCCGGAATGGGGCGGTTCCCCCCCCCCAAGAAGCCCCAGAAGCGGCTTGTGGTCCATAACCAAAACAAAATCCCTCCCAAATAAATATTCGTGGGATTTTTTGACACCGGCAACTAAAGCCAAGGCCTCCCTGTCCAGCTGGCTGTAGTTCCGCTCTGCACTGGACAGAGTCCTTGAGTAATAGGCCAAAGGGGCCTCTGACCCATTTGGAAGCTTGTGGCTGAGCACAGCGCCGACTCCCACAGGGGAAGCGTCGCACACCAGGACCAATGGCAAGGTATTGTTGTATTGAATTAAGAAACTGTCACTGGTTACCAGTCGTTTGACAGCTGTGAAAGCTGACGCCTCCCTGGACCCCCATTTCCAAGGACTGTTTTTGGCCAGCAGCCTGTGGAGAGGCTCAGCTACGGTGGCTTTGTCTTTTAGGAAAAGGCTGTAAAAATTTAGGAGCCCAAGGAAGGCTTGGAGCTCTGTTTGGTTTTTTGGGGCAGGAGCCTCATGGATTACCCTTAGCTTATTTTCTGTGGGGTGGATGCCTTGGCCGTTGACTCGGTACCCTAAAAATTCGACCTCAGGCACCCCCAACAAGCATTTGCTGCATTTGACTTTAAGCCCAGCAGCACGCATTTTTGACAGGACCATTCTAACTCGACAGCGGAGCTGGTCCTGGTCACAGGCAGAGATTAGGACGTCATCAAAATATGGTACGACCCCTGGGATGTTCTGCAACAGACGTTCCATTGCACTCTGGAACAACCCCGGGGCTACGCTGACTCCAAACTGCAGCCTGCGACATTTAAAAGCTCCCCTGTGAGTTACAATGGTCTGTGCTTCTGCAGTAGTGCTATCTACTGGCAGCTGCTGGTACGCCTGCGCAAGGTCTAGTTTAGCAAACAGGCGTCCAGGACCTAGGGAGTGGAGTAGATGATGCACAATTGGCACCGGATAAGCGCTCTGCTGCAAAGCCTTACTGATTGTGCATTTGTAGTCAGCACAAATTCTAATACTGTCGTCGCCTTTAACAGGGGTCACTATGGGGGTCTCCCATTTAGCATGGTCGGCCGGCTCCAAAATGCCTTGTTTGATGAGCTTGTCCAGCTCTTTGTCAATTTTGTCCCATAGTGGGAGAGGGACCCGTCGAGGCTTAAGGCGAATGGGGGCGACATTAGGGTCAAGGCTAAATGAAATAGGAGTCCCCACATACTTGCCCAAACCGTCACTGAAAACATCCTGGAACTCGTCAAAAAGGTCATCCAGGTTCGCGGCTCCGATGGCGTTGATGCCTGTCACTCCTAGGCCGAGCGATTCGAACCAATCGAGTCCTAGGAGGCTCGGAAGGCTGCCGTTGACTATGGTGACCTGGAGAGGTCCGTCGAAATTGTTGAATCTGACGTGGACCCGGGCTTTTCCAAGGACAGGGATCCGGTTTCCCTGGTAGTCAGAGAGGCGGATTGAGGATTCCTGCAGGCGGGTAGACCGGAGACTTGGAAGGGCGAGCTTGAGCGTCTCCCAGGCAACGATAGATACTGCAGACCTCCATTTGGACCGCTGCTCCGTCGATGGAGACGGTGACCATGATCTTCCTTTTGAAGGGGCAGCTGGCCCTGGCAACCCGCGTTTGGTTGGTTTCCGGCTGCACGGCGAAGGCTCTCTGACACAGCCTTTGGTTTTTGCGCCAGAATCTATTTGTCAAGTTGCCTCTAGGGATGTCCTGTGCATGCGTGTCTTTTGGAGGCAGAATGGCACGGCAAACTCGCGCCAAATGTGCTCTCCTTTCACAACATTGGCAGATAACGTGCCTAAATCTGCATGATATCCTCGAGTGTCGCCCCCCCACAGCTGGCACAAGCAGTCTGGGATTCTTTGGGGGGTGGAGGGCGCTTCTGGTCGGTGCGGCAGACCTCGTCGTCGCTGCTTACAGGCTCCTCGACAGAGCCCTTGTGGACCTCAGAAGGAAGCTTAGTGTCCTTTTTAGAGGAGGCGAAACGGTGCAGAGATTCGGCCGCTTTGGTTGAGGACTCAGCAGCTCTGGCTTCATCCAGGGCAGCAGCCAGCGTGAGGTTGGGCCGAGCCAGGAGCCAGCGTTGCAGGCGAATGTCCTGCACGCCACAGATGAGCTGGTAAAGCAGGATGTCATCCAGGTCGCGGAACTCACAGTGGCCGGAGGCTTTATGGAGAGCGGCAATGTATTGGTTGATGGTCTCGCCCTCCTGCTGCATCCGCTGGCAGAACTCATAGCGCCAGACAACCTTGGATGGAGTGGGCGCGTAGTGTGTCTTCATCGTTGCCTGGAGTACCTGCCAGGTCATGGTGTGGACTGGGGTTGGGTCAGACAACGATTCTGGGGTGTCAAACACCTCTGGTCCGCAGTGACTCAGAAATAAAGCTCTTTTTCTTTTTCTTTTTTTTAAATTTTTATAAAAGTTTTTTATTTAAAGAACAATTAAAAAACAAACGTACAAACAAGACAAAATAAAGACCAAAATACGTAAAATTATGTACATGACGGATTATCCAGTTAAACTATTTACATATGGTCATTTCTTTATCCATATTTTTCTTTTTGAAAAGAATCAAATTTTACTACAATTTTTAAATCTTTCCAATTTTCCCAATATCACTTAATCTTGGCTTTCCTTTTATCCCACCATTCATATACAGTAGTTTGTTCCAGGTTTCATAGTATTCCATATCTGATTTGTCCTTCAGCTCCAGCGTTAACCTATCCATTTCTGCACATATTAATATTTTATCTAAGATTTCTCCTTCCTTGGGTATTTCTTATTTTTCCATTTTTGAGCAAATGTTATCCTTGCAGCGGTCAAGATATGTAACATAAGGTATAATGTATTTTTTTCCAAATTTATCCATAGTTATTCCCAACAAAAATAATTCAGGTTTTAACTCCAATTTTATTTCCAAAATTTCTTCCAACCATTGCCTTATTTTCCCCCAATATTCTTGTGTTTTTTGGCACTCCCACCACATATGGTAATATGTTCCAGGAACTCTTTTGCATTTCCAGCATAGTGCTGATGCATTCCGACTCATTTTAGCTATTCTTGTGGGTGGGAGGTGCCACATGTAGAGCATTTTATAAAGGTTGTCTTTGTAAGAGGTAGCTAAAGTAAGCTTTCTATTTCTATGCCATAGAGTTTGCCAGGTATTAAGGTCAATATTAAATCCGAAATCTTTACACCACCTAATCATCGTTTCCTTAACCTGTTCTTCCCATAGTGTCTGTTCTAAAAAATGGTGATATATTCTTCCTAGCATTTTCTCTTCTGGTCCTAATATTTTATCCAATTCAGTTTCATCCATTTTTATACCTGGTTCTCTTTTATCTTTCATATATTTTGATTGAATTTGCAAATACACCCACCATTCAAGTTTTATACCTTTCTCATATAGTTCTAACCTTGATTTTAATTCTCCCCTCTCATCCAATAGTTGTTTGTATGTTATAACCTTTCCCAAATGTATAAAATTTGGATGCACTTGCATTTCTAATGTTGATAACCAATTTGGTATTTGTGTATAATTTTGTCTCTTAATTTTTTCCCATACCTCTAACAAAGCTCGTCTAACATAGCGTCTCTGGAAATACCGGTGTGTTTTATGCTTCTCTTCCCATAAGAAGGCGTGCCATCCAATATGTAAATCATGGCCTTCCAGTCTTAGTAATCTTTCATTTTTTAATTTTATCCAATCCTTTATCCAAATTAAAATTGAAGCTTGGTAATAGTTTTCCCAATTTGGAAGTCCAAATCCGCCCCTCTCCTTTGAATCTTGTAATAATTTCATTTTTATCCTTGCTTTTTTCTTTTGCCATACGAATTCAGAAATAATTTTGTTTAAGTTTTGAAAGAAATTTTTATCCAAATTTGTTGGTACACATTGAAATAAAAATAATATTCTTGGTAATACATTCATTTTAATAAGAGCTATTCTTCCCATAAAAGAGAGTTGCAGATTTTATTTATTTATTTATTTATTTATTTATTTATTTGGCAGTTTTTCTATGCCGCCTTACTCCCTCAGGACTCAGGGCGGCGTACAACATTTTATAAAAACTCCAAACAAATCATTAAAAAGACAATTTAAAACAGATAATATAACTCATCCCGCCTGCAAGAAGAGCCATGTCTTAATGTCTTTTCGGAAGGCCAGCAAGGTGGGGATGATTCGGCTCTCTGGGGGAAGTTGGTTCCAGAGAGCAGGGGCCCCTACAGAGAAGGCCCTCCCCCTAGGCCCTGCCAGTTGGCACTGTTTGGCTGACGGGACCTGGAGGAGACCCACTCTGTGGGACCTAACCGGTCGAAGGGAAGAATGAGGCAGAATGCGGTCCCAGAGATAGCCTGGTCCTAAGACATGTAGGGCTTTAAAGATGATGATCAGCACCTTGAATTGTACCCGGAGACCAATGGGCAGCCAATGCAGCTGGCGGAGTATCGGTGTTACATGGGTGTACCTTGAAACACCCACCAAAGCACGTGCAGCTGCATTTTGCACAGTTGAAGTCTCCGAATACTCTTCAAGGGCAGCCCCATTTAGAGCGCATTGCAGTAGTCCAATCGAGAGGTGACAAGGGCATGAGTGACCGTGAGTAGAGTAGAGTAGAGCCTCCTTCTCCAAGTATGGTCGTAATTGGTGCACCAGGCGAACCTGTGCAAAAGCCCCCCATCCTTCCAAATCTTTTTTAATTTTCCCGACCAATTTCTCATAGTTATCTGTTTTAAGTGTGGCACACCTTGATGTTATCTGTATTCCTATATATTTAATTTTTTGTCGTTTGTATACCCAATTTTTCTACTAATTCTAATTCTTGAATTTTAGTCATATTTTTAACGATCATCTTTGTTTTTTCTTTATTTATTTTTAGTCCAGCCAATTCTCCATATTCCACCAGTACTTCCATCAACCTACTTCCTGAATCCAGTGGTTCTTCGATAATAAAAACTAAATCGTCCGCAAAGGCTTGAATTTTAAAAATTTCTTTCTTAATTTCTAATCCTTTAAATAAAGCTCTTTTTCTGTTGTCAGCCAACCCCAGCAGATCATTGGCTTCGAGGAAGCACTCAAAATGCCGCATGTAGGAGTCCCATTTTTCCCGGGCAGGGTTGAAAGGCGCCGGCGGGTGGAAGGTAGACATCCCGATGAGAGAAGGCAGACGTGGCTAGTGCTGCCTGGCTGGTTGCAGCACTTGAGGGCTAGTCTTCGTTCTCCTGGTCCCAAACCCTCGTCGCCACTGTTAGATTGTGGGCAAGGATCACAGGAGACAGACTTCATAACAGCTCTTTTACTCAGCTCACTCAAGTAACCAGCAAAACATGGTCTGACAGCTAGCTCTTTTATAGAGGGCTGTCAGACACAACAACCAATAGCGTATGAGCATTCAAACACATGACCTGGGTGGCAACAACAGTTCAGGTAGAGTTCAACTAAAAACATAACAACTTACAGTTCAGTCAGAGGTCGTCTAGTCAAAACAAGTTTAGGGTTCAGTTAGAGGTCAGTCAGAACACAACAATGCTCCTCCCTCCTCCCTCCTCTTATTTTCCTATTAATAACAGTTAATAATACTAGCCTATATCCTACTCTGCTCTATGCCTGGGAGACATGGTTACAGGAAATCTGATGTTTTATGTGTTATATCGGCAAATATTCATTGAGTAATTCATCTGTTCAGTGGTCTCACCTGATAAGAGATAAAGAATGTTATTTAATATCAATAGCTCTGGTGACATTACAGCTGTGGTTTTATTGAACTTGCATAGGGAAAAAACAGAGTCTCATGTGCTGTAAGAGACATCTCCATAGCTGAGATATGCATGTTAGAACAAATTCCTTTTAAAATGATACTTCGAGGATTTTTTTAAGGATTTAAAAACTTAAACCTGTCTCCTACTTGGAGCACCTCTTAGTTGAATGTAAATTAACTATATTTAATTGATTTGTTAGCAGTGAATAGCATGAAATTACGTATAAAAGTTTACAGAATCCAGCCATTGACTAAATGGTCTCCAGATCAAAATTAAAAATGCGTATGGTAAAATGGTTAAATTTTCATTAATGTTTTTGTTCTAAATTCACAATGGATCATCAAGGAAAGGTGACATATTAGGTTTCTCACTATCAAATCTCTCCAATTTGTCACCCTCCAGACAACTTGGGAATGGAACTACAACTCCCAGAATTCCAAGTAGGCAATGCTCTGAGTATAATAATCTTAAATCCACATCATCTTCAACTAGACCAGGGGTGTCAAACTCAATTTCATTGAGGGCTGCATCAGGGCTGTGGTTGACCTCAGGGGGCCGGGTGGGTGTGGCTGACTTAGTGGGTGTGGCCAGCTTGATGCCACTCACTGGCCGTGGGCGACTGAGTGGGCGTGGCCAGCTTGACGCCACTCCCCAAACTGCTGGCATGTTTCCTCTTCGCACTGGGTAGACCAGGCCGAAGCCACACTGGCCCGATGTTTCCTCTTCACATTGGGTAGATCGGGCTGAAGCCACACTGTCCCAATGCAGGCTGGCCTCTTACATTTTCCAGGATGGCCTTGTGGGCCAGATCTGACCACATCGTGGGCCGGATGTGGCCCACGGGCCTTGTGTTTGACACCCCTGAACTAGGCCATGAGTTTACTCTCCTAAAAATGGGCTCTGTTTTGGGGGCATGTGGGATGTGCTACTGAAGCAGGACGTAAAATAAAGCAAAGTCATTTAGTGAAACAATGGACTATAAATGGGGTTGGACTAGATGATCTGTAAGGGACCCTTTCTAGCACTAACATTAGAGAAGTAAAAGGTCCTTTGCTCTGGAAAAACACAAAGAGGAAGTTGCTAGGCTTTCCTAAGATTCGGCCGACCACAGGCTGACCACAAACAGACATAGGGAAACATGAAGAAATATAGAAGTGTTAACATCAAGACTTGCATATGTGTCAATAAGAGAGAGATATGTCACTAAGAGAGAAACGTGTAACTCTCTAGCCAATCACTGAAGTTTTCGTGTCTTTTGTAACTGTGGAAAAAGAGTATAAAGATGCTAATCTGTCAGCCAGTAATTCGTTCAGATCAGAACTTCCAAAGCTGCGTTTTCTCTGACTGAACCTTGCTTGCAAGCAATAAAACTAACATGGTTTATCTTACTCCTGAGGTCTGAGTTGTCTGGCGTTTTTCCTGCAACAGAATCTGGCACCCCAGCCTGGGACGACTTAGAGGGACATTTCCCTGAGGATCAGAACGGACCAGCGGAGCCCTGGGTGAGGTTATCACGAGCCTTCAACGGCGCCAAACAGATGATTTTATCTGGAAGGAACCTGATGACATCGCACAGGGCACGGTGGGCATCGACTGATCCAAGAACCTAAAATCAGGAGTCAAGATAAACCACTGACCAAACGCCGGCCAGGAGGAAGACGCCTGCAGGCAAGTATTTGTAAACATTTTTAGGACCCACTCATTTAGGAGTGGAAGAGGGGCCTGATCACCCCCTAAAAAGCCCAAGGATCTGTGTATCCTTAAAAAGGCTTTAGAACTGTGTGGGCTGGGTAAGCCATTTGCAATTTCTGAAAGTGACTGTCGGAATTTTCCAGGGCTTCAGATCAGATGGCAGTGTCTTAGAGAGAAATGGGTGGTTGAGAGTGTGTCTGAGACACCTCTTTGATTATGTTAAAGAATTGCAAGAGAGGTTTTAGTGGAGATATGAAATTAAGACCAATCCAGATGATTAAAATTCTGTGAGAACCTAGACATCATTTCAAAAGTGCACCAAAATTGTGGCTAACCCAGATCCTGTCACCCAGATCAATATCAGTATATTGACCAGTAGCAAATAATTGTAAAATAAAACCCAAATGCAGAATAGAAAACAATGAGTGTTTGTGTGGCAAGAGTAAAAGAAAAGAAAACCCTCAAACCTCATGCTAAAAAGATTCACATTGAAGACAAACCAATCTTGAAAACTGCTCCCTATGAAGAAGATACCCCTCATCAATGAAGAGAGGAAAAGATTGAATAATGCTATCATTATTCTGGAGGAAACCTGTTAAAAGCAAAAGTTTCCAAGGCAAATATTTTAAAGCCTCTGTTCCAGTATGTCCCATTCAACACAACAGACCTATTAAACTGGAAACAGCATTATGGACCCCTGTCAGCCAAACCTCCAGAAGTTGTTGATTTATTTGGGAGAAGAAACAGAGGAAGAAGAACAGAAGCCCTCTAAGACAATCCCATTAAAGAGGAAATAACTACAAAGACCTCTCCTGAAATAAGTGCAGAAAAAAAGTGCACTATGAAGAATTAATTTACATGATTCAAGCACCAGGGTATGAAAGTAAAAAGCCCACCATGGTGTATAAATTGAGCAAAACCATTTAGGGCTGAAGCAGTCAACCAGAAATTGGAATACATGTCTAGACAAAATACTGAAGGGTCTTGAGTTCAAGAATTGCAAAGCTGATCAAATTTAAACAACAAATGAAAGGCTTTGAACAAAATAGGCTGCAATTTGAAATAGAAGCTCTTAAGTAAGAAACTCAGGAAGGAGAACCAAAACCTTCTAGTTCATATTGAAAATATTTCTAAACAACATGCAAAGCAAGAAGAACAATCAGAAAAAGAACAGAAAAATCTAACCTTAATTTTGGAGCAGAAAGAATTTGAACTGCGAAACGTGCAAGCTGAATTCTGTTTGTGGTTCTTTTTGAGAAAGCAGAAGTCCAGCAAACCAAGATTACTTACGAAGAGCAGCTTGAATTTAAAAGAAGCAGATAGTATTTTCCAATGCATCTAAAGAAGAGAAAATTACTAAACTAATTTAGAAAAAAAATACTACTGAAAGTAATTCTAGGCAGTATCAAAATAGAACTGATAAATTTGGCAAACTGAAGACCTCTCACCAAAGTTGAACTATCAGAGTTATTACAAAAACTTGAAACCTCGCTTACTGGCCAATTAACCGTGCCTTTTTTGGGGGCTTGGCAAGCTGCCAAACAAACTTGCTTTAACCTAACTTTATTTAATTATGCTTGAGTGTCAGTGTCCCCCTCCCACGAAGCAAAGGCTGTAACTATATGTCTTAGCTTGGCTGTGGTCAATTGCTGCTTCCTGCTCCAGCCAAAGGGGGGAGGGAAAGTGTCCTTTTGAAATTCAAGCCTCCGCTCACCCCCCTCCTCAGCAATGCTAATTAAACAAACAAACATACAAGCTAGTTGTCCGATAAGAAATTCACTCTATCAAAGGTAGAAGGCTTGAGATATATATATGTGAAGACTGTCTGTCACTAAGACGGAACAAGGAAGTTAATTTGGCAGGAAGAAAGATTGAACAAAACTGTCCTCGCTGAATGACTGAATGAAAAAGCTGTCAAGCATAGTGACAAGTCTTTGAAGAGACAAAGTAGAAGAAAAGAAGAGAGATAAATGTGCAAGGAGTTGACAGCTCCTACAACTTTTTCCTGAAAACTTTTAACATGTTTCCTAGATGGGAGAGACTTCAATGTCTAATTCCCTTATTGTGGCATCACCTAATCCAAACGATGCCTTCTTTATGCTCTGTCTTAGAAGAATACGGAAAGATTGCAAAATGCATCAGAACTATTTGTAATTTTGCTGACACTGGACGAAGGCAGAGGTTTAGAACTAGGCTTCCTCAAGGATTTTAAAATTCACCTACCTTTTTTTAGCAATGCTTTTGCCTCAGAATTAGATGATTTTCAGCCATGTGAGAATGGAGATGTGGTCCTCCAATATGTGGCTAATGTTAGTCACTGGACAGTCAAAAAAGACTTGCAGGGACAATACTGCTCAGTTACTTCATCTATCAAATGAATACAGGCTGTTGTAAGTTACCCTCTCCCATGAAGCCAAAACCAGAGATCTCTTGGACATAAGAAACAGGAAGCTATATGTCGAATTGCTGAAGCCAACTCACAGAGGAGAATTTAAGAGGATTTTTTGGACACAAACTTTGCCCTATTAAATAAAATAAAATAAAATAATCACTCTATGAGTCCACAAAAGGCGGGAGGAAAAGGAGGAAAAGAGGAAAAGAAAAAGAGGAAAAGGAAAAAAAGAGAAAAAAGGAGCCCTTTTTTGGACCCCTCTTTTTTGGACATATGACTTTGAAATCACCATTTTCTGTTTGTGAACTCAAAGAGTAATATTTGCTCTAGGAGTCCTAATTCAAGAAAAAGGAAGCTGCCAACACCCCATGGCTATCTGTCAGAACAGCTGGACAGAGTGCTAGGTTCAAAAAGTTATCACTTTAGCAATGGAAGCAAAAGAATAGTGATTTCCAGGTCTGCTAGTTCTGCAGAGCAAAATTGGAACAGAACTGATGCAAATTTTGGGAATGACTCACTCAGTGACAGTGACTCACTTAATGACGGTGTCAGCGTCAGAGAGGAGAAACTGAAAAAAGCCGAACAAGATATCAAACAACAAAGGATTGCAGTCAATGCCACGCAGGTCAGAACAAATGGAATCCACCTGACAGGTATTCTGTAATAAAGTTAAAGTGTGTAATGTATGAAGTATTGGCATTACCTAAGGTTGAACATGATTGTATGCAAGTCATAGAAAGCCAATTCTCATGTAGACCTGATTTAACTGAGGTGCCACTGAGAAAAAGGTGGACCATAATTGTTTTGCTGATAGGTCAAGATTCATTGCAAATAATCTCACTTGATAAAGTCATAGAAAGCAGCCCACTCCCAAAAGGCACAAGCTCTCAGGTAGTAGAACTTTGAGCCCTAACACCTGCCCTGGAAAAAGCATGAAATGAGAACATAAAACATTTAGACTGACTCTAAGTATGCATTCCTCACATTACATGTACATGCTGTCATTTATAAAGAGAGAAGTTTGTTAACAAAGACCAAAGAGAATAGCAGTCATGCATTGTAAGGGACATCAAAAAGGGTCAAGATGAAGTTGCCCAGATAGAGAAGCAAGATTGTCAGCAACCCGAGATAATGGAATCTATCCTGACATAACATCCTGTGTGGCATTAGAAATACCAAAAAGACTGTCTCCTAGATATTCTCAACCTGAGGAACTACAAGCAACTGTAGATAAGCAGAGAGAAGGATTTTTTTGTAGAAGATGCTCATTCAACAACTCACATGGGGCAAGAGTACCCTAGCAGAAGTTAAAAGAGATTAAAAGAAGAGTAAAAGACCTTTACTCATTATGTGCACATGCAACTGAAAGATGTAACACTTGTGCTCAAGTTAATCCAAAACAGCGACCTACTTTCCTGCCAGGAAGTCAACTCACAAGATATTATCCTATGAATTCATTAGTTGTTGATTCCACAGATGTGCCTAAATATGGACTATATAAAGCAATGCTAGTCTTTGTGTAAAACTATACAAGGTGGTCTGAATGTTTCCCCATCACAACAAAGCAGGCACGTGAGGTGTCTAGAATCTTACTTAAAGACTTTATTCCCCAATATAGAATACCCTCATTTATATCATCTGACAATGGTCCAGAATTTGTATGAAAAAGTGTGCTAATTAGGCTATCTCCTTTTGAAATGATGTTTTGGGAGACCCTAGTTATTATTGCTATTTTAATTGTTCATTTTGTTCTTTGTTATTGTACATTGCCCAGAAAGTTGGGTAGCTTATAAATGTGAAAATTAGTAATAACTTGAAAAATCATATAGGGGACTTAGGTCAGATAAACCCAAATAGTGGGAGAATTGAACAAGCAAATTCAAGTCATCCAACAGTAATGTGTATTCTTAACCCCGCCTTTTCTGACTACCCATAGTCATAATATCCAAGTATGAGACAAAATATGGGTAAAATATTTGAAAGGGAAAATCGTGAAAGGACCGTGTACTGTGGTTATTTGTTCTCTCCTTACAGTAAAAGCTAATGCGCAGCTAATGAGTGTTGGGAAGCGAAGCCAGATGAAGCCTGTCCTCTAGTGCTGCATTTGAAGAAACACCCCCTATAACTGTCCTACCAGCAATGGGCAGGCATACGGGCACTTGAAGAAGCCTTACTGGAGTCACTCCTGGAAGCTGACTTCTCTTCGTACGGCTGAAGATTTGGACAAGGAAAACAACTTTTAATACAGTATATTGAGGAAATAGTGTGTTGGTTCTAGGAATGGTAGTTCAATCATATGTTGTCATAAGTGTACTGGTAAGTTTGATCTTTCTGTTTATAATTTGTTGTATAGAACATTTATTTTGCTGGAACAACTCTCGGCCTGAACAGACAGACACTGTTCCTGTAATTATTAATTGGGCTAGTGAAAAGTGGGAATCCCTCAAGGAGACTGATTTGAAGAACCTTGGGAATGGATTCTCTATAGCATATTGATAATTCTGGGATCATGGATACTATACTTAGCAAATAAAACCTGGTTCTGTGGAGCACCTAAAACTGAACTTTCCTCACATACTTCAGCCCATCTCCCTGATGTGGTAAGTTCTGTAATTGAAACAGCTCCCCTAGAGAAGGGTGTGTAAATTAACCTGGATAAGATTCTTTTAATGTCAGGCATGGTTTTTCCTATGGCTTGGATTATTAATTGCCAGTGACCTGCTGAGTGACAAGCCTGGGAATGGCCAATTTGACTTTTCCTACTCCTAAGGAAGGCCCAGGGGATGCTGCGGATCCTAGAGAACAAAAGAGTACATGGGAATGATGTGTGGTTTTCATGGCTACCAATTAGATCTGAAGTCAGTAAAAGAAAAAGAACTGTTAAATGTCTGACAGTAATGAGATTTGAGAGTAACCAGGTTGAATTCTTTGCTTTTTTTGCTTTCTGTTATCTATCGCTATCGCTAATGTATCAGCTTTTGTAATGTTATAATTATCTGTGAGACTCTTATTTCAAAATGAATCAAATTAATTTAATTTAATTAGAGTCTCAAAGGGGGGGGTGAAGCAGGACGTAAAATAAAGCAAAGTCATTAAGTGAAACAATGGACTATAAATGGGGTTGGACTAGATGATCTGTAAGGGACCCTTTCTAGCACTAACATTAGAGAAGTAAAAGGTCCTTTGCTCTGGAAAAACACAAGGCTTTCCTAAGGCTTTGCTAGGCTTTCCTAAGATTCGGCTGACCACAGGCTGACCACAAACAGACATAGGGAAACATGAAGAAATATAGAAGTGTTAACATCAAGACTTGCATATGTGTCAATAAGAGAGAGATATGTCACTAAGAGAGAAACGTGTAACTCTCTAGCCAATCACTGAAGTTTTCGTGTCTTTTGTAACTGTGGAAAAAGAGTATAAAGATGCTAATCTGTCAGCCAGTAATTCGTTCAGATCAGAACTTCCAAAGCTGCGTTTTCTCTGACTGAACCTTGCTTGCAAGCAATAAAACTAACATGGTTTATCTTATTCCTGAGGTCTGAGTTGTCTGGCGTTTTTCCTGCAACACTACTATATTAGTAGCTAGGGTACTTATAAATAGTAAGAACAAAGACACATGGAGAAGGATTGTAGTTTCTTTGGCAAGTTTATTGCATCTGGTTGCTATAATAAAATTCAAGACAATTAAAATTACGCATCCCCGTCCTTGAATAAAATAACTGTACATTCTCTCAAAGTGAGACAGGGCACCTGTTATTTGCAAGCAAAATCTACAATATGACATTCTAGGCTAAAAAGATTGTGTGCTTCTGCACATCTGTATACATATGCAATAGAAGAATTTTGGTGTTGTATTCAGAAAGCAGTGTCTAGTTTTTGTCTGCTCCTCCCCAAAACCAAGCCTTTTTAGGTCTCCTCCCTTTTAAGCCAAAACAGATGTAATATGGAGGATTGCTATGATCAGTTGCTCAGCAGTGCAATTAACTTAGACTTTGGATTTAATGGTTTACATTCTTTATTTCCCCTACCTTAAATGGTCATCTTTATTAAAGTACCTGCCTCAAGATAAGCTAGTCCTGTAGCATTTGGAGGCTTTATTGCTTTTTTTTAACTAAAATTGTGCTCTGGCATCTTTATTGCTGCTGCTGCAAAACTAAAGCAGATAATAGTATAACAGTTATATTTTTACAGCATTTTCTAAGCAGGTTCAGGCACAGGTGCTGATCAAAATTGCAGTGCAAGGAGAATTCAGACATCACCCAGGACTATCCACACTGAATGCTGGATATATTTGTTTTTCCTTTCAAGGGTTTAGATATTCCTCAATGAACCTTTGTCTTTGTCCTCTCTATATGTAGTGCTGAAAACAGAACACCACAGAAATGTTGTCATCCCCCCATATCAAGCAAGCTCTATGTACAGTATGCAGCACAGATTTCTACTGGGTGATGACTTTTCCAAAAATTTTGAGCCTTGCCATCTGTTTGCACGAATGATGTTATATTCATTTGTGCAATATGAATTATGCTACATTGACCCTAACCCAACCTTTCCATTTTCATAGACCTCCAGTGCTTCCACAGTCACCTTTAACATAGATTGGGTTAAACATCTAACACAATGATATACAACTGTTTTTGCTGTGATATAGCAGAATGCTGGCCAACAAGGTTTTTGCAGTGATGCATAATAGCACTTTTTGATACTTGCAAAGTCTTACACAGGGCTTCTAGAACTGGTTAACACGGCCTCTAATTTTGGTTCAGTCCATGTCCAGATCTACACCCAGGTTATATTATTAGTTGATTCATGGTTGGAACATTTTTTTTCAAGCATGGCTTTATTCAAGTTTAAAAGAGATATATACAGTACATAAATACTATTTAAATTAATGGAAGGTAGGGGGAATGGAAAGAGAGGCAGAAAAATGGAGAATTCAGAAAAAAATAACTTGCATACTAAGAGATTAATATAGAAGTATATGTTTCATACTTTTCCTCTAGACCTGACTGGGTTTTTGGCAATGATTTCCTGAGAAGGTGGTAAAGGTCCACTAAGCTGGTAGAAAATGTCTGAGCAGAAATGCTGAGATTTGTTTAGTCATATGTATGATCTATCATAAAGCCATACTACATCCTTTGACATTTTTATTGTCCTCGTGAGCCATTTTGGTGTGTAAAGCTTACATGGTAGAAGATTAATGAATGAATCAATGTGATTGATTGTTACAGTGCTCATCTCACCTACATGACTCTAGGAAGCTTACAATAAATAAAATACATAATATAAAAAAATTAAAGCAGGTAACAGTTGGGTATCATCCAACCAATTTACCTGGTAAGGTATTCATCTATTTCTCTAAAGAAAGAATATTCAGGAAAAAGATTCTGGAAAAAAATATTAGCAAATTATTTTTCCCATTCCAACCTTGCATATCCAAAAAGTAGAAAACTACTAGTCAAAAATAGGATTTTGACCTACCATAAATATCTTCCTAGTGAACCAATGTTACACATCAAGGCCTTGAGAATGAAGTGTCCTATTGGCCATATTGTCATCATTAGGAACTTTATTTTTTTGCTCCTGCTCCTACATTAAGAAAATCCCAATACACAGTATAGGTTTATCATGTGTAGGAATGTTTCTTATTTTAAAAATTGCTCAGTTTCATAAAACATATATTCCAAATTATACTTCACTGAATTTCTGGATCTTAAGATTTTCCTGTCATTAGATGCTGCATACATATCCATTTTCTTTTTGTTGTACACATCCCAAACATAAAGGCCCCCATTCTTTTGTCAAGGAACCCAGAAATGTTGATTTCCCAACCCTTTCCACCACTGTATGAAATAAATCTTGAGGTGCTCCCATGCTTTGCCTTTAACCATTAGGTATCTTTCTCTTCCAGAGAATGTTATGTCCATGTTTCTTTGGTTGATTCTTAGTGGCAGGCATTATATGGTAGTTTGATCACTCCTCTATGAAGTTCTATAGAGCTTTCATTCCAATTAATAAGATCACCACCAATGGAGCTACTGCAGGTTGCCATCTTGTAAATTTCAGCAGGTGTCACAATATAGCTCCACATGTTGAAATCTGACATTTCTCCAATGAACGCTTGAGTGGCATCAAAGCGGCCACCAAGAGTGTCCTGTGGAAGAAGAGTGCAATAAATACGTATTCAGAAGAGCCATGCATGATAGTGACAGAACGTAAAGTGAGATGGCTATTTACCTGCTCCTGGCCTAGTATGAAGACACCTCCAGGTTTCACAGGATGCCAAGGAGCCAGGTTCTCCCCACTCCCTCTTTGGACACCATCCTGGTAAGATTTCCAGATGCCATGCTGTGTTGACCACGTCACGCAGATGTGGTGCCATTTGGCATAATTAACAGCCAATGGCAAGGTGGCAACCTGCAAAGCAAGGACAGAAGAGTTCAAATAAAAGTGGGAATGAGAAAACCTGGGAGTTATAAACATGGAAAGGTACCGAACTTAACACCTTCTTCAAATATATCTGCTGCACAAATAAACAATTAGAGATATTTCTCCTACCTTATCATTGATGAGCAACTCCATGGGGTTGTTTCCCCATTGAATAAGCACCACTTCATTGGCTTGGCTGGGCACTGAGTAGGAGAAAGGTGTGCCTATCCCTGGGGATGAAGTTGACTTGAGCCAGAGACAGATGGAAAAGGCAAAGATTTCACGTTGCAGAGTGTGCTTGATCTTGATATACATGTAGTTTGTGCGAAGGGGGAAATCCACATGAAAATGTTCGGAATGCTTATCTTCCTTGTTCCCTGGAAGACAGAAGAAAGCAGAAATGTGGCACTGCGCTGCAACGCAGGGAAATGGACTATCCATATACTGCCAGCTGACATGCTGACCTATTAAGAATTGATTCTCCAGGCTTGCTATGCTCTTTCCATTAATGGAATCCCATGACCACTATCAACCAGGCCAAAGTTCATGAACTTTACCAAATTTTCTTTCTTTGGTTACCTTGCCTCCATTTCATTCTCTCTGACTCCTTTCTTGATTTATATTTGGTGACATAAGGATCATAAAGGAGATCTCTCTTCTTTAATCTTTATAAAACACCATTGGCACTACGTAAAAAATGGTAACATTCATCCATCTCATGTTGAGCTGTCAAAATGCTGTCATGAGGTTTCTATCACTATTCAAGCTCATCTCTGCTCCACATCAATCACGTGACTGGTTTTTATGACTAAGCTATATTTTCAGTCAACATTCCCCCCTTTTTTTCATTCTGTCCATTGGTCGGTCTCTCCAGTATTATCCTACTGGAGAGACCTACTGGAGAGACCGACCAATGAGATATTTGAAATATTCCTCAAACTATCATTTTCTTTTAACCATTTATTTAATTATATTTATTTTATTTATTTAATTTATTTATTTATTTATTTATTTGATCGTTTTTATATGCCGCCCCACTCCCATAGGACTCAGGGCGGCGTACAACATAATAGAAACAATTGTAAAAAACGATAATGAAAGTTAAAAATTACAAAAATTAAAACCACATATCATTCAAACAAGGGGGATTGATCTTTCTTTCACCCCGCCTGCAGGAAGAGCCATGTAGGGTGGGGATAATCCGGATCGCTGGAGGAAGTTGGTTCCAGAGAGACGGGGCTCCCACAGAGAAGGCTCTCCCCCGCGGTCCCGCCAACCAACATTGCTTGGTTGATGGGACTTGGAGGAGACCAACTCTGAATTATATTTCTATGCCGCCCAACTCACTAGGGACACCATCTTGGTGCCAATCTCTTTTCCTGCTGATTATGTGATTATATGATACTCAGATTCTTCAGAAATGCAGAAGCAAATAAAATAAATATTATTAAATTATTAAAACCAAGTATTTGAATCTACATTTCTCATCCACTTAGATATTCATTAACATATTTACCTAAACCTCTTATTTAATAGTTTTTTTTTAAAAAAAATCAGGGTTAAATTAATATAACCTATATACCTCTTGAAGTTCTGGGTTTAACATTTGCCATAATCCTTTGTCACTGACTATGTTAATTGGGTCTGAGGAGAATTAAAATCTAAAATTCAAGGTTGACTCAGCCTTCCATCCTTCCGAGGTCGGTAAAATGAGGACCCAGATTGTTTGGGGCAATATGCTGAACTCTGTAAACCGCTTAGAGAGTGCTGTAAAGCACTATGAAGCGGTATATAAGAAAAGTGCTATATTGCTATATAAAATGGGTTAGAGTGGGACTATTCATATTCAAATTTCAGCATGACTAGGAAAATGCTTTGAGCCAGTCACTGTCTCTCAGCTTTAGCTATCTCATCAAACCAGTTGTGAAGACAAGGAGAGCTTTCTGAGAGAAAATGAGATAGAAAAAGCAGTAGGCAAATGTTAAATCACTGAAGTTCTCCATTTGCCTCAGATCTAATTAGATCCTGCTGTCAGCCTTCTCCAACCCAGCACCCTATCCTCAGGCAGTATGAGCCAAAATCTAATGTTTAGGAATTGGTGAATTATAGTCTCTGATATCTGGAGGGCATCACTAAGAAAAACTATTTCTCATTTCTCCATTTCTCCACAAACTTGGCAACAGCCACCTAAACATCTGGCTTCTTAATTGTCCATTTACTTGTCATTAAACCCACCTTTTATTATTAATTCTTTTTATTTAGCAGTTTATTTAATTTACCTTCTTTCCATCTATCCATCCATTTTACCCCATGAATGTGGCAATACCACAATTTTTTTTTTGATACCTTAAAATTAATTTTATTACTACAGAGCTTTGGAAAGTATCACAAGATTGTTTTGACTTGCAAGAGGGTTGCAACACTACCCATCTGGAAGCTCAGGTTTAGTCACTCACCTTTCTCCACTCTGTGTCCATGTGAAACTTGCCTCTGTCTCATCCCTGTTGCTTTCAGTATGCTGTGTGTCTGGTGTTCTGAAGTGTTGGATTTCTCATGGTTCTGGTGCTCCAACATGCTGATCTTTTCCTGAAGAGTATCCCACATGGGATAGGTTGAACTATTCCAATTGTGCTGGAGAAGTCAGGGCAAATGCTCGTGTTAATAAAATTCTGCCATTTCTCTAGACATTTCTCCTAGAGTCCTAGACCACCTCTAATATGCTGCCTCTCTCCCTTCCTTAAGATTCCACCTGAAAGCCATTATTAAGCATTTGGTCCAATTCCTGAATTCCTATTTGTTGGCCAAGCCAAATTTTAGATTGTGTTTGCAAATAATGGTATGTTTTCGGCTTGCCTAAAATGAGATTCCCACTAATGGTGCCATCATCTATTCATGTTTCTAAGAGGTCTATAAGGGGCGTGCATAAGCGCACCACTGTGCCTACCATCCCTGTCCTACTGTCCTATTGTCCTCTTTTATCGTTACTTTTTACTTATATTTATACAAACTACTACTATCCTATACATGTTTGATAAATAAATAAATAAATACATACATACATACATAAATACATAAATAAATAAATGTTAAGAGCCGAGGTGGCGCAGTGGTTAGAGTGCAGAACAGTTCAGCTGTTCAAATCTCACCGGCTTAAACTCCTGTATATATATGAGCCATGGTGGCGCAGTAGTTACAGTGCAGTACTGCAGGCTACTTCTGCTGACTGCCGGCTGACTGCAATTTGGCAGTTCAAATCTCACCAGGCTCAAGGTTGACTCAGCCTTCCATCCTTCCGAGGTGGGTAAAATGAGGACCCAGATTGTTGGGGGCAATATGCTGAACTCTGTAAACCACTTAGAGAGGGCTGTAAAGCACTATGAAGCGGTATATAAGTCTAAGTGCAGTGCTGGGTTCCTACCAGTGCGGTCCACTCTATAGCACCGGTAGCGGCCCGCTGGTGACGTGACAGTACCGGTGCAGTCGGTTGCCGGTGCCTGGGCGCCACCATTTTTTTAAAAAAAAATTAATTTTTTTTAAATTTTCTTCTGCGCATGCCCAGAAGCCAAGTTTCTGGCACTGCGCATGCGCTGCCTTCCTACCCCACAGTGAGTCCAAGCAGGGGAGGATGGCTGAGGGAGTGCGTGAGACACTGAAAGAACGGGCGGCAGGAGCTATCTCCATTCACCTCCCTTCAGCAGTCCGAGAAGCCACGAATGCGCGGTGATGATCCTAGGCATTTTCGCACGTTTGAGGCTTCTTGAGCTGCTGAGGGGAGGGGGAATGGGCGGCAGGACCTATCTCAGTTCCCCTCCCTTCAGCAGTCCGAGAAGCCACGAATGCGCGGTGATGATCCTAGGCATTTTTGCAAGTTCGAGGCTTCTCGAGCTGCTGAGGGGAGGGGGAATGGGCGGCAGGACCTATCTCAGTTCCCCTCCCTTCAGCAGTCCGAGAAGCCACGAATGCGCGGTGATGATCCTAGGCATTTTTGCAAGTTCGAGGCTTCTCGAGCTGCTGAGGGGAGGGGGAATGGGCAGCAGGACCTATCTCAGTTCCCCTCCCTTCAGCAGTCCGAGAAGCCACGCCCACCTGATCCGAGCAAGTCCGAGCAAGCCACACCCACAAAATAAGCCATGCCCACAGAGTGGTAGTAAAAAAATTAGGAACCCGCCCCTGTCTAAGTGCTATTGCTATTGCTATGTTCTGTGCCTCATTTAACCACCATTTAACCCATTTGCAATGCAGTCCTATGCATATCTGTTTAGTCTTTTTCAGCCCAATGGGTCCTCCTTCCATTGCAAGTATGTAGAGGATGCTAAATTTAGCCACCTTCCTGCACTAACCTAGTCACACAACAAAGAACCTCCTGGAGATCCAGAAAGAAGTTATGCTAAAAGGAGGGACTTTTGCTAGTTTTGCAATAGCCACTCCACGCACAAAAAGATCATGTTGAATAACTTTGCTCCATCTGAACCTTCAATGCAATCAGAATTGAACCCGAGCACCTTATACCCTGTGCATGTGTGTGTGAGAGTGTGTGTGTACTGTGTGTGCATCCATCCATCGTGTTCCTTCATTTTTAGGTAAGCAAAGTTATGCCAATTGCAAAGTAAGGAATAAAAAATTGTTAAAAAAATTAATTGACAAGGAAAAGAAAGGAAATATAGTAAAGTCTAGTTTATGCAAACACATTCACTATATTTCTCTGTACCTTTTCCTCTTGAAAGTTATCCCTCCTTCCACCCCATCCATATTTTATTTATTTCTTAAATCCGTCTGTGCCCATCTCCCTCTGCAAAGTGACTCCCGCCATTTTCTTCATCACTGTCTTTCGTTCTTTGGACAGTGATTTTCTCAACCAAGAGTTGCTATTGATAGTGCAAGGGAACTTAAATAATTATGTTTAAAATCCCCTTCACCCCATATATTTTCCAGACTAACACTATGGTAGGTAGGCACTTTAGAAAGATTAGAAGAAGAAGCAGGAAGATTTGTTGTGAGTAGTTAATTCTGGTAGAAATTTGAGTGTGTGGGGAGGTATTTAGCTTTTAAAGGGAAGGTAACAGCATTCCTTAGAATTGTTTGCTTTGATCATATAAAGCAGAACAAGGAAGAGGAAACAGTTAAATGAAGGATCATACATGAAAACTGATGGAACAAGAATAAAAATGCTTACAATAATTGCTGGCTGATCAGCATTTTGGACAAATTAAAAATGAGGGGGTAAGGGTTGTAAATGTGAGGATGAGTTTAAGGATTGATGGATAATAAACAAGCGAGTAATTAAGGAATACGTAGATTTGAGAAGATAGATTAAGTGCATTGAGAAGGATAAGTTAACAGTTAATACCTGTAAATGCGCCAGTCTCTCCTTCAGGGATTTCAACATTCTCTCCATCTGATGTATTGCAGCAGATGCCTCATTGGGTGGATCTTCCATAGCATTAGCCTGAGCAGATGTAGGTCCCTTGTGAGAAGAATCATGAGTGTTGTGCCCAACCTGTGGTTCATGGTTCCCAGGTTGTGCAGTTTGATGATGCTCATTCTCTTGGGCATGGTGGCCTTCACGGAGATCTCGATGGCCAGTGTCACGGTGTCCCCTATGGCCATCTTCATGGTGAGACTGGTGGGCATCCTCATGATGTCCCCTTTGACCATTATCATGATGACCCCGATGCCCACCTTCATGATGACCATGTTTATGGTTATGATTCTCTTCCTGATGATTTTCATGGTGCTCACTATGCCTCCGGGAATGGGTTTCACAGCGGCTCAGTTTGGCTGTCAGTTCTCTCACAGTCTCTCTCTGGTCAAGGATCATTTCCTTTTGATGCACCACTGTCTCCCTCAAATGCAGGATGGTTTCCTTAGCTTCTTCTAGAGTCCCGACCCAATGGCCATATCCTGCACCATTAGCAGCGCCTCCATGTCGTTGATGGCCATTTGACTGGCAACCATTATCCATATCCAATGGCATAGGACTGCAGATAAATTTGGGTAAGCCATGTTCAGAGGCTATCAGTAGTGGGGAAAAGATGAGGCAGAGCAATGTCCAGTGCATTGCAATCACCAGAGGTGGGATGTTTGGTGGCTGGGAAAAAGGTAGGAGTGGGGATAGAAATGGGCTGGGCAGTTCAGGATAGATTAGATAAGCCACAGAAGCAGATGATAATTTCCAGAAAGGCCAAGTCTTTAGAGCTTGAAGAATCTTATTGTACAACAGATTTCAATCCTGCATCCATCATCCAGATCTTCTCTTAGATGACCAATAAAATTCCACCAGAAGAAATTCAGCCTCTATCAAGAAGGAGATGCAAAGGTCTTTGACAGAGGAGAAGATAGTAGATAAAGCTCTTCAAGTCACGTTTGGTTCACCAGGTCACCAAGTCTTCAATACCTACAATGTCTGGTTCCATTGTCTCAGAAACTGAAGCTTTTCCTCCTTTCCAAATATCAATTTCTTGCTTCTCAGCAGAGCCAAACTGCCAGCAGACATCCAGGCACTATAGTCAGGTGGTTTTTGTTCTTTTTCTGCCTTTCCTTCCTGTCTAATTTGCCAAATCCACTGGTGATGAGGAACAAAGCATCATTTCCCTTGGTGACTGAGAAATTAATGGGCTTAAAGTGTTACAGCAAAGCTTTTGCCTTCACCACTGCCTACCATCTCCTCTCTGTTGCTAAGGCTTCTAGCCTGGCAGCCTATATATAACCCCTCCTGAGAAGCTAAAGCTTCACTCAGAAGAATTACCGTATTTTTCAGAGTATAAGATGCACCTTAGTTTTGGGGGAGGAAAACAAGGAAAAAAGGCCTCTGCCTCCCAGCAATTTGCCAAACAGCAAACAGTACAGATGATATACACTGTTTGCTGTGTATTTCTGTGCATGTGTGCCTGACCCATAGAAATAGCAAAGAATTGGAGAAATGTACATTATGGCAGTATATTAATCCCAGAAAGTTTTCTTAAATGTAATCACACTAACTCCTCCCAATTATTTAAATATATCTACTCCAAACATGACTAAGTCAGGGTTTAATTCAGCTGCCTTATTTTAATACTAATACTTAATACTAAAACAGGACATTTCAGATTATACTTTTACAGATCTTTAAAATTGATGTGGCTTTCTGGAAGTATTCTCTGCTATTTAAAAGAAGATACAATAGCACTGGGCCTCTTCAGAGCAAGCATTTATTTTAAAAAGCTTCTTCATTTTGTTAAGTTGTCTAGAACAATAATAAAGCAGTCTTTAAAAAATAAGTCTAATAATTTGAACACTCTACAAACATTTAACAAAATAACATATTAACAGAATCTGCCTCTACCTAGGTAAGAACTCACAACCTCCTGATTGTGAGGCAAAAGCTCTACCTCTAGGCCACAGCAGCTATAGCTTACCTCCTTGCAATTTCAGCAGTCTAACATTTCCAGCAGTTTATCTCCCAGCAATTTGTCTCATTACAGCCACCGTAGTTAGTTTCATTTTACCACGTGGCTTGCAAGCCTCAGTCAGCTGTAGGTCGGGAGACAGATAATCTCTTCTAGTGCTAATCAGGCTCTGCCCTGTTTGCTGCAAAGAGGTAAATTGCTGGCAGGCAGAGGCCAAAGGGTGGGGGTGGCTGGGTGGGGTTACATTCGGTGTATAAGACGCACCCAAATTTTCACCCTCTTTTTGAGGGTAAAAAGGTGCGTCTTATACTCCGAAAAATACGGTAAGGTATCAGCCAAGAAGAAATAAGCTAAATCCAAGCTATGAAATTATTCCACATTTTCTCTTCTAATTACAATTATTTACCAAGAGTATACCACTCCCAGCTGGATTTAGAGTAGGTGGAACTCCCAACAATAATAGGAAAGACAATTGTACCAAGTAGGTAACACACACACACACTTGTATAAAATAAATGTGTAGCTAGATGATTTACAGACAGACCCTGCCTTTCCACTCAAGGGCCTAATCAGATAATTTTAACTATATGAAAAACACAAAGCATTCTGAACCAAAATATAAACATTACATTCTCAATACTAAATTACTGGAACATTTATCACAATGTATTCCACTGTCCCAAGGCTTGGGAAGTTCAGGACACCTCCAACATGGTTTGTTTCCTTTGAAAGCAAGATTGTTTATAGTGTTTTTGGTAAATGAGGAAAAAACCATATTTCAGCAGTCTGAGAATAGGGTACCTGGCCCACAGGTGAGTCTGTGCTTGCCAATAGTCCTAATGACCATTGCAATGTAGATTTAGAAACTCTTCTACCAAGTTCTGATTTCTCTGATTTCATTCACCATATTGATAGTTTGTGTTTTCCCCTCTACAATTCCTAACTTCAGTAGAATAGATCATTGAATGCTAGAATTAATTTAAGGCTGAAGGATTATTAACCCAATGAGTTTCATCCATTCTTTCTGGGACCTATGCCCAAATAAATCTCTACAGCAGGGCAGTGTAAATTAAATCATGGTAATTTGTTTTCATTGAATGTAATGTGATTCAATTGTCACTAACTTAATCTGGATTTAATCATAATCCAGATTTAACATATAAGTACCCTCTTAGAAACAATTTTAACATCTAAGGTTAAATATAGACCAGAAACAGGAATCACGAAGTACAGAGCTATTTTTCTTTTAAAACCCATGCTACCATGCCATTTAAAGTGGAATCTTTTAGTAAAATCCAACAGTTGTTCAGAATTTTGAACTTGTGACATGCTCTTATTGTATTATTATGAATACAAATGTACTTTTGAGGATATTTAATTTAGTAGCTGGAACAGTAAAGTGTACAATGGGCCAGAACATACGGTTGTAGTTGATTGGTTGGAGAGTGCTGGCTCGTGCATGAGGCAATCTACGCTATGATTGATTGGCCTGGGTGTAAAGGGGAGGTTAGTGCAAGAACCCAACTGTCTCAACTGAGTATTGCTAAATTTGGAATGTTTGATGTCCAAAGAAATTAAGGATGGAAGACTTTGGAAGACAGAGCAAGCTACTGATAAATTCATGCTTAATGATGGATGCATACTGGATAAATGCAACATATAGTGTGCAAAGTTTCAAGGGAATCTGGTTCAAAGCAGGCATAATGATAAAAGTGTTTGGCTTATGTGCTGGCTTTAGGTTTACTGTGGGCTTCATCATCAGTGATCATGAAACAACTTCATAGGTCCTGAAATAAGAACATAAAATACTTCTGGTTAGTTAAAAAGAAAGTGGAGAATAGACATGCTAGTGCATAAGCAGTGGCCTGAATTCAACCACTTTATGTATAAAAACCTTTATATATAGCAATAGCACTTAGACTTATATACCACTTCACAGTGCTTACAGCCCTCTCTAAGTGGTTTACAGAGTCAGCATATTGCCTCCAACAATCTGGGTCCTCATTTTACCCACCTCGGAAGGATGGAAGGCTGAGTCAACCTTGAGCCTGGTGAGATTTGAACTGCCAAATTGCAGTCAGCCGGCAGTCAGCAGAAGTAGCCTGCAGTACTGCACTGTAACTACTGCGCCACCATGGCTCATATATATACAGGAGTTTAACTCCCACTGTCTTCCAGATGATTGTGTTACACCTCTAACAGAATAACAGAGTAACAGAGTTGGAAGGAACCTTGGCAGTCTTCTAGTCCAGCATTCCCCAACCTTTCCGGGTTGGCAGCCCGGCGCAGGGGGAAGGGGGGGGAGAGGGGATGGTTTTGTGTGAGGGGCAGGTGCACGCATGCACACGTGCACAGCTTTATTTGTGTGAGTGGTAGTGCCCATTGCTCACGCAAGTGGGGCTGCGTGCAGACGCAACAGCCCGTCACTCACATGGCCCAGTTGAGAATAGGTCACAGCCCGGTAGTGGGCCGTGGCCCACAGGTTGGGGACCCCTGTTCTAGTCCAACCCCCTGCTCAGGCAGGGAACCCTATACCATTTCAGGCAAATGGTTGTCCAATCTCTTCTTAAAAACCAGCTAGATCCATATTGAGTGGGACTTAAAACTAAGTAAAAGCTAATGTAAGTCTCATTGATTTCAATGGGTGCATAAGTGTGTCTGAATCTGGGTGCAACAGTGTCATAAAATGACAGATATGTACCATTCATGCAGTCATTGCAGTCACCTGGGAAATAATTTAGATTTTTGCTGCATTTCCAAAATACATCACTGGCCAAATATTATTTGCTTAAGTTAATAGTTCATGATGTTTGATGTCTCATGATTAGATACTGTAGGGATTAGAGCTTTAACAGACAACATCCATGCCAACTAAAGAAGGTGACCTGATGGAAACTTGCATTGTGGAAAATACCAGAATGCATACTGGAAGTGGAAAAGAGTTAGATAAAGATACAGCAAATATTATATTCATTCTAGCCTAAATGTCTGATATAAGATTGTAGAATAGATAGCTTTTTAGAGTCTTAGCTCTTTCTATGTTGTACAGGTAGTCCCTGACTTAATAAGAGTTCATGTAGTGACTGTTCAAAGTTACAGCAGCACTGAAAAGCGTGACCTATGACCATTTTTCATACATACAAAATAGATTTTGACTTTGAGGGTGAAGGTTCATTTTCTGAGCTGAGGGGTTCGTAGGCTGAGAGATTCTGAGGGGTTAGTAGGCTGGTTGTAGGTCAATGTGTCTATTGATGGACTGTCTATTGATGGAATGGCTTGTGGAATGCCATACAGTAACGTAGATGGCATGCAAATCTCTCCAGGGACAGCAACCAGAGGTGGGTTCCTCCCGGTTCGGACTGGTTCACCCAAACCGGTAGCAAGCCGCTGGTGATGTCATGATGACATCACAGAACCGGTTCTGTCGGTGCCGGTCCGTGGACGCTGCCATCTCTTTTTGGGAAATTTTTTTACATTTTTTTGAATTTTTTCCTGGTTTTTTTTCTTCTGCGCATGCACAGAAGCCGAGTTTCCGGCACTGCACATGCGTTGCCATCTTGTTTTTGGCTTTTGGGGGGGGATTTTTTATTTTTCGGCACTGTGCATGTGTGTGTGCATGAAGCGTGCGCGCGTGCCCACAAGGCACGGCCACGCGGCGCAGGAGGAAGCAAACCAGCAGCGAGGTAAGTTCCGCCCCAGGCGCCTAATGGAGCCGGAAGGATTCCAGAGGGAACTTGGGGAAATACCTGAAACCCTGGTCCACAATTCGTCTGAGTCCCTGGTGGCTGCCTGGAACACCGCAGCATCAGGGGTGTTAGATCGGATTGCGCCTTTGCGACCTCTCCATGGCAGTGGATCCCGGAAAGCTCCCTGGTTCACCGAGGAGCTCCGGGAGATGAAACGCCACAAGAGACGTCTGGAGCGACGCTGGAGAGCCAGTAAAACCGAATCTGACCGAACACTTCTAAGAACTTATATTAAGTCTTATCTAGTGGCGATAGGGGCGGCAAAACGATCTCATTTTTCCGCTCTTATTGCATCCGCAGATTCTCGCCCAGCCGCCTTGTTTAGCGTGACTCGCACCCTCCTTGCCAAAGGGGGGAGCGAGGAACACTTGCAAGGTAGAGCTGAGGAATTCGCGCAGTTTCTGATAAATAAAGTCGCTCAGATCCGGTCTAATCTGGACTCCGGCTGGACAGAGTCCATTGAGTTGACAGGGGCAAGTCTTAGTCCAGCGTTGTGGGAGGAGTTTGAGCCTGTCTCTCCTGATGACGTGGACAAGGCCGTGGGTGCGATGAGCTCTTCCACCTGTTTATTGGACCCGTGCCCCTCCTGGCTGGTTTCGGCCAGCAGAGAGGTGGCACGTGGCTGGATCCAGGCGGTGGTCAACGCTTCTTTTAGGGAGAGATCTGTACCGCAGCCTTTAAAGGTTGTGGTGGTGAGACCCCTCCTTAAGAAGCCTTCCCTGGATCCAGTGGATTTGAAGAACTTTCATCCGGTCTCCAACTTACCTTTTATAGGTAAAGTTGTTGAGAAGGTGGTAGCTTTTCAGCTTCTTCAGCTATTGGAGGAAATTGATCATCTAGATTCCTATCAGTCGGGTTTCAGGCGCGGCTACAGTACAGAAACTGCCTTGGTCGCCCTGATGGATGATCTCTGGTGAGCCCGGGATGGGGGTGACTCCTCCATCCTGGTGCTACTTGACCTCTCAGCGACTTTCGATACCATCGACCATGGTATCCTTCTGCATCGTCTCGGCGAGTTGGGAGTGGGAGGCACCGTTTTACGGTGGTTCTCCTCTTATCTCGCCGACAGGATGCAGTCGGTGTTAGCAGGAGGACAGAGGTCGTCCCCTAGGCCCCTGACTTGTGGGGTGCCTCAGGGTTCGGTCCTCTCGCCCATCCTGTTTAACATTTACATGAAACCACTGGGGAAGATCATCCGTAGACATGGGGTGAGTTTTCAACAGTATGCTGATGACACCCAGCTGTACATCACCACCCCGTCTCAATTCAGGGAGGCAGTCGATGTAATGTGCCGATGCCTGGACGATGTTAGGATCTGGATGGGGAGAAACAGACTCAAACTCAACCCCGACAAGACTGAGTGGCTCTGCATATCGCCTCCTAAGGACCAGGTTGACTGTCCCTCCTTGGTTCTTGAGGGAGGAAAATTAACTCCCTCGGAACGGGTTCACAATTTGGGAGTTCTCCTAGATCCACAGCTAAAATTAGACCAACATCTTACAGCTGTGGCTAGGGGAGCCTTTGCACAGGTTTGCCTGGTGCACCAATTGCGACCATACTTGGAGAAGGAGGCTCTACTCACGGTCACTCATGCCCTTGTCACCTCCCAATTGGACTACTGTAATGCGCTCTACATGGGGCTACCCTTGAAGAGTATTCAGAGACTTCAACTGGTGCAAAATGCGGCTGCGCGTGCTGTGGTGGGTGTTTCAAGATACACCCACGTAACACCCATACTCCGCCAGATGCATTGGTTGCCCATTGGTCTCCGGGTACAATTCAAGGTGTTGATCATCATCTTTAAAGCCCTTCATGGCTTAGGACCAGGTTACCTCCGGGACCGCATTCTACCTCATACTTCCCTTCGACCGGTCAGGTCCCACAGTGTGGGTCTACTCCAGGTCCCGTCAACCAAACAATGTTGGCTGGCGGGCCCTAGGGGGAGGGCCTTCTCTGTGGGCGCCCCTGCTCTCTGGAACCAACTCCCCCCAGAGATACGAATTATCCCCACCTTGCTGGCCTTCCGAAAAGCCGTGAAGACATGGCTCTTCCTACAGGCAGGGTTCTGAGACAACGTCATTTGGTCTCCCCCATGTATGTAAGATTTTGTATGTTTTTTTTTTAATGCATTTTAAATTGTTTTAAATTGTATTGTTTAGTGGTTCTTCAAATGTTGTACGCCGCCCTGAGTCCCCAGGGCGGCATATAAGAATCATAAATAAATAAATAAATAAATAAATAAATAAATAAATAAATAAATAAATAAATAAATAAATAAATAAATAAATAAATAAATAAATAAATAAATAAATAAATAAACAAACAAACAAACCCACCCCTGACAGCAACCAATATGGGGGACGGGAGGATTACGGTCGTAACAGGGAGAGGTAGGTATGGCGGGAGCAGAGGTGTAGGCCGCTCTCGGGGAACGAGAACTCGCTGTCTCCAAGCGATTTCTTGTTCTGGCCCCTCTGGTTTGGTTCCATCTTGCTCAACCCGAGGTCCTGGTAACCAGGGATGTCAGGGCCCTGGGCTCAAGCTGCTGCTGTTGAATGCCAGGTCAATTACCAACAAGGCCCCCCTTGTACGGGATTTAATCCTGGAAGAGGGGGCGGACCTGGCATGTATTACTGAGACCTGGCTAGGCCAGGAGTGGGGGGGGGTTCCCCTCTCCGAGATGTGCCCGGACGGGTTCTCAGTTCAGCATCAGCCGCGACCCCAGGGAAGGGGTGGAGGAGCGGCGATTATAGCTCACCAGAACCTTAATCCTCGAAGGAGCCCTGCCCCGGAGATTGTTGGGTGTGAGACGCTCCTTCTGAAGTTGGACTTAGGGGTCCAGGTGGGCCTTTTGCTAGCGTACCTGCCTCCTAGCTACGTTGCAAAGGCCCTGCCTGTTCTGCTCGAGGCGGTAGCAGGGCTGGCGATTGAGTTCCCCAGGTTGATGGTGCTGGGGGACTTTAATTTGCCATCGCCCGGTGAAACCTCGGAGGCAGTCCAGGAGTTCATGGCTTCCATGACAACCATGGACCTGACCCAAGTAGTTCAGGGTCCGACTCATGAGGGAGGTCACACGCTTGACCTTGTGTTTCTCTCGGGGCAGTGGAGAGATGATCTGAGGCTGAGGGGTTTAGTCACAGTACCCTTGTCATGGTCAGACCATTTCCTTCTGAGGTTGGATTTCATGGCACCACTCCTCCACCGCAAGGAGGCGGGGCCGATTAAGTGGTTCCGCCCCAGGCGCCTAATGGAATCTGAAGGATTTCAGAGGGAACTTGGGGAAATACCTGACTCCCTGGTACACGATTCATCTGAGGCTCTAGTGGCTGCCTGGAATCGGGCGGCAACGGGGGCCTTAGATCGGATTGCGCCTTTGCGGCCTCTCCGTGGCAGCGGATCCCGGAGGGCTCCTTGGTTTACTGAGGAGCTCCGGGAGATGAAGCACCTAAAGAGACGCCTAGAGCGACGATGGAGAGCCAGTAAAGCTGAGTCTGACCGGACACTTTTAAGAACTTGCATTAAGTCTTACTTAGTGGCGATAAGGGCGGCAAAATGCTCACATTTTTCCGCTCTTATTGCATCCGCCGACTCCCGCCCAGCCGCCCTGTTTAGGGTGACTCGCTCCCTCCTATCCAAGGGGGGAGTTGAAGATCCCTTGCAGGGCAGAGCTGAGGAATTTTCTCAGTTTCTGGCGGACAAAGTCGTTCAGATTCGGACAGACCTGGACTCCATTTGGACAGAGCAAGCCGAGATGACAGGGGCGAGTCCTGTTATATGGGACGAGTTTGAGCCTGTCACTCCTGAGGATGTGGACAAGGCCATAGGAGCGATGAGCGCCTCCACCTGTTTATTGGACCCGTGCCCCTCCTGGCTGGTCTCTGCCAGCAGGGAGGTGTCACGCGGCTGGCTCCAGGCGGTTGTGATCGCTTCTTTGAGAGAGGGATCCATCCCGCAGCCTTTAAAAGCTGCGGTGGTGAGGCCCCTCCTCAAGAAGCCTTCCCTGGACCCAGCGGATTTAAAAAACTTCCGTCCAGTCTCCAACTTACCCTTTTTGGGTAAAGTTGTTGAGAAGGTGGTGTCGCTCCAACTCCTGCAGCTATTGGAGGATACTGATTATCTGGATCCCTTTCAATCGGGTTTCAGGCGCGGCTACAGTACGGAGACTGCTTTGGTCGCGCTGATGGATGATCTCTGGCGAGCTCGGGATGGGGGTTACTCCTCCATCCTGGTGCTACTTGACCTCTGAGCGGCTTTCGATACCATTGACCATGGTATCCTTCTGCGTCGTCTTGGGGAGATGGGAGTGGGAGGCACTGTTTTACGGTGGTTCTCCTCCTACCTCTCTGACAGGACGCAGTCGGTGTTGACAGGAGGACAGAGGTCGGCCCCTAGGCCCCTGGTTTGCGGGGTGCCACAGGGCTCGGTCCTCTCGCCCATCCTGTTTAACATTTACATGAAACCGCTGGGCGAGATCATCCGACGGCATGGGGTGAGGTATCAGCACTATGCTGATGATACCCAGTTGTACATCTCCACCCCGTGTCAGTTCAGTGAAGCAGTTGATGTAATGTGCGGCTGCCTGGACGATGTGAGGGTCTGGATGGGAGTGAACAGACTCAGGCTCAACCCAGACAAGACTGAGTGGCTCTGGATATTGCCTCCCAAGGACTATGTCGACTGTCCCTCCTTGGTTCTTGGGGGAAAAAAATTGACTCCCTCAGAACAGGTTCGCAATTTGGGTGTCCTCCTAGACCCACATCTAAAATTGGATCAACATCTTTCAGCTGTGGCTAGGGGGACCTTTGCACAGATCCGTCTTGTGCACCAATTGCGACCCTACTTGGAGCGGGAGGCTTTGCTCACAGTCACTCATGCCCTTGTCACCTCACGGCTAGACTACTGTAATGGGCTCTACATGGGGCTACCCTTGAAGAGCATCCGGAGACTGCAATTGGTACAGAATGCAGCTGCGCGTGCTGTAGTGGGTGTACCGAGATACACCCACGTAACACCTATCCTCCGCCAGCTGCATTGGTTGCCAATTAGTCTCTGGTTGCAATTCAAGGTGTTGGTTTTGACCTTTAAAGCCCTACATGGCTCAGGGCCAGGTTACCTACGGGACCGCATCTTACCACATACCTCCCTAAGACCGGTTAGGTCCCACAGAGAGGGCCTCCTCCGGGTCCCATCGGCCAAACAATGTTGGTTGCCGGGGCCGCGGGGGAGGGCCTTCTCTGTGGGAGCCCCGTCCCTCTGGAACCAACTTCCACCAGAGATCCGGACTATCCCCACCCTGCTGGCCTTCCGTAAAGCCTTAAAAACATGGCTCTTCCGGCAGATGGGGTGAATAGGATAATCAGATTCCCCCTGAATGTTGCGTTTATTATATTCTTTTTCTTTAATTGTATTTTTAATTACATTTTTAACTTAAATTATGATTATTGTTTTTAAAATGCACGTTTCTTATTCATGTTGTACGCCGCCCTGAGTCCCACGGGATTGGGCGGCCTATAAGAGCGTCTAAATAAATAAATAAATAAATATACTGTATAACCAAATAACCATCCCTTTTAAGGGCTTTAGCAACACTTCTCTGCTATACAAGGCCTTGCTTTGGAGAATGTAGAACCTCACCTTAGCAGGGCAAATGTCCCATTGGTTGATGGGCATGACTAGAAGAGGACTTCAAGGCAATGTGGTTGAGTGAATTCAGAAGAGTCACATACCAGGTACCGACATAAGCCCTGTAGTTGGTGTCTTCAGCCAATCCAGAACCGTCTGCAGATTGTTGGTTTAACTTTATCCCATTGATTTAAAAAATCACAGGCTGGTCAGGATTCTCTGACAGCAACTGTCCCAGGACCCAGAAATCCTGTCTTTGTTGTGCCTTTTCCGTAGTGGCTGTACAAACCGCAGGGAAGGGTTAAAAAAAAACTGCTTTAGCCTCCCCACTTCTTCCTTACCAACTGAGCCTGTGTAACACCAAATCTCGGGTCTAAGTCAGGCTCTGCAGAATGATTGGCAAGCTGGATCTGTCTTTACTTAGACCCAGATCTTCTTTGATCTTTTTTGTAGTAGCAGTGAAACATTGTCTTCTCTCGTCTTCTGTATTCACCCTGTCATTCGGAGTGAAGATCTTTCTACCTTAGAAATAGTTTCAGTTGTGTGCCCTTGGAAAGTGAAAACACAAACACACACAAAAAAGCCCTTTTGTTGATCAGAGGAGAAGGAAATGGCACATATTTTGTGGGAAGAAAAATCCAGTGTGGTTCCAAGTTGGGAGAAAAACACTGGAAATAAAATGGAGGCTAGCTACAAGGAAAGAAGGTCTCTGTTTATTTGGTTTTCCAGAAACTTCTGTGACAGAAGCATGTTTCTGGGGTGGCTGACAAAATGGCTGAGTGAGTGGATGGATTTTTATAGGGTTCTGCAGTTTGGTGATTTAGATGCTCCGGGGGTTGTGCAATGTAGTGAGCCTTGTGTCTTTTGCTATTCTAGTGGTGGTGGGTTTAGATTTATTATTAGAGTTGGAAGGGACCTTGTAGGTCATCTAGTCCAATCCCCTGCTCAAGCAGGAGTTCCTACACCATTTGAGACAGATGGCAGTCCAGTCTCTCCTTGAAGGTCGCAAGTGTTGGGGCTCTCACGACCTCTGCTGGCAAGCTGTTCCACTGGTTGATCGCTCTCACTGTCAGAAAGTTTCTCCTCACTTCCAGGTTGAATCTCTCCTTGGTCAGCTTCCATCTGTTATTCCTTGTTTGGCTTTCTGCTGCCAAAGAGAACAGCCTGACCCCCTCCTCTCTGTGGCATCCCCTCAAGTATTGGAACACTGCTATCATGTCACCCCTGGTCCTTCTCTTCGCCAGACTGGCCAAGCTCAGTTCCTGCAACCGCTCTTTGTATGTTTTATTTTCCAGACCCTTTATCATCCTGGTTGCTCTCTTCTGCACTTTCTCTAGGGTTTCAATGTCTTTTTTGTAGTGTGGTGACCAAAACTGGATGCAGTACTCTAGGTGTGGTCTGACCAAGGCTTTATAGAGTGGTATTAGTACCTCTCTGGTCCTTGATTGTATCCCTCTATTTATGCAGCTCAGGACTGCGTTGGCCTTTTTGGCTGCTGCTGCACACTGCTGGCTCATATTTAGTTGGCTGTCTACCAAGACTCCAAGATCCCTCTCGCAATCACTGCTATTGAGTGTGGTTTCACCCAGTTTGTATGTGTATTTTTGATTCTTCTTACCTAGGTGTAGAATTTTACTTTTCTCCGTGTTAAATTTCATTTTATTTGTTTGGGCCCAGTGTTCGAGTCTGTCAAGGTCCCTCTGGATTTTGAGTCTGTCCTCTGGGGTGTTTGCTACTCCCGCCAGCTTGGTATCGTCTGCAAATTTGGTTAGTTCTCCTGCTATTCCCTCATCTAGGTCATTTATGAAGATATTAAAGAGTACTGGGCCTAGGACGGAACCTTGTGGTACGCCACTGCTTACTTCTCTCCATGTGGACTTAGAGCCATTGAGGACTAAGCACGGGCCTTCAGTTTGACACCCCTGCCTTAGAATTTGGGTGGGGGGATGTAAATTCTTAATCCCATCAGCTCCAGTCTTCTGTGGGAGCTGTGGCTGAAGGCTTCTTGTTTATGAATAGATTGGCCAGTCTTTCTGAATGGATACAAAATCTGCATTCCAAAAGACCAGTCTCTTCTGCTTGAGGCTGTTTTCCTATGGCAGGAAGACTGGGGCTGCTTTCTGCCTTTAAGAACATGTTTCTCCATTTCTCCTTTGGGGAAATATAATATTCTGCCTCTTTTAAT
>JALIGW010000304.1:0-90116 GCA_023053685.1 Diadophis punctatus similis
CCCAAAGTCTAACACAGCATTCGCCTTAGGATTCAATTCAGTCCAAAAACATCACTTTTGACAAACACCTCAGAAATGAAAAAGAAACACAGATTCTGTTCCCCATGTGCTGGAAAGCCGAATTCTCGCTTGAATTTCGATTCCGAGCCTACCCTGAAGAGCTAGCCCAAAGTCTAACACAGCATTCGCCTTAGGATTCAATTCAGTCCAAAAACATCACTTTTGACAAACACCTCAGAAATGAAAAAGAAACACATATTCCTGTTCCCCACGTGCTAGAAAGCCGAATTCTCGCTTGATTTTCGATTCCGAGCCTACCCTGAAGAGCTAGCCCAAAGTCTAACAGAGCATTCGCCTTAGGACTCAATACAGCCAAAAAACATGACTTTTGACAAACACCTCAGAAATGAAAATGAAACACATATTCCTGTTCCCCACAGGCTGGAAAGCCGAATTCTTGCTTGATTTTTATTTCCGACCTTTCCCTGAAGAGCTAGCCCAATGTCTAACACGGAATTCGCCTTAGTTCTCAATTCAGCCAAAAAACATCACTTTTGACAAACACCTCAGAAATGAAAATGAAACACATATTCCTGTTCCCCACGGGCTGCAAAGCCGAATTCTCACTTGATTTTTGATTCCGACCTTTCCCTGAAGAGCTAGCCCAAGGTCTAACACAGCATTCGCCTTATTTCTCAATTCAGCCCAAAAACATCACTTTTGACAAACACCTCAGAAATGAAAATGAAACACATATTCCTGTTCCCCACAGTCTGGAAAGCTGAATTCTCGCTTGATTTTCGATTCCGAGCCTACCCTGAAGAGCTAGCCCAAAGTCTAACACGGAATTCGCCTTAGTTCTCAATTCAGCCAAAAAACATCACTTTTGACAAACACCTCAGAAATGAAAATGAAACACATATTCCTGTTCCCCACGGGCTGCAAAGCCGAATTCTCACTTGATTTTTGATTCCGACCTTTCCCTGAAGAGCTAGCCCAAGGTATAACACAGCATTCGCCTTATTTCTCAATTCAGCCCAAAAACATCACTTTTGACAAACACCTCAGAAATGAAAATGAAACACATATTCCTGTTCCCCACAGTCTGGAAAGCTGAATTCTCGCTTGATTTTCGATTCCGAGCCTACCCAGAAGAGCTAGCCGAAAGTCTAACACAGCATTTGCCTTAGGATTCAATTCAGTCCAAAAACATCACTTTTGACAAACACCTCAGAAATGAAAAAGAAACACATATTCCTGTTCCCCACGTACTGGAAAGCCGAATTCTTGCTTGAATTTCGATTCCGAGCCTACCCTGAAGAGCTAGCCCAAAGTCTAACACAGCATTCGCCTTAGGATTCAATTCAGTCCAAAAACATCACTTTTGACAAACACCTCAGAAATGAAAAAGAAACACATATTCCTGTTCCCCACGTGCTAGAAAGCCGAATTCTCGCTTGATTTTCGATTCCGAGCCTACCCTGAAGAGCTAGCCCAAAGTCTAACACAGCATTCGCCTTAGGACTCAATACAGCCAAAAAACATGACTTTTGACAAACACCTCAGAAATGAAAATGAAACACATATTCCTGTTCCCCACAGGCTGGAAAGCCGAATTCTTGCTTGATTTTTGATTCCGACCTTTCCCTGAAGAGCTAGCCCAATGTCTAACACGGAATTCGCCTTAGTTCTCAATTCAGCCAAAAAACATCACTTTTGACAAACACCTCAGAAATGAAAATGAAACACATATTCCTGTTCCCCACAGGCTGCAAAGCCGAATTCTCACTTGATTTTTGATTCCGACCTTTCCCTGAAGAGCTAGCCCAAGGTCTAACACAGCATTCGCCTTATTTCTCAATTCAGCCCAAAAACATCACTTTTGACAAACACCTCAGAAATGAAAATGAAACACATATTCCTGTTCCCCACAGTCTGGAAAGCTGAATTCTCGCTTGATTTCCATTCCGAGCCTACCCAGAAGAGCTAGCCGAAAGTCTAACACAGCATTTGCCTTAGGATTCAATTCAGTCCAAAAACATCACTTTTGACAAACACCTCAGAAATGAAAAAGAAACACATATTCCTGTTCCCCACGTACTGGAAAGCCGAATTCTTGCTTGAATTTCGATTCCGAGCCTACCCTGAAGAGCTAGCCGAAAGTCTAACACAGCATTCGCCTTAGGATTCAATTCAGTCCAAAAACATCACTTTTGACAAACACCTCAGAAATGAAAAAGAAACACATATACCTGTTCCCCACGGGCTGGAAAGCCGAATTCTCGCTTGATTTTGGATTCCGAGCCTTCCCTGAAGAGCTAGCCCAAGGTCTAACACAGCATTCGCCTTAGGACTCAATTAGCCAAAAAACATCACTTTTGACAAACACCTCAGAAATGAAAAAGAAACACACATTCCTGTTCCCCACATGCTGGAACGCCGAATTCTTGCTTGAATTTCGATTCCGAGCCTACCCTGAAGAGCTAGCCCAAAGTCTAACACAGCATTCGCCTTAGGATTCAATTCAGTCCAAAAACATCACTTTTGACAAACACCTCAGAAATGAAAAAGAAACACATATTCCTGTTCCCCACGTGCTAGAAAGCCGAATTCTCGCTTGATTTTTGATTCCGACCTTTCCCTGAAGAGCTAGCCCAATGTCTAACACAGCATTCCCTTAGGACTCAATTAGCCAAAAAACATCAGTTTTGACAAACACCTCAGAAATGAAAAAGAAACACACATTCCTGTTCCCCACATGCTGGAAAGCTGAATTCTCGCTTGATTTTCGATTCCGAGCCTACCCTGAAGAGCTAGCCCAAAGTCTAACACAGCATTCGCCTTAGGATTCAATTCAGTCCAAAAACATCACTTTTGACAAACACCTCAGAAATGAAAAAGAAACACTTATTCCTGTTCCCCACGTGCTAGAAAGCCGAATTCTCGCTTGATTTTCGATTCCGAGCCAACCCTGAAGAGCTAGCCCAAAGTCTAACACAGCATTCGCCTTAGGACTCAATTCAGCCAAAAAACATCACTTTTGACAAACACCTCAGAAATGAAAATGAAACACATATTCCTTTTCCCCACAGGCTGCAAAGCCAAAATCTCGCTTGATTTTTGATTCCGACTTTCCCTGAAGTGCTAGCCCAAGGTCTAATACTGCATTCGCCTTATTTCTCAATTCAGCCCAAAAACATCACTTTTGACAAACACCTCAGAAATGAAAAAGAAACACATATTCCTGGTCCCCACGGGCTGGAAAGCCGAATTCTCGCTTGATTATTGATTCTGACCTTTCCTGAAGAGCTAGCCCAAGGTCTAACACAGCATTCGCCTTATTTCTCAATTCAGCCCAAAAACATCACTTTTGACAAACACCTCAGAAATGAAAAAGAAACACATATTCCTGTTCCCCACGTGCTGGAAAGCCGAATTCTCGCTTGATTTGGATTCCGAGCCTTCCCTGAAGAGCTAGCCCAATGTCTAACACAGCATTCGCCTTAGGACTCAATTCAGCCCAAAAACATCACTTTTGACAAACACCTCAAGAAATGAAAAAGAAACACATATTCCTGTTCCCCACGTGCTGGAAAGCCGAATTCTCGCTTGAATTTCGATTCCGAGCCTACCCTGAAGAGCTAGCCCAAAGTCTAACACAGCATTCGCCTTAGGATTCAATTCAGTCCAAAAACATCACTTTTGACAAACACCTCAGAAATGAAAAAGAAACACAGATTCCTGTTCCCCATGTGCTGGAAAGCCGAATTCTCGCTTGAATTTCGATTCCGAGCCTACCCTGAAGAGCTAGCCCAAAGTCTAACACAGCATTCGCCTTAGGATTCAATTTAGTCCAAAAACATCACTTTTGACAAACACCTCAGAAATGAAAAAGAAACACATATTCCTGTTCCCCACGTGCTAGAAAGCCGAATTCTCGCTTGATTTTCGATTCCGAGCCTACCCTGAAGAGCTAGCCCAAAGTCTAACAGAGCTTCGCCTTAGGACTCAATACAGCCAAAAAACATGACTTTTGACAAACACCTCAGAAATGAAAATGAAACACATATTCCTGTTCCCCACAGGCTGGAAAGCCGAATTCTTGCTTGATTTTTGATTCCGACCTTTCCCTGAAGAGCTAGCCCAATGTCTAACACGGAATTCGCCTTAGTTCTCAATTCAGCCAAAAAACATCACTTTTGACAAACACCTCAGAAATGAAAATGAAACACATATTCCTGTTCCCCACGGGCTGCAAAGCCGAATTCTCACTTGATTTTTGATTCCGACCTTTCCCTGAAGAGCTAGCCCAAGGTCTAACACTGCATTCGCCTTATTTCTCAATTCAGCCCAAAAACATCACTTTTGACAAACACCTCAGAAATGAAAATGAAACACATATTCCTGTTCCCCACAGTCTGGAAAGCTGAATTCTCGCTTGATTTTCGATTCCGAGCCTACCCTGAAGAGCTAGCCCCAAAGTCTAACACGGAATTCGCCTTAGTTCTCAATTCAGCCAAAAAACATCACTTTTGACAAACACCTCAGAAATGAAAATGAAACACATATTCCTGTTCCCCACGGGCTGCAAAGCCGAATTCTCACTTGATTTTTGATTCCGACCTTTCCCTGAAGAGCTAGCCCAAGGTATAACACAGCATTCGTCTTATTTCTCAATTCAGCCCAAAACATCACTTTTGACAAACACCTCAGAAATGAAAATGAAACACATATTCCTGTTCCCCACAGTCTGGAAAGCTGAATTCTCGCTTGATTTTCGATTCCGAGCCTACCCAGAAGAGCTAGCCGAAAGTCTAACACAGCATTTGCCTTAGGATTCAATTCAGTCCAAAAACATCACTTTTGACAAACACCTCAGAAATGAAAAAGAAACACATATTCCTGTTCCCCACGTACTGGAAAGCCGAATTCTTGCTTGAATTTCGATTCCCGAGCCTACCCTGAAGAGCTAGCCCAAAGTCTAACACAGCATTCGCCTTAGGACTCAATACAGCCAAAAAACATGACTTTTGACAAACACCTCAGAAATGAAAATGAAACACATATTCCTGTTCCCCACAGGCTGGAAAGCCGAATTCTTGCTTGATTTTTGATTCCGACCTTTCCCTGAAGAGCTAGCCCAATGTCTAACACGGAATTCGCCTTAGTTCTCAATTCAGCCAAAAAACATCACTTTTGACAAACACCTCAGAAATGAAAATGAAACACATATTCCTGTTCCCCACAGGCTGCAAAGCCGAATTCTCACTTGATTTTTGATTCCGACCTTTCCCTGAAGAGCTAGCCCAAGGTCTAACACAGCATTCGCCTTATTTCTCAATTCAGCCCAAAAACATCACTTTTGACAAACACCTCAGAAATGAAAATGAAACACATATTCCTGTTCCCCACAGTCTGGAAAGCTGAATTCTCGCTTGATTTTCGATTCCGAGCCTACCCAGAAGAGCTAGCCGAAAGTCTAACACAGCATTTGCCTTAGGATTCAATTCAGTCCAAAAACATCACTTTTGACAAACACCTCAGAAATGAAAAAGAAACACATATTCCTGTTCCCCACGTGCTGGAAAGCCGAATTCTCGCTTGATTGTGGATTCCGAGCCTTCCCTGAAGAGCTAGCCCAATGTCTAACACAGCATTCGCCTTAGGACTCAATTCAGCCCAAAAACATCACTTTGGACAAACACCTCAGAAATGAAAAAGAAACACATATTCCTGTTCCCCACGTGCTGGAAAGCCGAATTCTCGCTTGAATTTCGATTCCGAGCCTACCCTGAAGAGCTAGCCCAAAGTCTAACACAGCATTCGCCTTAGGATTCAATTCAGTCCAAAACATCACTTTTGACAAACACCTCAGAAATGAAAAAGAAACACAGATTCCTGTTCCCCATGTGCTGGAAAGCCGAATTCTCGCTTGATTTTGGATTCCGAGCCTTCCCTGAAGAGCTAGCCCAAGGTCTAACACAGCATTCGCCTTAGGACTCAATACAGCCAAAAACATGACTTTTGACAAATACCTCAGAAATGAAAATGAAACACATATTCCTGTTCCCCACAGGCTAGAAAGCCGAATTCTCGCTTGATTTTTGATTCCGACCTTTCCCTGAAGAGCTAGCCCAAGGTCTAACACAGCATTCGCCTTATTTCTCAATTCAGCCAAAAAACATCACTTTTGACAAAACACCTCAGAAATGAAAATGAAACACATATTTCCTGTTCCCCACAGGCTGGAAAGCCGAATTCTTGCTTGATTTTTGATTCCGACCTTTCCCTGAAGAGCTAGCCCAATGTCTAACACGGAATTCGCCTTAGTTCTCAATTCAGCCAAAAAACATCACTTTTGACAAACACCTCAGAAATGAAAATGAAACACATATTCCTGTTCCCCACAGGCTGCAAAGCCGAATTCTCACTTGATTTTTGATTCCGACCTTTCCCTGAAGAGCTAGCCCAAGGTCTAACACAGCATTCGCCTTATTTCTCAATTCAGCCCAAAAACATCACTTTTTGACAAACACCTCAGAAATGAAAATGAAACACATATTCCTGTTCCCCACAGTCTGGGAAAGCTGAATTCTCGCTTGATTTTCGATTCCGAGCCTACCCAGAAGAGCTAGCCGAAAGTCTAACACAGCATTTGCCTTAGGATTCAATTCAGTCCAAAAACATCACTTTTGACAAACACCTCAGAAATGAAAAAGAAACACATATACCTGTTCCCCACGGGCTGGAAAGCCGAATTCTCGCTTGAATTTGGATTCCGAGCCTTCCCTGAAGAGCTAGCCCAAGGTCTAACACAGCATTCGCCTTAGGACTCAATTAGCCAAAAAACATCACTTTTGACAAACACCTCAGAAATGAAAAAGAAACACACATTCCTGTTCCCCACATGCTGGAACGCCGAATTCTTGCTTGAATTTCGATTCCGAGCCTACCCTGAAGAGCTAGCCCAAAGTCTAACACAGCATTCGCCTTAGGATTCAAATTCAGTCCAAAAACATCACTTTTGACAAACACCTCAGAAATGAAAAAAGAAACACATATTCCTGTTCCCCACGTGCTAGAAAGCCGAATTCTCGCTTGATTTTCGATTCCGAGCCAACCCTGAAGAGCTAGCCCAAAGTCTAACACAGCATTCGCCTTAGGACTCAATTCAGCCAAAAAACATCACTTTTGACAAACACCTCAGAAATGAAAATGAAACACATATTCCTTTTCCCCACAGGCTGCAAAGCCAAAATCTCGCTTGATTTTTGATTCCGACCTTTCCCTGAAAGTGCTAGCCCCAAGGTCTAATACTGCATTCGCCTTATTTCTCAATTCAGCCCAAAAACATCACTTTTGACAAACACCTGAGAAATGAAAAAGAAACACATATTCCTGGTCCCCACGGGCTGGAAAGCCGAATTCTCGCTTGATTATTGATTCTGACCTTTCCCTGAAGAGCTAGCCCAAGGTCTAACACAGCATTCGCCTTATTTCTCAATTCAGCCCAAAAACATCACTTTTGACAAACACCTCAGAAATGAAAAAGAAACACATATTCCTGTTCCCCACGTGCTGGAAAGCCGAATTCTCGCTTGATTTTGGATTCCGAGCCTTCCCTGAAGAGCTAGCCCAATGTCTAACACAGCATTCGCCTTAGGACTCAATTCAGCCCAAAAACATCACTTTTGACAAACACCTCAGAAATGAAAAAGAAACACATATTCCTGTTCCCCACGTGCTGGAAAGCCGAATTCTCGCTTGAATTTCGATTCCGAGCCTACCCTGAAGAGCTAGCCCAAAGTCTAACACAGCATTCGCCTTAGGATTCAATTCAGTCCAAAAACATCACTTTTGACAAACACCTCAGAAATGAAAAAGAAACACAGATTCCTGTTCCCCATGTGCTGGAAAGCCGAATTCTCGCTTGATTTTGGATTCCGAGCCTTCCCTGAAGAGCTAGCCCAAGGTCTAACACAGCATTCGCATTAGGACTCAATACAGCCAAAAAACATGACTTTTGACAAATACCTCAGAAATGAAAATGAAACACATATTCCTGTTCCCCACAGGCTAGAAAGCCGAATTCTCGCTTGATTTTTGATTCCGACCTTTCCCTGAAGAGCTAGCCCAAGGTCTAACACAGCATTCGCCTTATTTCTCAATTCAGCCAAAAAACATCACTTTTGACAAACACCTCAGAAATGAAAATGAAACACATATTCCTGTTCCCCACAGGCTGGAAAGCTGAATTCTCGCTTGATTTTCGATTCCGAGCCTACCCAGAAGAGCTAGCCAAAAGTCTAACACAGCATTCGCCTTAGGATTCAATTCAGCCCAAAAACATCACTTTTGACAAAAACCTCAGAAATGAAAAAGAAACACATATTCCTGTTCCCCTCAGGCTGGAAAGCTGAATTCTCGCGTGAATTTTGATTCCGACCTTTCCCTGAAGAGCTAGCCCAAGGTCTAACACAGCATTCGCCTTATTTCTCAATACAGCCAAAAAACATGACTTTTGACAAACCCCTCAGAAATGAAAATGAAACACATATTCTGTTCCCCACAGGCTGGAAAGCTGAATTCTCGCTTGATTTTCGATTCCGAGCCTACCCTGAAGAGCTAGCCAAAGTCTAACACAGCATTCGCCTTAGGATTCAATTCAGCCCAAAAACATCACTTTTGACAAATACCTCAGATTGAAAAAGAAACACATATTCCTATTCCCCACGGGCTGGAAAGCCGAATTCTCGCTTGAATTTTGATTCCGAGCCTACCCTGAAGAGCTAGCCCAAGGTCTAACACAGCATTCGCCTTATTTCTCAATTCAGCCCAAAAACATCACTTTTGACAAACACCTCAGAAATGAAAATGAAACACGTATTCCTGTTCCCCACAGGCTGGAAACTGAATTCTCGCTTGATTTTCGATTCCGAGCCTACCCTGAAGAGCTAGCCGAAAGTATAACACAGCATTCGCCTTAGGATTCAATTGTCCAAAAGCATCACTTTTGACAAACACCTCAGAAATGAAAAGAAACACATATTCCTGTTCCCCACGTGCTGGAAAGCCGAATTCTTGCTTGAATTTCGATTCCGAGCCTACCCTGAAGAGCTAGCCGAAAGTCTAACACAGCATTCGCCTTAGATTCAATTCAGTCCAAAAACATCACTTTTGACAAACACCTCAGAAATGAAAAAGAAACACATATACCTGTTCCCCCACGGGCTGGAAAGCCGAATTCTCGCTTGATTTTGGATTCTGAGCCTTCCCTGAAGAGCTAGCCCAAGGTCTAACACAGCATTCGCCTTAGGACTCAATTAGCCAAAAAACATCAGTTTTGACAAAAACCTCAGAAATGAAAAAGAAACACATATTCCTGTTTCCCCACATGCTGGAAAGCCGAATTCTCGCTTGAATTTTGATTCCGAGCCTACCGTGAAGAGCTAGCCCAAAGTCTAACACAGCATTCGCCTTAGGACTCAATTCAGCCCAAAAACATCACTTTTGACAAACACCTCAGAAATGAAAAAAGAAACACATATTCCTGTTCCCCACGTGCTGGAAAGCCGAATTCTCGCTTGAATTTCGATTCCGAGCCTACCCTGAAGAGCTAGCCCAAAGTCTAACACAGCATTCGCCTTAGGACTCAATACAGCCAAAAAACATGACTTTTGACAAATACCTCAGAAATGAAAATGAAACACATATTCCTGTTCCCCACAGGCTAGAAAGCCGAATTCTCGCTTGATTTTTGATTCCGACCTTTCCCTGAAGAGCTAGCCCAAGGTCTAACACAGCATTCGCCTTATTTCTCAATTCAGCCAAAAAAAATCACTTTGACAAACACCTCAGAAATGAAAATGAAACACATATTCCTGTTCCCCACAGGCTGGAAAGCTGAATTCTCGCTTGATTTTCGATTCCGAGCCTACCCAGAAGAGCTAGCCCAAAGTCTAACACAGCATTCGCCTTAGGATTCAATTCAGCCCAAAAACATCACTTTTGACAAAAACCTCAGAAATGAAAAAGAAACACATATTCCTGTTCCCCTCAGGCTGGAAAGCCGAATTCTCGCTTGAATTTTGATTCCGACCTTTCCCTGAAGAGCTAGCCCAAGGTCTAACACAGCATTCGCCTTATTTCTCAATTCAGCCCAAAAACATCACTTTTGACAAACACCTCAGAAATGAAAAAGAAACACATATTCCTGTTCCCCACGTGCTGGAAAGCCGAATTCTCGCTTGATTTTGGATTCCGAGCTTCCCTGAAGAGCTAGCCCAATGTCTAACACAGCATTCGCCTTAGGACTCAATTCAGCCCAAAAACATCACTTTTGACAAACACCTCAGAAATGAAAAAGAAACACATATTCCTGTTCCCCACGTGCTGCAAAGCCGAATTCTCGCTTGAATTTCGATTCCGAGCCTACCCTGAAGAGCTAGCCCAAAGTCTAACACAGCATTCGCCTTAGGATTCAATTCAGTCCAAAAACATCACTTTTGACAAACACCTCAGAAATGAAAAAGAAACACAGATTCCTGTTCCCATGTGCTGGAAAGCCGAATTCTCGCTTGATTTTGGATTCCGAGCCTTCCCTGAAGAGCTAGCCCAAGGTCTAACACAGCATTCGCCTTAGGACTCAATACAGCCAAAAAACATGACTTTTGACAAATACCTCAGAAATGAAAATGAAACACATATTCCTGTTCCCCACAGGCTAGAAAGCCGAATTCTCGCTTGATTTTTGATTCCGACCTTTCCCTGAAGAGCTAGCCCAAGGTCTAACACAGCATTCGCCTTATTTCTCAATTCAGCCAAAAAACATCACTTTTGACAAACACCTCAGAAATGAAAATGAAACACATATTCCTGTTCCCACAGGCTGGAAAGCTGAATTCTCGCTTGATTTTCGATTCTGAGCCTACCCAGAAGAGCTAGCCAAAAGTCTAACACAGCATTCGCCTTAGGATTCAATTCAGCCCAAAAACATCACTTTTGACAAAAACCTCAGAAATGAAAAAGAAACACATATTCCTGTTCCCCTCAGGCTGGAAAGCCGAATTCTCGCTTGAATTTTGATTCCGACCTTTCCCTGAAGAGCTAGCCCAAGGTCTAACACAGCATTCGCCTTATTTCTCAATACAGCCAAAAAACATGACTTTTGACAAACCCCTCAGAAATGAAAATGAAACACATATTCCTGTTCCCCACAGGCTGGAAAGCTGAATTCTCGCTTGATTTTCGATTCCGAGCCTACCCTGAAGAGCTAGCCCAAAGTCTAACACAGCATTCGCCTTAGGATTCAATTCAGCCCAAAAACATCACTTTTGACAAATACCTCAGAATTGAAAAAGAAACACATATTCCTATTCCCCACGGGCTGGAAAGCCGAATTCTCGCTTGAATTTTGATTCCGAGCCTACCCTGAAGAGCTAGCCCAAGGTCTAACACAGCATTCGCCTCATTTCTCAATTCAGCCCAAAAACATCACTTTTGACAAACACCTCAGAAATGAAAATGAAACACGTATTCCTGTTCCCCACAGGCTGGAAACTGAATTCTCGCTTGATTTTGGATTCTGAGCCTACCCTGAAGAGCTAGCCGAAAGTCTAACACAGCATTCGCCTTAGGATTCAATTGTCCAAAAGCATCACTTTTGACAAACACCTCAGAAATGAAAAAGAAACACATATTCCTGTTCCCCACGTGCTGGAAAGCCGAATTCTTGCTTGAATTTCGATTCCGAGCCTACCCTGAAGAGCTAGCCGAAAGTCTAACACAGCATTCGCCTTAGGATTCAATTCAGTCCAAAAACATCACTTTTGACAAACACCTCAGAAATGAAAAAGAAACACATATACCTGTTCCCCACGGGCTGGAAAGCCGAATTCTCGCTTGATTTTGGATTCTGAGCCTTCCCTGAAGAGCTAGCCCAAGGTCTAACACAGCATTCGCCTTAGGACTCAATTCAGCCCAAAAACATCACTTTTGACAAACACCTCAGAAATGAAAATGAAACACATATTCCTGTTCCCCACAGGCTGGAAAGCTGAATTCTCGCTTGATTTTCGATTCCGAGCCTACCCAGAAGAGCTAGCCCAAAGTCTAACACAGCATTCGCCTTAGGATTCAATTCAGCCCAAAAACATCACTTTTGACAAAAACCTCAGAAATGAAAAAGAAACACATATTCCTGTTCCCCTCAGGCTGGAAAGCCGAATTCTCGCTTGAATTTTGATTCCGACCTTTCCCTGAAGAGCTAGCCCAAGGTCTAACACAGCATTCGCCTTATTTCTCAATACAGCCAAAAAACATGACTTTTGACAAACCCCTCAGAAATGAAAATGAAACACATATTCCTGTTCCCCACAGGCTGGAAAGCTGAATTCTCGCTTGATTTTCGATTCCGAGCGTACCCTGAAGAGCTAGCCCAAAGTCTAACACAGCATTCGCCTTAGGATTCAATTCAGCCCAAAAACATCACTTTTGACAAATACCTCAGAATTGAAAAAGAAACACATATTCCTATTCCCCACGGGCTGGAAAGCCGAATTCTCGCTTGAATTTTGATTCCGAGCCTACCCTGAAGAGCTAGCCCAAGGTCTAACACAGCATTCGCCTTAGGACTCAATTAGCCAAAAAACATCAGTTTTGACAAACACCTCAGAAATGAAAAAGAAACACATATTCCTGTTCCCCACATGCTGGAACGCCGAATTCTTGCTTGAATTTCGATTCCGAGCCTACCCTGAAGAGCTAGCCCAAAGTCTAACACAGCATTCGCCTTAGGATTCAATTCAGTCCAAAAACATCACTTTTGACAAACACCTCAGAAATGAAAATGAAACACATATTCCTGTTCCCCACGTGCTGGAAAGCCGAATTCTCGCTTGATTTTCGATTCCGAGCCTACCCTGAAGAGCTAGCCCAAAGTCTAACACAGCATTCGCCTTAGGACTCAATACAGCCAAAAAACATGACTTTTGACAAACACCTCAGAAATGAAAATGAAACACATATTCCTGTTCCCCACAGGCTGGAAAGCCGAATTCTTGCTTGATTTTTGATTCCGACCTTTGCCTGAAGAGCTAGCCCAATGTCTAACACGGAATTCGCCTTAGTTCTCAATTCAGCCAAAAAACATCACTTTTGACAAACACATCAGAAATGAAAAAGAAACACATATTCCTGTTCCCCACGTGCTGCAAAGCCGAATTCTCGCTTGATTTTTGATTAAGACCTTTCCCTGAAGAGCTAGCCCAAGGTCTAACACACAATTCGCCTTATTTCTCAATTCAGCCCAAAAACATGACTTTTGACAAACACCTCAGAAATGAAAAAGAAACACATATTCCTGTTCCCCACGGGCTGGTAAGCCAAATTATCGCTGGATTTTCGATTCCGAGCCTGCCCTGAAGAGCTAGCCCAAAGTCTAACACAGCATTCGCCTTAGGACTCAATACAGCCAAAAAACATGACTTTTGACAAACACCTCAGAAATGAAAATGAAACACATATTCCTTTTCCCCAAAGGCTGCAAAGCCAAATTCTCGCTTGATTTTTGATTCCGACCTTTACTTGAAGTGCTAGCCCAAGGTCTAATACTGCATTCGCCTTATTTCTCAATTCAGCCCAAAAACATCACTTTTGGCAAACACCTCAGAAATGAAAAAGAAACACATATTCCTGGTCCCCACGGGCTGGAAAGCCGAATTCTCGCTTGATTATTGATTCTGACCTTTCCCTGAAGAGCTAGCCCAAGGTCTAACACAGCATTCGCCTTAGGATTCAATACAGCCAAAAAACATGACTTTTGACAAACACCTCAGAAATGAAAATGAAACACATATCCCTGTTCCCCATGTGTTGGAAAGCCGAATTCTCGCTTGATTTTCGATTCCGAGCCTACCCTGAAGAGCTAGCCGAAAGTCTAACACAGCATTCGCCTTAGGATTCAATTCAGTCCAAAAACATCACTTTTGACAAACACCTCAGAAATGAAAAAGAAACACATATTCCTGTTCCCCACGTGCTGGAAAGCCGAATTCTCGCTTGATTTTCGATTCCGAGCCTACCCTGAAGACCTAGCCCAAAGTCTAACACAGCATTCGCCTTATTTCTCAATACAGCCAAAAAACATGACTTTTGACAAACCTCTCAGAAATGAAAATGAAACACATATTCCTGTTCCCCACAGGCTGGAAAGCTGAATTCTCGCTTGATTTTCGATTCCGAGCCTACCCTGAAGAGCTAGCCCAAAGTCTAACACAGCATTCGCCTTAGGATTCAATTCAGCCCAAAAACATCACTTTTGACAAATACCTCAGAATTGAAAAAGAAACACATATTCCTATTCCCCACGCGCTGGAAAGCCGAATTCTCGCTTGAATTTTGATTCCGAGCCTACCCTGAAGAGCTAGCCCAAGGTCTAACACAGCATTCGCCTTATTTCTCAATTCAGCCCAAAAACATCACTTTTGACAAACACCTCAGAAATGAAAATGAAACACGTATTCCTGTTCCCCACAGGCTGGAAACTGAATTCTCGCTTGATTTTCGATTCCGAGCCTACCCTGAAGAGCTAGCCGAAAGTCTAACACAGCATTCGCCTTAGGATTCAATTGTCCAAAAGCATCACTTTTGACAAACACCTCAGAAATGAAAAAGAAACACATATTCCTGTTCCCCACGTGCTGGAAAGCCGAATTCTTGCTTGAATTTCGATTCCGAGCCTACCCTGAAGAGCTAGCCGAAAGTCTAACACAGCATTCGCCTTAGGATTCAATTCAGTCCAAAAACATCACTTTTGACAAACACCTCAGAAATGAAAAAGAAACACATATACCTGTTCCCCACGGGCTGGAAAGCCGAATTCTCGCTTGATTTTGGATTCTGAGCCTTCCCTGAAGAGCTAGCCCAAGGTCTAACACAGCATTCGCCTTAGGACTCAATTAGCCAAAAAACATCAGTTTTGACAAAAACCTCAGAAATGAAAAAGAAACACATATTCCTGTTCCCCACATGCTGGAAAGCCGAATTCTCGCTTGAATTTTGATTCCGAGCCTACCGTGAAGAGCTAGCCCAAAGTCTAACACAGCATTCGCCTTAGGACTCAATTCAGCCCAAAAACATCACTTTTGACAAACACCTCAGAAATGAAAAAGAAACACATATTCCTGTTCCCCACGTGCTGGAAAGCCGAATTCTCGCTTGAATTTCGATTCCGAGCCTACCCTGAAGAGCTAGCCCAAAGTCTAACACAGCATTCGCCTTAGGACTCAATACAGCCAAAAAACATGACTTTTGACAAATACCTCAGAAATGAAAAAGAAACACATATACCTGTTCCCCACGGGCTGGAAAGCCGAATTCTCGCTTGATTTTGGATTCTGAGCCTTCCCTGAAGAGCTAGCCCAAGGTCTAACACAGCATTCGCCTTAGGACTCAATTAGCCAAAAAACATCAGTTTTGACAAAAACCTCAGAAATGAAAAAGAAACACATATTCCTGTTCCCCACATGCTGGAAAGCCGAATTCTCGCTTGAATTTTGATTCCGAGCCTACCGTGAAGAGCTAGCCCAAAGTCTAACACAGCATTCGCCTTAGGACTCAATTCAGCCCAAAAACATCACTTTTGACAAACACCTCAGAAATGAAAAAGAAACACATATTCCTGTTCCCCACGTGCTGGAAAGCCGAATTCTCGCTTGAATTTCGATTCCGAGCCTACCCTGAAGAGCTAGCCCAAAGTCTAACACAGCATTCGCCTTAGGACTCAATACAGCCAAAAAACATGACTTTTGACAAATACCTCAGAAATGAAAATGAAACACATATTCCTGTTCCCCACAGGCTAGAAAGCCGAATTCTCGCTTGATTTTTGATTCCGACCTTTCCCTGAAGAGCTAGCCCAAGGTCTAACACAGCATTCGCCTTAGGATTCAATTCAGCCCAAAAACATCATTTTTGACAAAAACCTCAGAAATGAAAAAGAAACACATATTCCTGTTCCCCTCAGGCTGGAAAGCCGAATTCTCGCTTGAATTTTGATTCCGACCTTTCCCTGAAGAGCTAGCCCAAGGTCTAACACAGCATTCGCCTTATTTCTCAATTCAGCCCAAAAACATCACTTTTGACAAACACCTCAGAAATGAAAAAGAAACACATATTCCTGTTCCCCACGTGCTGGAAAGCCGAATTCTCGCTTGATTTTGGATTCCGAGCCTTCCCTGAAGAGCTAGCCCAATGTCTAACACAGCATTCGCCTTAGGACTCAATTCAGCCCAAAAACATCACTTTTGACAAACACCTCAGAAATGAAAAAGAAACACATATTCCTGTTCCCCACGTGCTGGAAAGCCGAATTCTCGCTTGAATTTCGATTCCGAGCCTACCCTGAAGAGCTAGCCCAAAGTCTAACACAGCATTCGCCTTAGGATTCAATTCAGTCCAAAAACATCACTTTTGACAAACACCTCAGAAATGAAAAAGAAACACAGATTCCTGTTCCCCATGTGCTGGAAAGCCGAATTCTCGCTTGATTTTGGATTCCGAGCCTTCCCTGAAGAGCTAGCCCAAGGTCTAACACAGCATTCGCCTTAGGACTCAATACAGCCAAAAAACATGACTTTTGACAAATACCTCAGAAATGAAAATGAAACACATATTCCTGTTCCCCACAGGCTAGAAAGCCGAATTCTCGCTTGATTTTTGATTCCGACCTTTCCCTGAAGAGCTAGCCCAAGGTCTAACACAGCATTCGCCTTATTTCTCAATTCAGCCAAAAAACATCACTTTTGACAAACACCTCAGAAATGAAAATGAAACACATATTCCTGTTCCCCACAGGCTGGAAAGCTGAATTCTCGCTTGATTTTCGATTCCGAGCCTACCCAGAAGAGCTAGCCAAAAGTCTAACACAGCATTCGCCTTAGGATTCAATTCAGCCCAAAAACATCACTTTTGACAAAAACCTCAGAAATGAAAAAGAAACACATATTCCTGTTCCCCTCAGGCTGGAAAGCCGAATTCTCGCTTGAATTTTGATTCCGACCTTTCCCTGAAGAGCTAGCCCAAGGTCTAACACAGCATTCGCCTTATTTCTCAATACAGCCAAAAAACATGACTTTTGACAAACCCCTCAGAAATGAAAATGAAACACATATTCCTGTTCCCCACAGGCTGGAAAGCTGAATTCTCGCTTGATTTTCGATTCCGAGCCTACCCTGAAGAGCTAGCCCAAAGTCTAACACAGCATTCGCCTTAGGATTCAATTCAGCCCAAAAACATCACTTTTGACAAATACCTCAGAATTGAAAAAGAAACACATATTCCTATTCCCCACGGGCTGGAAAGCCGAATTCTCGCTTGAATTTTGATTCCGAGCCTACCCTGAAGAGCTAGCCCAAGGTCTAACACAACATTCGCCTTATTTCTCAATTCAGCCCAAAAACATCACTTTTGACAAACACCTCAGAAATGAAAATGAAACACGTATTCCTGTTCCCCACAGGCTGGAAACTGAATTCTCGCTTGATTTTCGATTCCGAGCCTACCCTGAAGAGTTAGCCGAAAGTCTAACACAGCATTCGCCTTAGGATTCAATTGTCCAAAAGCATCACTTTTGACAAACACCTCAGAAATGAAAAAGAAACACATATTCCTGTTCCCCACGTGCTGGAAAGCCGAATTCTTGCTTGAATTTCGATTCCGAGCCTACCCTGAAGAGCTAGCCGAAAGTCTAACACAGCATTCGCCTTAGGATTCAATTCAGTCCAAAAACATCACTTTTGACAAACACCTCAGAAATGAAAAAGAAACACATATACCTGTTCCCCACGGGCTGGAAAGCCGAATTCTCGCTTGATTTTGGATTCTGAGCCTTCCCTGAAGAGCTAGCCCAAGGTCTAACACAGCATTCGCCTTAGGACTCAATTAGCCAAAAAACATCAGTTTTGACAAAAACCTCAGAAATGAAAAAGAAACACATATTCCTGTTCCCCACATGCTGGAAAGCCGAATTCTCGCTTGAATTTTGATTCCGAGCCTACCGTGAAGAGCTAGCCCAAAGTCTAACACAGCATTCGCCTTAGGACTCAATTCAGCCCAAAAACATCACTTTTGACAAACACCTCAGAAATGAAAAAGAAACACATATTCCTGTTCCCCTCAGGCTGGAAAGCCGAATTCTCGCTTGAATTTTGATTCCGACCTTTCCCTGAAGAGCTAGCCCAAGGTCTAACACAGCATTCGCCTTATTTCTCAATTCAGCCCAAAAACATCACTTTTGACAAACACCTCAGAAATGAAAAAGAAACACATATTCCTGTTCCCCACGTGCTGGAAAGCCGAATTCTCGCTTGATTTTGGATTCCGAGCCTTCCCTGAAGAGCTAGCCCAATGTCTAACACAGCATTCGCCTTAGGACTCAATTCAGCCCAAAAACATCACTTTTGACAAACACCTCAGAAATGAAAAAGAAACACATATTCCTGTTCCCCACATGCTGGAAAGCCGAATTCTCGCTTGAATTTCGATTCCGAGCCTACCCTGAAGAGCTAGCCCAAAGTCTAACACAGCATTCGCCTTAGGATTCAATTCAGTCCAAAAACATCACTTTTGACAAACACCTCAGAAATGAAAAAGAAACACAGATTCCTGTTCCCCATGTGCTGGAAAGCCGAATTCTCGCTTGATTTTGGATTCCGAGCCTTCCCTGAAGAGCTAGCCCAAGGTCTAACACAGCATTCGCCTTAGGACTCAATACAGCCAAAAAACATGACTTTTGACAAATACCTCAGAAATGAAAATGAAACACATATTCCTGTTCCCCACAGGCTAGAAAGCCGAATTCTCGCTTGATTTTTGATTCCGACCTTTCCCTGAAGAGCTAGCCCAAGGTCTAACACAGCATTCGCCTTATTTCTCAATTCAGCCAAAAAACATCACTTTTGACAAACACCTCAGAAATGAAAATGAAACACATATTCCTGTTCCCCACAGGCTGGAAAGCTGAATTCTCGCTTGATTTTCGATTCCGAGCCTACCCAGAAGAGCTAGCCAAAAGTCTAACACAGCATTCGCCTTAGGATTCAATTCAGCCCAAAAACATCACTTTTGACAAAAACCTCAGAAATGAAAAAGAAACACATATTCCTGTTCCCCTCAGGCTGGAAAGCCGAATTCTCGCTTGAATTTTGATTCCGACCTTTCCCTGAAGAGCTAGCCCAAGGTCTAACACAGCATTCGCCTTATTTCTCAATACAGCCAAAAAACATGACTTTTGACAAACCCCTCAGAAATGAAAATGAAACACATATTCCTGTTCCCCACAGGCTGGAAAGCTGAATTCTCGCTTGATTTTCGATTCCGAGCCTACCCTGAAGAGCTAGCCCAAAGTCTAACACAGCATTCGCCTTAGGATTCAATTCAGCCCAAAAACATCACTTTTGACAAATACCTCAGAATTGAAAAAGAAACACATATTCCTATTCCCCACGGGCTGGAAAGCCGAATTCTCGCTTGAATTTTGATTCCGAGCCTACCCTGAAGAGCTAGCCCAAGGTCTAACACAACATTCGCCTTATTTCTCAATTCAGCCCAAAAACATCACTTTTGACAAACACCTCAGAAATGAAAATGAAACACGTATTCCTGTTCCCCACAGGCTGGAAACTGAATTCTCGCTTGATTTTCGATTCCGAGCCTACCCTGAAGAGTTAGCCGAAAGTCTAACACAGCATTCGCCTTAGGATTCAATTGTCCAAAAGCATCACTTTTGACAAACACCTCAGAAATGAAAAAGAAACACATATTCCTGTTCCCCACGTGCTGGAAAGCCGAATTCTTGCTTGAATTTCGATTCCGAGCCTACCCTGAAGAGCTAGCCGAAAGTCTAACACAGCATTCGCCTTAGGATTCAATTCAGTCCAAAAACATCACTTTTGACAAACACCTCAGAAATGAAAAAGAAACACATATACCTGTTCCCCACGGGCTGGAAAGCCGAATTCTCGCTTGATTTTGGATTCTGAGCCTTCCCTGAAGAGCTAGCCCAAGGTCTAACACAGCATTCGCCTTAGGACTCAATTAGCCAAAAAACATCAGTTTTGACAAAAACCTCAGAAATGAAAAAGAAACACATATTCCTGTTCCCCACATGCTGGAAAGCCGAATTCTCGCTTGAATTTTGATTCCGAGCCTACCGTGAAGAGCTAGCCCAAAGTCTAACACAGCATTCGCCTTAGGACTCAATTCAGCCCAAAAACATCACTTTTGACAAACACCTCAGAAATGAAAAAGAAACACATATTCCTGTTCCCCACGTGCTGGAAAGCCGAATTCTCGCTTGAATTTCGATTCCGAGCCTACCCTGAAGAGCTAGCCCAAAGTCTAACACAGCATTCGCCTTAGGACTCAATACAGCCAAAAAACATGACTTTTGACAAATACCTCAGAAATGAAAATGAAACACATATTCCTGTTCCCCACAGGCTAGAAAGCCGAATTCTCGCTTGATTTTTGATTCCGACCTTTCCCTGAAGAGCTAGCCCAAGGTCTAACACAGCATTCGCCTTATTTCTCAATTCAGCCCAAAAACATCACTTTTGACAAACACCTCAGAAATGAAAATGAAACACATATTCCTGTTCCCCACAGGCTGGAAAGCTGAATTCTCGCTTGATTTTCGATTCCGAGCCTACCCAGAAGAGCTAGCCCAAAGTCTAACACAGCATTCGCCTTAGGATTCAATTCAGCCCAAAAACATCACTTTTGACAAAAACCTCAGAAATGAAAAAGAAACACATATTCCTGTTCCCCTCAGGCTGGAAAGCCGAATTCTCGCTTGAATTTTGATTCCGACCTTTCCCTGAAGAGCTAGCCCAAGGTCTAACACAGCATTCGCCTTATTTCTCAATTCAGCCCAAAAACATCACTTTTGACAAACACCTCAGAAATGAAAAAGAAACACATATTCCTGTTCCCCACGTGCTGGAAAGCCGAATTCTCGCTTGATTTTGGATTCCGAGCCTTCCCTGAAGAGCTAGCCCAATGTCTAACACAGCATTCGCCTTAGGACTCAATTCAGCCCAAAAACATCACTTTTGACAAACACCTCAGAAATGAAAAAGAAACACATATTCCTGTTCCCCACGTGCTGGAAAGCCGAATTCTCGCTTGAATTTCGATTCCGAGCCTACCCTGAAGAGCTAGCCCAAAGTCTAACACAGCATTCGCCTTAGGATTCAATTCAGTCCAAAAACATCACTTTTGACAAACACCTCAGAAATGAAAAAGAAACACAGATTCCTGTTCCCCATGTGCTGGAAAGCCGAATTCTCGCTTGATTTTGGATTCCGAGCCTTCCCTGAAGAGCTAGCCCAAGGTCTAACACAGCATTCGCCTTAGGACTCAATACAGCCAAAAAACATGACTTTTGACAAATACCTCAGAAATGAAAATGAAACACATATTCCTGTTCCCCACAGGCTAGAAAGCCGAATTCTCGCTTGATTTTTGATTCCGACCTTTCCCTGAAGAGCTAGCCCAAGGTCTAACACAGCATTCGCCTTATTTCTCAATTCAGCCAAAAAACATCACTTTTGACAAACACCTCAGAAATGAAAATGAAACACATATTCCTGTTCCCCACAGGCTGGAAAGCTGAATTCTCGCTTGATTTTCGATTCCGAGCCTACCCAGAAGAGCTAGCCAAAAGTCTAACACAGCATTCGCCTTAGGATTCAATTCAGCCCAAAAACATCACTTTTGACAAAAACCTCAGAAATGAAAAAGAAACACATATTCCTGTTCCCCTCAGGCTGGAAAGCCGAATTCTCGCTTGAATTTTGATTCCGACCTTTCCCTGAAGAGCTAGCCCAAGGTCTAACACAGCATTCGCCTTATTTCTCAATACAGCCAAAAAACATGACTTTTGACAAACCCCTCAGAAATGAAAATGAAACACATATTCCTGTTCCCCACAGGCTGGAAAGCTGAATTCTCGCTTGATTTTCGATTCCGAGCCTACCCTGAAGAGCTAGCCCAAAGTCTAACACAGCATTCGCCTTAGGATTCAATTCAGCCCAAAAACATCACTTTTGACAAATACCTCAGAATTGAAAAAGAAACACATATTCCTATTCCCCACGGGCTGGAAAGCCGAATTCTCGCTTGAATTTTGATTCCGAGCCTACCCTGAAGAGCTAGCCCAAGGTCTAACACAGCATTCGCCTTATTTCTCAATTCAGCCCAAAAACATCACTTTTGACAAACACCTCAGAAATGAAAATGAAACACGTATTCCTGTTTCCCACAGGCTGGAAACTGAATTCTCGCTTGATTTTCGATTCCGAGCCTACCCTGAAGAGCTAGCCGAAAGTCTAACACAGCATTCGCCTTAGGATTCAATTGTCCAAAAGCATCACTTTTGACAAACACCTCAGAAATGAAAAAGAAACACATATTCCTGTTCCCCACGTGCTGGAAAGCCGAATTCTTGCTTGAATTTCGATTCCGAGCCTACCCTGAAGAGCTAGCCGAAAGTCTAACACAGCATTCGCCTTAGGATTCAATTCAGTCCAAAAACATCACTTTTGACAAACACCTCAGAAATGAAAAAGAAACACATATACCTGTTCCCCACGGGCTGGAAAGCCGAATTCTCGCTTGATTTTGGATTCTGAGCCTTCCCTGAAGAGCTAGCCCAAGGTCTAACACAGCATTCGCCTTAGGACTCAATTAGCCAAAAAACATCAGTTTTGACAAAAACCTCAGAAATGAAAAAGAAACACATATTCCTGTTCCCCACATGCTGGAAAGCCGAATTCTCGCTTGAATTTTGATTCCGAGCCTACCGTGAAGAGCTAGCCCAAAGTCTAACACAGCATTCGCCTTAGGACTCAATTCAGCCCAAAAACATCACTTTTGACAAACACCTCAGAAATGAAAAAGAAACACATATTCCTGTTCCCCACGTGCTGGAAAGCCGAATTCTCGCTTGAATTTCGATTCCGAGCCTACCCTGAAGAGCTAGCCCAAAGTCTAACACAGCATTCGCCTTAGGACTCAATACAGCCAAAAAACATGACTTTTGACAAATACCTCAGAAATGAAAATGAAACACATATTCCTGTTCCCCACAGGCTAGAAAGCCGAATTCTCGCTTGATTTTTGATTCCGACCTTTCCCTGAAGAGCTAGCCCAAGGTCTAACACAGCATTCGCCTTATTTCTCAATTCAGCCAAAAAACATCACTTTTGACAAACACCTCAGAAATGAAAATGAAACACATATTCCTGTTCCCCACAGGCTGGAAAGCTGAATTCTCGCTTGATTTTCGATTCCGAGCCTACCCAGAAGAGCTAGCCCAAAGTCTAACACAGCATTCGCCTTAGGATTCAATTCAGCCCAAAAACATCACTTTTGACAAAAACCTCAGAAATGAAAAAGAAACACATATTCCTGTTCCCCTCAGGCTGGAAAGCCGAATTCTCGCTTGAATTTTGATTCCGACCTTTCCCTGAAGAGCTAGCCCAAGGTCTAACACAGCATTCGCCTTATTTCTCAATACAGCCAAAAAACATGACTTTTGACAAACCCCTCAGAAATGAAAATGAAACACATATTCCTGTTCCCCACAGGCTGGAAAGCTGAATTCTCGCTTGATTTTCGATTCCGAGCGTACCCTGAAGAGCTAGCCCAAAGTCTAACACAGCATTCGCCTTAGGATTCAATTCAGCCCAAAAACATCACTTTTGACAAATACCTCAGAATTGAAAAAGAAACACATATTCCTATTCCCCACGGGCTGGAAAGCCGAATTCTCGCTTGAATTTTGATTCCGAGCCTACCCTGAAGAGCTAGCCCAAGGTCTAACACAGCATTCGCCTTAGGACTCAATTAGCCAAAAAACATCAGTTTTGACAAACACCTCAGAAATGAAAAAGAAACACATATTCCTGTTCCCCACATGCTGGAACGCCGAATTCTTGCTTGAATTTCGATTCCGAGCCTACCCTGAAGAGCTAGCCCAAAGTCTAACACAGCATTCGCCTTAGGATTCAATTCAGTCCAAAAACATCACTTTTGACAAACACCTCAGAAATGAAAATGAAACACATATTCCTGTTCCCCACGTGCTGGAAAGCCGAATTCTCGCTTGATTTTCGATTCCGAGCCTACCCTGAAGAGCTAGCCCAAAGTCTAACACAGCATTCGCCTTAGGACTCAATACAGCCAAAAAACATGACTTTTGACAAACACCTCAGAAATGAAAATGAAACACATATTCCTGTTCCCCACAGGCTGGAAAGCCGAATTCTTGCTTGATTTTTGATTCCGACCTTTGCCTGAAGAGCTAGCCCAATGTCTAACACGGAATTCGCCTTAGTTCTCAATTCAGCCAAAAAACATCACTTTTGACAAACACATCAGAAATGAAAAAGAAACACATATTCCTGTTCCCCACGTGCTGCAAAGCCGAATTCTCGCTTGATTTTTGATTAAGACCTTTCCCTGAAGAGCTAGCCCAAGGTCTAACACACAATTCGCCTTATTTCTCAATTCAGCCCAAAAACATGACTTTTGACAAACACCTCAGAAATGAAAAAGAAACACATATTCCTGTTCCCCACGGGCTGGTAAGCCAAATTATCGCTGGATTTTCGATTCCGAGCCTGCCCTGAAGAGCTAGCCCAAAGTCTAACACAGCATTCGCCTTAGGACTCAATACAGCCAAAAAACATGACTTTTGACAAACACCTCAGAAATGAAAATGAAACACATATTCCTTTTCCCCAAAGGCTGCAAAGCCAAATTCTCGCTTGATTTTTGATTCCGACCTTTACTTGAAGTGCTAGCCCAAGGTCTAATACTGCATTCGCCTTATTTCTCAATTCAGCCCAAAAACATCACTTTTGGCAAACACCTCAGAAATGAAAAAGAAACACATATTCCTGGTCCCCACGGGCTGGAAAGCCGAATTCTCTCTTGATTATTGATTCTGACCTTTCCCTGAAGAGCTAGCCCAAGGTCTAACACAGCATTCGCCTTAGGATTCAATACAGCCAAAAAACATGACTTTTGACAAACACCTCAGAAATGAAAATGAAACACATATCCCTGTTCCCCATGTGTTGGAAAGCCGAATTCTCGCTTGATTTTCGATTCCGAGCCTACCCTGAAGAGCTAGCCGAAAGTCTAACACAGCATTCGCCTTAGGATTCAATTCAGTCCAAAAACATCACTTTTGACAAACACCTCAGAAATGAAAAAGAAACACATATTCCTGTTCCCCACGTGCTGGAAAGCCGAATTCTCGCTTGATTTTCGATTCCGAGCCTACCCTGAAGAGCTAGCCCAAAGTCTAACACAGCATTCGCCTTATTTCTCAATACAGCCAAAAAACATCACTTTTGACAAACACCTCAGAAATGAAAATGAAACACATATTCCTGTTCCCCACAGGCTGGAAAGCTGAATTCTCGCTTGATTTTCGATTCCGAGCCTACCCAGAAGAGCTAGCCCAAAGTCTAACACAGCATTCGCCTTAGGATTCAATTCAGCCCAAAAACATCACTTTTGACAAAAACCTCAGAAATGAAAAAGAAACACATATTCCTGTTCCCCTCAGGCTGGAAAGCCGAATTCTCGCTTGAATTTTGATTCCGACCTTTCCCTGAAGAGCTAGCCCAAGGTCTAACACAGCATTCGCCTTATTTCTCAATACAGCCAAAAAACATGACTTTTGACAAACCCCTCAGAAATGAAAATGAAACACATATTCCTGTTCCCCACAGGCTGGAAAGCTGAATTCTCGCTTGATTTTCGATTCCGAGCGTACCCTGAAGAGCTAGCCCAAAGTCTAACACAGCATTCGCCTTAGGATTCAATTCAGCCCAAAAACATCACTTTTGACAAATACCTCAGAATTGAAAAAGAAACACATATTCCTATTCCCCACGGGCTGGAAAGCCGAATTCTCGCTTGAATTTTGATTCCGAGCCTACCCTGAAGAGCTAGCCCAAGGTCTAACACAGCATTCGCCTTAGGACTCAATTAGCCAAAAAACATCAGTTTTGACAAACACCTCAGAAATGAAAAAGAAACACATATTCCTGTTCCCCACATGCTGGAACGCCGAATTCTTGCTTGAATTTCGATTCCGAGCCTACCCTGAAGAGCTAGCCCAAAGTCTAACACAGCATTCGCCTTAGGATTCAATTCAGTCCAAAAACATCACTTTTGACAAACACCTCAGAAATGAAAATGAAACACATATTCCTGTTCCCCACGTGCTGGAAAGCCGAATTCTCGCTTGATTTTCGATTCCGAGCCTACCCTGAAGAGCTAGCCCAAAGTCTAACACAGCATTCGCCTTAGGACTCAATACAGCCAAAAAACATGACTTTTGACAAACACCTCAGAAATGAAAATGAAACACATATTCCTGTTCCCCACAGGCTGGAAAGCCGAATTCTTGCTTGATTTTTGATTCCGACCTTTGCCTGAAGAGCTAGCCCAATGTCTAACACGGAATTCGCCTTAGTTCTCAATTCAGCCAAAAAACATCACTTTTGACAAACACATCAGAAATGAAAAAGAAACACATATTCCTGTTCCCCACGTGCTGCAAAGCCGAATTCTCGCTTGATTTTTGATTAAGACCTTTCCCTGAAGAGCTAGCCCAAGGTCTAACACACAATTCGCCTTATTTCTCAATTCAGCCCAAAAACATGACTTTTGACAAACACCTCAGAAATGAAAAAGAAACACATATTCCTGTTCCCCACGGGCTGGTAAGCCAAATTATCGCTGGATTTTCGATTCCGAGCCTGCCCTGAAGAGCTAGCCCAAAGTCTAACACAGCATTCGCCTTAGGACTCAATACAGCCAAAAAACATGACTTTTGACAAACACCTCAGAAATGAAAATGAAACACATATTCCTGTTCCCCACAGGCTGGAAAGCTGAATTCTCGCTTGATTTTCGATTCCGAGCCTACCCTGAAGAGCTAGCCCAAAGTCTAACACAGCATTCGCCTTAGGATTCAATTCAGCCCAAAAACATCACTTTTGACAAATACCTCAGAATTGAAAAAGAAACACATATTCCTATTCCCCACGGGCTGGAAAGCCGAATTCTCGCTTGAATTTTGATTCCGAGCCTACCCTGAAGAGCTAGCCCAAGGTCTAACACAGCATTCGCCTTATTTCTCAATTCAGCCCAAAAACATCACTTTTGACAAACACCTCAGAAATGAAAATGAAACACGTATTCCTGTTCCCCACAGGCTGGAAACTGAATTCTCGCTTGATTTTCGATTCCGAGCCTACCCTGAAGAGCTAGCCGAAAGTCTAACACAGCATTCGCCTTAGGATTCAATTGTCCAAAAGCATCACTTTTGACAAACACCTCAGAAATGAAAAAGAAACACATATTCCTGTTCCCCACGTGCTGGAAAGCCGAATTCTTGCTTGAATTTCGATTCCGAGCCTACCCTGAAGAGCTAGCCGAAAGTCTAACACAGCATTCGCCTTAGGATTCAATTCAGTCCAAAAACATCACTTTTGACAAACACCTCAGAAATGAAAAAGAAACACATATACCTGTTCCCCACGGGCTGGAAAGCCGAATTCTCGCTTGATTTTGGATTCTGAGCCTTCCCTGAAGAGCTAGCCCAAGGTCTAACACAGCATTCGCCTTAGGACTCAATTAGCCAAAAAACATCACTTTTGACAAACACCTCAGAAATGAAAAAGAAACACATATACCTGTTCCCCACGGGCTGGAAAGCCGAATTCTCGCTTGATTTTTGATTCCGACCTTTCCCTGAAGAGCTAGCCCAAGGTCTAACACAGCATTCGCCTTATTTCTCAATACAGCCAAAAAACATGACTTTTGACAAATACCTCAGAAATGAAAATGAAACACATATTCCTGTTCCCCACAGGCTAGAAAGCCGAATTCTCGCTTGATTTTTGATTCCGACCTTTCCCTGAAGAGCTAGCCCAAGGTCTAACACAGCATTCGCCTTATTTCTCAATTCAGCCAAAAAACATCACTTTTGACAAACACCTCAGAAATGAAAATGAAACACATATTCCTGTTCCCCACAGGCTGGAAAGCTGAATTCTCGCTTGATTTTCGATTCCGAGCCTACCCAGAAGAGCTAGCCCAAAGTCTAACACAGCATTCGCCTTAGGATTCAATTCAGCCCAAAAACATCACTTTTGACAAAAACCTCAGAAATGAAAAAGAAACACATATTCCTGTTCCCCTCAGGCTGGAAAGCCGAATTCTCGCTTGAATTTTGATTCCGACCTTTCCCTGAAGAGCTAGCCCAAGGTCTAACACAGCATTCGCCTTATTTCTCAATACAGCCAAAAAACATGACTTTTGACAAACCCCTCAGAAATGAAAATGAAACACATATTCCTGTTCCCCACAGGCTGGAAAGCTGAATTCTCGCTTGATTTTCGATTCCGAGCGTACCCTGAAGAGCTAGCCCAAAGTCTAACACAGCATTCGCCTTAGGATTCAATTCAGCCCAAAAACATCACTTTTGACAAATACCTCAGAATTGAAAAAGAAACACATATTCCTATTCCCCACGGGCTGGAAAGCCGAATTCTCGCTTGAATTTTGATTCCGAGCCTACCCTGAAGAGCTAGCCCAAGGTCTAACACAGCATTCGCCTTAGGACTCAATTAGCCAAAAAACATCAGTTTTGACAAACACCTCAGAAATGAAAAAGAAACACATATTCCTGTTCCCCACATGCTGGAACGCCGAATTCTTGCTTGAATTTCGATTCCGAGCCTACCCTGAAGAGCTAGCCCAAAGTCTAACACAGCATTCGCCTTAGGATTCAATTCAGTCCAAAAACATCACTTTTGACAAACACCTCAGAAATGAAAATGAAACACATATTCCTGTTCCCCACGTGCTGGAAAGCCGAATTCTCGCTTGATTTTCGATTCCGAGCCTACCCTGAAGAGCTAGCCCAAAGTCTAACACAGCATTCGCCTTAGGACTCAATACAGCCAAAAAACATGACTTTTGACAAACACCTCAGAAATGAAAATGAAACACATATTCCTGTTCCCCACAGGCTGGAAAGCCGAATTCTTGCTTGATTTTTGATTCCGACCTTTGCCTGAAGAGCTAGCCCAATGTCTAACACGGAATTCGCCTTAGTTCTCAATTCAGCCAAAAAACATCACTTTTGACAAACACATCAGAAATGAAAAAGAAACACATATTCCTGTTCCCCACGTGCTGCAAAGCCGAATTCTCGCTTGATTTTTGATTAAGACCTTTCCCTGAAGAGCTAGCCCAAGGTCTAACACACAATTCGCCTTATTTCTCAATTCAGCCCAAAAACATGACTTTTGACAAACACCTCAGAAATGAAAAAGAAACACATATTCCTGTTCCCCACGGGCTGGTAAGCCAAATTATCGCTGGATTTTCGATTCCGAGCCTGCCCTGAAGAGCTAGCCCAAAGTCTAACACAGCATTCGCCTTAGGACTCAATACAGCCAAAAAACATGACTTTTGACAAACACCTCAGAAATGAAAATGAAACACATATTCCTTTTCCCCAAAGGCTGCAAAGCCAAATTCTCGCTTGATTTTTGATTCCGACCTTTACTTGAAGTGCTAGCCCAAGGTCTAATACTGCATTCGCCTTATTTCTCAATTCAGCCCAAAAACATCACTTTTGGCAAACACCTCAGAAATGAAAAAGAAACACATATTCCTGGTCCCCACGGGCTGGAAAGCCGAATTCTCGCTTGATTATTGATTCTGACCTTTCCCTGAAGAGCTAGCCCAAGGTCTAACACAGCATTCGCCTTAGGATTCAATACAGCCAAAAAACATGACTTTTGACAAACACCTCAGAAATGAAAATGAAACACATATCCCTGTTCCCCATGTGTTGGAAAGCCGAATTCTCGCTTGATTTTCGATTCCGAGCCTACCCTGAAGAGCTAGCCGAAAGTCTAACACAGCATTCGCCTTAGGATTCAATTCAGTCCAAAAACATCACTTTTGACAAACACCTCAGAAATGAAAAAGAAACACATATTCCTGTTCCCCACGTGCTGGAAAGCCGAATTCTCGCTTGATTTTCGATTCCGAGCCTACCCTGAAGAGCTAGCCCAAAGTCTAACACAGCATTCGCCTTATTTCTCAATACAGCCAAAAAACATGACTTTTGACAAAAACCTCAGAAATGAAAAAGAAACACATATTCCTGTTCCCCACATGCTGGAAAGCCGAATTCTCGCTTGAATTTTGATTCCGAGCCTACCGTGAAGAGCTAGCCCAAAGTCTAACACAGCATTCGCCTTAGGACTCAATTCAGCCCAAAAACATCACTTTTGACAAACACCTCAGAAATGAAAAAGAAACACATATTCCTGTTCCCCACGTGCTGGAAAGCCGAATTCTCGCTTGAATTTCGATTCCGAGCCTACCCTGAAGAGCTAGCCCAAAGTCTAACACAGCATTCGCCTTAGGACTCAATACAGCCAAAAAACATGACTTTTGACAAATACCTCAGAAATGAAAATGAAACACATATTCCTGTTCCCCACAGGCTAGAAAGCCGAATTCTCGCTTGATTTTTGATTCCGACCTTTCCCTGAAGAGCTAGCCCAAGGTCTAACACAGCATTCGCCTTATTTCTCAATTCAGCCAAAAAACATCACTTTTGACAAACACCTCAGAAATGAAAATGAAACACATATTCCTGTTCCCCACAGGCTGGAAAGCTGAATTCTCGCTTGATTTTCGATTCCGAGCCTACCCAGAAGAGCTAGCCCAAAGTCTAACACAGCATTCGCCTTAGGATTCAATTCAGCCCAAAAACATCACTTTTGACAAAAACCTCAGAAATGAAAAAGAAACACATATTCCTGTTCCCCTCAGGCTGGAAAGCCGAATTCTCGCTTGAATTTTGATTCCGACCTTTCCCTGAAGAGCTAGCCCAAGGTCTAACACAGCATTCGCCTTATTTCTCAATACAGCCAAAAAACATGACTTTTGACAAACCCCTCAGAAATGAAAATGAAACACATATTCCTGTTCCCCACAGGCTGGAAAGCTGAATTCTCGCTTGATTTTCGATTCCGAGCGTACCCTGAAGAGCTAGCCCAAAGTCTAACACAGCATTCGCCTTAGGATTCAATTCAGCCCAAAAACATCACTTTTGACAAATACCTCAGAATTGAAAAAGAAACACATATTCCTATTCCCCACGGGCTGGAAAGCCGAATTCTCGCTTGAATTTTGATTCCGAGCCTACCCTGAAGAGCTAGCCGAAAGTCTAACACAGCATTCGCCTTAGGACTCAATTAGCCAAAAAACATCAGTTTTGACAAACACCTCAGAAATGAAAAAGAAACACATATTCCTGTTCCCCACATGCTGGAACGCCGAATTCTTGCTTGAATTTCGATTCCGAGCCTACCCTGAAGAGCTAGCCCAAAGTCTAACACAGCATTCGCCTTAGGATTCAATTCAGTCCAAAAACATCACTTTTGACAAACACCTCAGAAATGAAAATGAAACACATATTCCTGTTCCCCACGTGCTGGAAAGCCGAATTCTCGCTTGATTTTCGATTCCGAGCCTACCCTGAAGAGCTAGCCCAAAGTCTAACACAGCATTCGCCTTAGGACTCAATACAGCCAAAAAACATGACTTTTGACAAACACCTCAGAAATGAAAATGAAACACATATTCCTGTTCCCCACAGGCTGGAAAGCCGAATTCTTGCTTGATTTTTGATTCCGACCTTTGCCTGAAGAGCTAGCCCAATGTCTAACACGGAATTCGCCTTAGTTCTCAATTCAGCCAAAAAACATCACTTTTGACAAACACATCAGAAATGAAAAAGAAACACATATTCCTGTTCCCCACGTGCTGCAAAGCCGAATTCTCGCTTGATTTTTGATTAAGACCTTTCCCTGAAGAGCTAGCCCAAGGTCTAACACACAATTCGCCTTATTTCTCAATTCAGCCCAAAAACATGACTTTTGACAAACACCTCAGAAATGAAAAAGAAACACATATTCCTGTTCCCCACGGGCTGGTAAGCCAAATTATCGCTGGATTTTCGATTCCGAGCCTGCCCTGAAGAGCTAGCCCAAAGTCTAACACAGCATTCGCCTTAGGACTCAATACAGCCAAAAAACATGACTTTTGACAAACACCTCAGAAATGAAAATGAAACACATATTCCTTTTCCCCAAAGGCTGCAAAGCCAAATTCTCGCTTGATTTTTGATTCCGACCTTTACTTGAAGTGCTAGCCCAAGGTCTAATACTGCATTCGCCTTATTTCTCAATTCAGCCCAAAAACATCACTTTTGGCAAACACCTCAGAAATGAAAAAGAAACACATATTCCTGGTCCCCACGGGCTGGAAAGCCGAATTCTCGCTTGATTATTGATTCTGACCTTTCCCTGAAGAGCTAGCCCAAGGTCTAACACAGCATTCGCCTTAGGATTCAATACAGCCAAAAAACATGACTTTTGACAAACACCTCAGAAATGAAAATGAAACACATATCCCTGTTCCCCATGTGTTGGAAAGCCGAATTCTCGCTTGATTTTCGATTCCGAGCCTACCCTGAAGAGCTAGCCGAAAGTCTAACACAGCATTCGCCTTAGGATTCAATTCAGTCCAAAAACATCACTTTTGACAAACACCTCAGAAATGAAAAAGAAACACATATTCCTGTTCCCCACGTGCTGGAAAGCCGAATTCTCGCTTGATTTTCGATTCCGAGCCTACCCTGAAGAGCTAGCCCAAAGTCTAACACAGCATTCACCTTAGGACTCAATACAGCCAAAAAACATGACTTTTGACAAACACCTCAGAAATGAAAATGAAACACATATTCCTGTTCCCCACGTGTTGGAAAGCCGAATTCTCGCTTGATTTTCGATTCCGAGCCTACCCTGAAGAGCTAGCCGAAAGTCTAACACAGCATTTGCCTTAGGATTCAATTCTGTCCAAAAACATCACTTTTGACAAACACCTCAGAAATGAAAAAGAAACACATATTCCTGTTCCCCACGTGCTGGAAAGCCGAATTCTTGCTTGAATTTCGATTCCGAGCCTACCCTGAAGAGCTAGCCGAAAGTCTAACACAGCATTCGCCTTAGGATTCAATTCAGTCCAAAAACATCACTTTTGACAAACACCTCAGAAATGAAAAAGAAACACATATACCTGTTCCCCACGGGCTGGAAAGCCGAATTCTCGCTTGATTTTGGATTCTGAGCCTTCCCTGAAGAGCTAGCCCAAGGTCTAACACAGCATTCGCCTTAGGACTCAATTAGCCAAAAAACATCAGTTTTGACAAACACCTCAGAAATGAAAAAGAAACACACATTCCTGTTCCCCACATGCTGGAAAGCCGAATTCTTGCTTGAATTTCGATTCCGAGCCTACCCTGAAGAGCTAGCCCAAAGTCTAACACAGCATTCGCCTTAGGATTCAATTCAGTCCAAAAACATCACTTTTGACAAACACCTCAGAAATGAAAAAGAAACACATATTCCTGTTCCCCACGTGCTAGAAAGCCGAATTCTCGCTTGATTTTCGATTCCGAGCCTACCCTGAAGAGCTAGCCCAAAGTCTAACACAGCATTCGCCTTAGGACTCAATACAGCCAAAAAACATGACTTTTGACAAACAGCTCAGAAATGAAAATGAAACACATATTCCTGTTCCCCACAGGCTGGAAAGCCGAATTCTTGCTTGATTTTTGATTCCGACCTTTCCCTGAAGAGCTAGCCCAATGTCTAACACGGAATTCGCCTTAGTTCTCAATTCAGCCAAAAAACATCACTTTTGACAAACACCTCAGAAATGAAAATGAAACACATATTCCTGTTCCCCACGGGCTGCAAAGCTGAATTCTCGCTTGATTTTCGATTCCGAGCCTACCCAGAAGAGCTAGCCGAAAGTCTAACACAGCATTTGCCTTAGGATTCAATTCAGTCCAAAAACATCACTTTTGACAAACACCTCAGAAATGAAAAAGAAACACATATTCCTGTTCCCCACGTACTGGAAAGCCGAATTCTTGCTTGAATTTTGATTCCGACCTTTCCCTGAAGAGCTAGCCCAATGTCTAACACGGAATTCGCCTTAGTTCTCAATTCAGCCCAAAAACATCACTTTTGACAAACACATCAGAAATGAAAAAGAAACACATATTCCTGTTCCCCACATGCTGGAAAGCCGAATTCTCGCTTGAATTTTGATTCCGAGCCTACCGTGAAGAGCTAGCCCAAAGTCTAACACCGCATTCGCCTTAGGACTCAATACAGCCAAAAAACATGACTTTTGACAAACACCTCAGAAATGAAAATGAAACACATATTCCTGTTCCCCACGTGTTGGAAAGCCGAATTCTCGCTTGATTTTCGATTCCGAGCCTACCCTGAAGAGCTAGCCGAAAGTCTAACACAGCATTTGCCTTAGGATTCAATTCAGTCCAAAAACATCACTTTTGACAAACACCTCAGAAATGAAAAAGAAACACATATTCCTGTTCCCCACGTGCTGGAAAGCCGAATTCTTGCTTGAATTTCGATTCCGAGCCTACCCTGAAGAGCTAGCCGAAAGTCTAACACAGCATTCGCCTTAGGATTCAATTCAGTCCAAAAACATCACTTTTGACAAACACCTCAGAAATGAAAAAGAAACACATATACCTGTTCCCCACGGGCTGGAAAGCCGAATTCTCGCTTGATTTTGGATTCTGAGCCTTCCCTGAAGAGCTAGCCCAAGGTCTAACACAGCATTCGCCTTAGGACTCAATTAGCCAAAAAACATCAGTTTTGACAAACACCTCAGAAATGAAAAAGAAACACACATTCCTGTTCCCCACATGCTGGAAAGCCGAATTCTTGCTTGAATTTCGATTCCGAGCCTACCCTGAAGAGCTAGCCCAAAGTCTAACACAGCATTCGCCTTAGGATTCAATTCAGTCCAAAAACATCACTTTTGACAAACACCTCAGAAATGAAAAAGAAACACATATTCCTGTTCCCCACGTGCTAGAAAGCCGAATTCTCGCTTGATTTTCGATTCCGAGCCTACCCTGAAGAGCTAGCCCAAAGTCTAACACAGCATTCGCCTTAGGACTCAATACAGCCAAAAAACATGACTTTTGACAAACACCTCAGAAATGAAAATGAAACACATATTCCTGTTCCCCACAGGCTGGAAAGCCGAATTCTTGCTTGATTTTTGATTCCGACCTTTCCCTGAAGAGCTAGCCCAATGTCTAACACGGAATTCGCCTTAGTTCTCAATTCAGCCAAAAAACATCACTTTTGACAAACACCTCAGAAATGAAAATGAAACACATATTCCTGTTCCCCACGGGCTGCAAAGCCGAATTCTCACTTGATTTTTGATTCCGACCTTTCCCTGAAGAGCTAGCCCAAGGTCTAACACAGCATTCGCCTTATTTCTCAATTCAGCCCAAAAACATCACTTTTGACAAACACCTCAGAAATGAAAATGAAACACATATTCCTGTTCCCCACAGTCTGGAAAGCTGAATTCTCGCTTGATTTTCGATTCCGAGCCTACCCAGAAGAGCTAGCCGAAAGTCTAACACAGCATTTGCCTTAGGATTCAATTCAGTCCAAAAACATCACTTTTCACAAACACCTCAGAAATGAAAAAGAAACACATATTCCTGTTCCCCACGTGCTGGAAAGCCGAATTCTCGCTTGATTTTGGATTCCGAGCCTTCCCTGAAGAGCTAGCCCAAGATCTAACACAGCATTCACCTTAGGATTCAATTCAGCCCAAAAACATCACTTTTGACAAACACCTCAGAAATGAAAATGAAACACGTATTCCTGTTCCCCACAGGCTGGAAACTGAATTCTCGCTTGATTTTCGATTCCGAGCCTACCCTGAAGAGCTAGCCCAAAGTCTAACACAGCATTCACCTTAGGATTCAATTCAGTCCAAAAACATCACTTTTGACAAACACCTCAGAAATGAAAATGAAACACATATTACTGTTCCCCACGTGCTGGAAAGCCGAATTCTTGCTTGATTTTCAATTCCGAGCCTACCCTGAAGAGCTAGCCCAAAGTCTAACACAGCATTCGCCTTAGTTCTCAATTCAGCCAAAAAGCATCACTTTTGACAAACACCTCAGAAATGATAATGAAACACATATTCCTGTTCCCCACGTGCTGCAAAGCCGAATTCTCGCTTGATTTTTGATTAAGACCTTTCCCTGAAGAGCTAGCCCAAGGTCTAACACAGCATTCGCCTTAGGACTCAATTAGCCAAAAAACATCTGTTTTGACAAACACCTCAGAAATGAAAAAGAAACACATATTCCTGTTCCCCACATGCTGGAAAGCCGAATTCTTGCTTGAATTTCGATTCCGAGCCTACCCTGAAGAGCTAGCCCAAAGTCTAACACAGCATTCGCCTTAGGACTCAATACAGCCAAAAAACATGACTTTTGACAAACACCTCAGAAATGAAAATGAAACACATATTCCTGTTCCCCACAGGCTGGAAAGCCGAATTCTTGCTTGATTTTTGATTCCGACCTCTCCCTGAAGAGCTAGCCCAATGTCTAACACGGAATTCGCCTTAGTTCTCAATTCAGCCAAAAAACATCACTTTTGACAAACACATCAGAAATGAAAAAGAAACACATATTCCTGTTCCCCACATGCTGGAAAGCCGAATTCTCGCTTGAATTTTGATTCCGAGCCTACCGTGAAGAGCTAGCCCAAAGTCTAACACGGCATTCGCCTCAGGATTCAATTCAGTCCAAAAACATCACTTTTGACAAACACCTCAGAAATGAAAATGAAACACATATTCCTGTTCCCCACGGGTTGGAAAGCCGAATTCTCGCTTGATTTTCGATTCCGAGCCTACCCTGAAGAGCTAGCCCAAAGTCTAACACAGCATTCGCCTTAGGATTCAATTCAGCCCAAAAACATCACTTTTGACAAACACCTCAGAAATGAAAAAGAAACACATATTCCTGTTCCCCACGTGTTGGAAAGCCGAATTCTCGCTTGATTTTCGATTCCGAGCCTACCCTGAAGAGCTAGCCGAAAGTCTAACACAGCATTCGCCTTAGGATTCAATTCAGCCCAAAAACATCACTTTTGACAAAAACCTCAGAAATGAAAAAGAAACACATATTCCTGTTCCCCACAGGCTGGAAAGCCGAATTCTCGCTTGAATTTTGATTCCGACCTTTCCCTGAAGAGCTAGCCCAAGGTCTAACACAGCATTCGCCTTATTTCTCAATACAGCCAAAAAATCATGACTTTTGACAAACCCCTCAGAAATGAAAATGAAACACATATTCCTGTTCCCCACAGGCTGGAAAGCTGAATTCTCGCTTGATTTTCGATTCCGAGCCTACCCTGAAGAGCTAGCCGAAAGTCTAACACATCATTCGCCTTAGGATTCATTTCAGCCCAAAAACATCACTTTTGACAAAAACCTCAGAAATGAATAAGAAACACATATTCCTGTTCCCCACGGGCTGGAAAGCCGAATTCTCACTTGAATTTTGATTCCGACCTTTCCCTGAAGAGCTAGCCCAAGGTCTAACACAGCATTCGCCTTATTTCTCAATACAGCCAAAAAACATGACTTTTGACAAACCCCTCAGAAATGAAAATGAAACACATATTCCTGTTCCCCACAGGCTGGAAAGCTGAATTGTCGCTTGATTTTCTATTCCGAGCCTACCCTGAAGAGCTAGCCCAAAGTCTAACACAGCATTCGCCTTAGGATTCAATTCAGCCCAAAAACATCACTTTTGACAAACACCTCAGAATTGAAAAAGAAACACATATTCCTATTCCCCATGGGCTGGAAAGCCGAATTCTCGCTTGAAATTTGATTCCGAGCCTACCCTGAAGAGCTAGCCCAAGGTCTAACACAGCATTCGCCTTATTTCTCAATTCAGCCCAAAAACATCACTTTTGACAAACACCTCAGAAATGAAAATGAAACACGTATTCCTGTTCCCCACAGGCTGGAAACTGAATTCTCGCTTGATTTTCGATTCCGAGCCTACCCTGAAAAGCTAGCCCAAAGTCTAACACAGCATTCACCTTAGGATGCAATTCAGTCCAAAAACATCACTTTTGACAAACACCTCAGAAATGAAAATGAAACACATATTCCTGTTCCCCACGTGCTGCAAAGCCGAATTCTCGCTTGATATTTGATTAAGACCTTTCCCTGAAGAGCTAGCCCAAGGTCTAACACAGCATTCGCCTTAGGACTCAATTAGCCAAAAAACATCTGTTTTGACAAACACCTCAGAAATGAAAAAGAAACACATATTCCTGTTCCCCACATGCTGGAAAGCCGAATTCTTGCTTGAATTTCGATTCCGAGCCTACCCTGAAGACCTAGCCCAAAGTCTAACACGGCATTCGCCTCAGGATTCAATTCAGTCCAAAAACATCACTTTTGACAAACACCTCAGAAATGAAAAAGAAACACATATTCCTGTTCCCCACGGGCTGGTAAGCCGAATTATCGCTGGATTTTCGATTCCAAGCCTTCCCTGAAGAGCTAGCCCAAAGTCTAACACCGCATTCGCCTTAGGACTCAATACAGCCAAAAAACATGACTTTTGACAAACACCTCAGAAATAAAAAAGAAACACATATTCCTGTTCCCCACGGGCTGGTAAGCCGAATTATCGCTGGATTTTCGATTCCAAGCCTTCCCTGAAGAGCTAGCCCAAGGTCTAACACAGCATTCGCCTTAGGACTCAATTAGCCAAAAAACATCTGTTTTGACAAACACCTCAGAAATGAAAATGAAACACATATTCCTTTTCCCCAAAGGCTGCAAAGCCAAATTCTCGCTGGATTTTTGATTCCGACCTTTACTTGAATTGCTAGCCCAAGGTCTAATACTGCATTCGCCTTATTTCTCAATTCAGCCCAAAAACATCACTTTTGACAAACACCTCAGAAATGAAAAAGAAACACATATTCCTGGTCCCCACGGGCTGGAAAGCCGAATTCTCGCTTGATTATTGATTCTGACCTTTCCCTGAAGAGCTAGCCCAAGGTCTAACACAGCATTCGCCTTAGGATTCAATACAGCCAAAAAACATGACTTTTGACAAACACCTCAGAAATGAAAAAGAAACACATATTCCTGTTCCCCACATGCTGGAAAGCCGAATTCTCGCTTGATTTTCGATTCCGAGCCTACTCTGAAGAGCTAGCCCATAGTCTAACACAGCATTCGCCTTAGGATTCAATTCAGCCCAAAAACATCACTTTTGACAAACACCTCAGAAATGAAAAAGAAACACATATTCCTGTTCCCCACGGGCTGGAAAGCCGAATTCTCGCTTGAATTTTGATTCCGAGCCTACCCTGAAGAGCTAGCCCAAGGTCTAACACAGCATTCGCCTTATTTCTCAATTCAGCCCAAAAACATCACTTTTGACAAACACCTCAGAAATGAAAATGAAACACATATTCCTGTTCCCCACAGGCTGGAAAGCTGAATTCTCGCTTGATTTTCGATTCCGAGCCTACCCTGAAGAGCTAGCCCAAAGTCTAACACAGCATTCGCCTTAGGATTCAATTCAGTCCAAAAACATCACTTTTGACAAACACCTCAGAAATGAAAATGAAACACATATTCCTGTTCCCCACGTGCTGGAAAGCCGAATTCTCGCTTGATTTTCGATTCCGACCTTTCCCTGAAGAGCTAGCCCAAGGTCTAACACAGCATTCGCCTTATTTCTCAATTCAGCCCAAAAACATCACTTTTGACAAACACCTCAGAAATGAAAATGAAACACATATTCCTGTTCCCCACAGGCTGGAAAGCCGAATTCTCGCTTGATTTTCGATTCCGACCTTTCCCTGAAGAGCTAGCCCAAGGTCTAACACAGCATTCGCCTTATTTCTCAATTCAGCCCAAAAACATCACTTTTAACAAACACCTCAGAAATGAAAATGAAACACATATTCCTGTTCCCCACAGGCTGGAAACTGAATTCTCGCTTGATTTTCGATTCCGAGCCTACCCTGAAGAGGTAGCCCAAAGTCTAACACATCATTCGCCTTAGGATTCAATTCAGCCCAAAAACATCACTTTTGACAAACACCTCAGAAATGAAAAAGAAACACATATTCCTGTTCCCCACGGGCTGGAAAGCCGAATTCTCGCTTGAATTTTGATTCCGAGCCTACCCTGAAGAGCTAGCCCAGGCCTAACACAGCATTCGCCTTATTTCTCAATTCAGCCCAAAAACATCACTTTTGACAAACACCTCAGAAATTAAAATGAAACACATATTCCTGTTCCCCACAGGCTGGAAAGCTGAATTCTCGCTTGATTTTCGATTCCGAGCCTACCCTGAAGAGCTAGCCGAAAGTCTAACACAGCATTCGCCTTAGGATTCAATTCAGCCCAAAAACATCACTTTTGACAAACACCTCAGAAATGAAAAAGAAACACATATTCCTGTTCCCCACGGGCTGGAAAGCCGAATTCTCGCTTGAATTTTGATTCCGAGCCTACCCTGAAGAGCTAGTCCAAGGCCTAACACAGCATTCGCCTTATTTCTCAATTCAGCCCAAAAACATCACTTTTGACAAACACCTCAGAAATGAAAATGAAACACATATTCCTGTTCCTCACGTGCTGGAAAGACGAATTCTCGCTTGATTTTCGATTCCGACCTTTCCCTGAAGAGCTAGCCCAATGTCTAACACGGAATTCGCCTTAGTTCTCAATTCAGCCAAAAAACATCACTTTTGACAAACACATCAGAAATGAAAAAGAAACACATATTCCTGTTACCCACGTGCTGGAAAGCCAAATTCTCGCTAGAATTTTGATTCCGAGCCTACCCTGAAGAGCTAGCCCAAAGTCTAACACAGCATTCGCCTTATTTCTCAATACAGCCAAAAAACATGACTTTTGACAAACACCTCAGAAATGAAAATGAAACACATATTCCTGTTCCCCACAGGCTGGAAAGCTGAATTCTCGCTTGATTTTTGATTCCGACCTTTCCCTGAAGAGCTAGCCCAAGGTCTAACACAGCATTCGCCTTAGGATTCAATTCAGCCCAAAAACATCACTTTTGACAAACACCTCAGAAATGAAAAAGAAAGACATATTCCTGTTCCCCACGTGCTGGAAAGCCAAATTCTCGCTTGATTTTCAATTCCGAGCCTACCCTGAAGAGCTAGCCGAAAGTCTAACACAGCATTCGCCTTAGGATTCAATTCAGTCCAAAAACATCACTTTTGACAAACACCTCAGAAATGAAAAAGAAACAGATATTCCTGTTCCCCACGTGCTGGAAAGCCGAATTCTCGCTTGATTTTCGATTCCGAGCCTACCCTGAAGAGCTAGCCCAAAGTCTAACACAGCATTCGCCTTAGGATTCAATTCAGCCCCAAAACATCACTTTTGACAAACACCTCAGAAATGAAAAAGAAACACATATTCCTGTTCCCCACGGACTGGAAAACCGAATTCCCGCTTGAATTTTGATTCTGAGCCTACTCTGAAGAGCTTGCCCAAGGTCTAACACAGCATTCGCCTTATTTCTCAATTCAGCCCAAAAACATCACTTTTGACAAACACCTCAGAAATGAAAAAGAAACACATATTCCTGTTCCCCACAGGCTGGAAAGCTGAATTCTCGCTTGATTTTCGATTCCGAGCCTACCCTGAAGAGCTAGCCCAAAGTCTAACACAGCATTCGCCTTATTTCTCAATTCAGCCCAAAAACATCACTTTTGACAAACACCTCAGAAATGAAAAAGAAACACATATTCCTGTTCCCCACATGCTGGAAAGCCGAATTCTCGCTTGATTTTCGATTCCGAGCCTACCCTGAAGAGCTAGCCCAAAGTCTAACACAGCATTCGCCTTAGGATTCAATTCAGTCCAAAAACATCACTTTTGACAAACACCTCAGAAATGAAAATGAAACACATATTCCTGTTCCCCACGTGCTGGAAAGCCGAATTCTCGCTTGATTTTCGATTCCGACCTTTCCCTGAAGAGCTAGCCCAATGTCTAACACGGAATTCGCCTTAGTTCTCAATTCAGTCCAAAAACATCACTTTTGACAAACACCTCAGAAATGAAAATGAAACACATATTCCTGTTCCCCACGTACTGGAAAGCCGAATTCTCGCTTGATTTTCGATTCCGACCTTTCCCTGAAGAGCTAGCCCAATGTCTAACACGGAATTCGCCTTAGTTCTCAATACAGCCAAAAAACATGACTTTTGACAAACATCTCAGAAATGAAAATGAAACACATATTCCTGTTCCCCACATGCTGGAAAGTTGAATTCTCGCTTGATTTTTGATTCCGACCTTTCCCTGAAGAGCTAGCCCAAGGTCTAACACAGCATTCGCCTTAGGATTCAATTCAGCCCAAAAACATCACTTTTGACAAAAACCTCAGAAATGAAAAAGAAAGACATATTCCTGTTCCCCACGTGCTGGAAAGCCGAATTCTTGCTTGAATTTTGATTCGGAGCCTACCCTGAAGAGCTAGCCCAAGGTCTAACACAGCATTCGCCTTATTTCTCAATTCAGCCCAAAAACATCACTTTTGACAAACACCTCAGAAATGAAAAAGAAACACATATTCCTGTTCCCCACGGGCTGGAAAGCCGAATTCTCGCTTGATTATTGATTCTGACCTTTCCCTGAAGAGCTAGCCCAAGGTCTAACACAGCATTCGCCTTAGGATTCAATACAGCCAAAAAACATGACTTTTGACAAACACCTCAGAAATGAAAAAGAAACACATATTCCTGTTCCCCACATGCTGGAAAGCCGAATTCTCGCTTGATTTTCGATTCCGAGCCTACTCTGAAGAGCTAGCCCATAGTCTAACACAGCATTCGCCTTAGGATTCAATTCAGCCCAAAAACATCACTTTTGACAAACACCTCAGAAATGAAAAAGAAACAGATATTCCTGTTCCCCACGGGCTGGAAAGCCGAATTCTCGCTTGATTTTCGATTCCGAGCCTACCCTGAAGAGCTAGCCGAAAGTCTAACACAGCATTCGCCTTAGGATTCAATTCAGCCCAAAAACATCACTTTTGACAAACACCTCAGAAATGAAAAAGAAACACATATTCCTGTTCCCCACGGGCTGGAAAGCCGAATTCTCGCTTGAATTTTGATTCCGAGCCTACCCTGAAGAGCTAGTCCAAGGCCTAACACAGCATTCGCCTTATTTCTCAATTCAGCCCAAAAACATCACTTTTGACAAACACCTCAGAAATGAAAATGAAACACATATTCCTGTTCCTCACGTGCTGGAAAGACGAATTCTCGCTTGATTTTCGATTCCGACCTTTCCCTGAAGAGCTAGCCCAATGTCTAACACGGAATTCGCCTTAGTTCTCAATTCAGCCAAAAAACATCACTTTTGACAAACACATCAGAAATGAAAAAGAAACACATATTCCTGTTACCCACGTGCTGGAAAGCCAAATTCTCGCTAGAATTTTGATTCCGAGCCTACCCTGAAGAGCTAGCCCAAAGTCTAACACAGCATTCGCCTTATTTCTCAATACAGCCAAAAAACATGACTTTTGACAAACACCTCAGAAATGAAAATGAAACACATATTCCTGTTCCCCACAGGCTGGAAAGCTGAATTCTCGCTTGATTTTTGATTCCGACCTTTCCCTGAAGAGCTAGCCCAAGGTCTAACACAGCATTCGCCTTAGGATTCAATTCAGCCCAAAAACATCACTTTTGACAAACACCTCAGAAATGAAAAAGAAACACATATTCCTGTTCCCCACGGACTGGAAAACCGAATTCCCGCTTGAATTTTGATTCTGAGCCTACTCTGAAGAGCTTGCCCAAGGTCTAACACAGCATTCGCCTTATTTCTCAATTCAGCCCAAAAACATCACTTTTGACAAACACCTCAGAAATGAAAAAGAAACACATATTCCTGTTCCCCACAGGCTGGAAAGCTGAATTCTCGCTTGATTTTCGATTCCGAGCCTACCCTGAAGAGCTAGCCCAAAGTCTAACACAGCATTCGCCTTATTTCTCAATTCAGCCCAAAAACATCACTTTTGACAAACACCTCAGAAATGAAAAAGAAACACATATTCCTGTTCCCCACATGCTGGAAAGCCGAATTCTCGCTTGATTTTCGATTCCGAGCCTACCCTGAAGAGCTAGCCCAAAGTCTAACACAGCATTCGCCTTAGGATTCAATTCAGTCCAAAAACATCACTTTTGACAAACACCTCAGAAATGAAAATGAAACACATATTCCTGTTCCCCACGTGCTGGAAAGCCGAATTCTCGCTTGATTTTCGATTCCGACCTTTCCCTGAAGAGCTAGCCCAATGTCTAACACGGAATTCGCCTTAGTTCTCAATTCAGTCCAAAAACATCACTTTTGACAAACACCTCAGAAATGAAAATGAAACACATATTCCTGTTCCCCACGTACTGGAAAGCCGAATTCTCGCTTGATTTTCGATTCCGACCTTTCCCTGAAGAGCTAGCCCAATGTCTAACACGGAATTCGCCTTAGTTCTCAATACAGCCAAAAAACATGACTTTTGACAAACATCTCAGAAATGAAAATGAAACACATATTCCTGTTCCCCACATGCTGGAAAGTTGAATTCTCGCTTGATTTTTGATTCCGACCTTTCCCTGAAGAGCTAGCCCAAGGTCTAACACAGCATTCGCCTTAGGATTCAATTCAGCCCAAAAACATCACTTTTGACAAAAACCTCAGAAATGAAAAAGAAAGACATATTCCTGTTCCCCACGTGCTGGAAAGCCGAATTCTTGCTTGAATTTTGATTCGGAGCCTACCCTGAAGAGCTAGCCCAAGGTCTAACACAGCATTCGCCTTATTTCTCAATTCAGCCCAAAAACATCACTTTTGACAAACACCTCAGAAATGAAAAAGAAACACATATTCCTGTTCCCCACGGGCTGGAAAGCCGAATTCTCGCTTGATTATTGATTCTGACCTTTCCCTGAAGAGCTAGCCCAAGGTCTAACACAGCATTCGCCTTAGGATTCAATACAGCCAAAAAACATGACTTTTGACAAACACCTCAGAAATGAAAAAGAAACACATATTCCTGTTCCCCACATGCTGGAAAGCCGAATTCTCGCTTGATTTTCGATTCCGAGCCTACTCTGAAGAGCTAGCCCATAGTCTAACACAGCATTCGCCTTAGGATTCAATTCAGCCCAAAAACATCACTTTTGACAAACACCTCAGAAATGAAAAAGAAACAGATATTCCTGTTCCCCACGGGCTGGAAAGCCGAATTCTCGCTTGATTTTCGATTCCGAGCCTACCCTGAAGAGCTAGCCGAAAGTCTAACACAGCATTCGCCTTAGGATTCAATTCAGCCCAAAAACATCACTTTTGACAAACACCTCAGAAATGAAAAAGAAACACATATTCCTGTTCCCCACGGGCTGGAAAGCCGAATTCTCGCTTGAATTTTGATTCCGAGCCTACCCTGAAGAGCTAGTCCAAGGCCTAACACAGCATTCGCCTTATTTCTCAATTCAGCCCAAAAACATCACTTTTGACAAACACCTCAGAAATGAAAATGAAACACATATTCCTGTTCCTCACGTGCTGGAAAGACGAATTCTCGCTTGATTTTCGATTCCGACCTTTCCCTGAAGAGCTAGCCCAATGTCTAACACGGAATTCGCCTTAGTTCTCAATTCAGCCAAAAAACATCACTTTTGACAAACACATCAGAAATGAAAAAGAAACACATATTCCTGTTACCCACGTGCTGGAAAGCCAAATTCTCGCTAGAATTTTGATTCCGAGCCTACCCTGAAGAGCTAGCCCAAAGTCTAACACAGCATTCGCCTTATTTCTCAATACAGCCAAAAAACATGACTTTTGACAAACACCTCAGAAATGAAAATGAAACACATATTCCTGTTCCCCACAGGCTGGAAAGCTGAATTCTCGCTTGATTTTTGATTCCGACCTTTCCCTGAAGAGCTAGCCCAAGGTCTAACACAGCATTCGCCTTAGGATTCAATTCAGCCCAAAAACATCACTTTTGACAAAAACCTCAGAAATGAAAAAGAAAGACATATTCCTGTTCCCCACGTGCTGGAAAGCCGAATTCTTGCTTGAATTTTGATTCGGAGCCTACTCTGAAGAGCTAGCCCATAGTCTAACACAGCATTCGCCTTAGGATTCAATTCAGCCCAAAAACATCACTTTTGACAAACACCTCAGAAATGAAAAAGAAACAGATATTCCTGTTCCCCACGGGCTGGAAAGCCAAATTCTCGCTTGAATTTTGATTCCGAGCCTACCCTGAAGAGCTAGCCCAAGGTCTAACACAGCATTCGCCTTATTTCTCAATTCAGCCCAAAAACATCACTTTTGACAAACACCTCAGAAATGAAAATGAAACACATATTCCTGTTCCCCACAGGCTGGAAAGCTGAATTCTCGCTTGATTTTCGATTCCGAGCCTACCCTGAAGAGCTAGCCCAAAGTCTAACACAGCATTCGCCTTAGGATTCAATTCAGCCCAAAAACATCACTTTTGACAAACACCTCAGAAATGAAAAAGAAAGACATATTCCTGTTCCCCACGTGCTGGAAAGCCAAATTCTCGCTTGATTTTCAATTCCGAGCCTACCCTGAAGAGCTAGCCGAAAGTCTAACACAGCATTCGCCTTAGGATTCAATTCAGTCCAAAAACATCACTTTTGACAAACACCTCAGAAATGAAAAAGAAACAGATATTCCTGTTCCCCACGTGCTGGAAAGCCGAATTCTCGCTTGATTTTCGATTCCGAGCCTACCCTGAAGAGCTAGCCCAAAGTCTAACACAGCATTCGCCTTAGGATTCAATTCAGTCCAAAAACATCACTTTTGACAAACACCTCAGAAATGAAAAAGAAACACATATTCCTGTTCCCCACGGACTGGAAAACCGAATTCCCGCTTGAATTTTGATTCTGAGCCTACTCTGAAGAGCTTGCCCAAGGTCTAACACAGCATTCGCCTTATTTCTCAATTCAGCCCAAAAACATCACTTTTGACAAACACCTCAGAAATGAAAAAGAAACACATATTCCTGTTCCCCACAGGCTGGAAAGCTGAATTCTCGCTTGATTTTCGATTCCGAGCCTACCCTGAAGAGCTAGCCCAAAGTCTAACACAGCATTCGCCTTATTTCTCAATTCAGCCCAAAAACATCACTTTTGACAAACACCTCAGAAATGAAAAAGAAACACATATTCCTGTTCCCCACATGCTGGAAAGCCGAATTCTCGCTTGATTTTCGATTCCGAGCCTACCCTGAAGAGCTAGCCCAAAGTCTAACACAGCATTCGCCTTAGGATTCAATTCAGTCCAAAAACATCACTTTTGACAAACACCTCAGAAATGAAAATGAAACACATATTCCTGTTCCCCACGTGCTGGAAAGCCGAATTCTCGCTTGATTTTCGATTCCGACCTTTCCCTGAAGAGCTAGCCCAATGTCTAACACGGAATTCGCCTTAGTTCTCAATTCAGTCCAAAAACATCACTTTTGACAAACACCTCAGAAATGAAAATGAAACACATATTCCTGTTCCCCACGTACTGGAAAGCCGAATTCTCGCTTGATTTTCGATTCCGACCTTTCCCTGAAGAGCTAGCCCAATGTCTAACACGGAATTCGCCTTAGTTCTCAATACAGCCAAAAAACATGACTTTTGACAAACATCTCAGAAATGAAAATGAAACACATATTCCTGTTCCCCACATGCTGGAAAGTTGAATTCTCGCTTGATTTTTGATTCCGACCTTTCCCTGAAGAGCTAGCCCAAGGTCTAACACAGCATTCGCCTTAGGATTCAATTCAGCCCAAAAACATCACTTTTGACAAAAACCTCAGAAATGAAAAAGAAAGACATATTCCTGTTCCCCACGTGCTGGAAAGCCGAATTCTTGCTTGAATTTTGATTCGGAGCCTACCCTGAAGAGCTAGCCCAAGGTCTAACACAGCATTCGCCTTATTTCTCAATTCAGCCCAAAAACATCACTTTTGACAAACACCTCAGAAATGAAAAAGAAACACATATTCCTGTTCCCCACGGGCTGGAAAGCCGAATTCTCGCTTGATTATTGATTCTGACCTTTCCCTGAAGAGCTAGCCCAAGGTCTAACACAGCATTCGCCTTAGGATTCAATACAGCCAAAAAACATGACTTTTGACAAACACCTCAGAAATGAAAAAGAAACACATATTCCTGTTCCCCACATGCTGGAAAGCCGAATTCTCGCTTGATTTTCGATTCCGAGCCTACTCTGAAGAGCTAGCCCATAGTCTAACACAGCATTCGCCTTAGGATTCAATTCAGCCCAAAAACATCACTTTTGACAAACACCTCAGAAATGAAAAAGAAACAGATATTCCTGTTCCCCACGGGCTGGAAAGCCGAATTCTCGCTTGAATTTTGATTCCGAGCCTACCCTGAAGAGCTAGCCCAAGGTCTAACACAGCATTCGCCTTATTTCTCAATTCAGCCCAAAAACATCACTTTTGACAAACACCTCAGAAATGAAAATGAAACACATATTCCTGTTCCCCACAGGCTGGAAAGCTGAATTCTCGCTTGATTTTCGATTCCGAGCCTACCCTGAAGAGCTAGCCCAAAGTCTAACACAGCATTCGCCTTAGGATTCAATTCAGTCCAAAAACATCACTTTTGACAAACACCTCAGAAATGAAAATGAAACACATATTCCTGTTCCCCACGTGCTGGAAAGCCGAATTCTCGCTTGATTTTCGATTCCGACCTTTCCCTGAAGAGCTAGCCCAAGGTCTAACACAGCATTCGCCTTATTTCTCAATTCAGCCCAAAAACATCACTTTTGACAAACACCTCAGAAATGAAAATGAAACACATATTCCTGTTCCCCACAGGCTGGAAAGCTGAATTCTCGCTTGATTTTCGATTCCGAGCCTACCCTGAAGAGCTAGCCCAAAGTCTAACACAGCATTCGCCTTAGGATTCAATTCAGTCCAAAAACATCACTTTTGACAAACACCTCAGAAATGAAAATGAAACACATATTCCTGTTCCCCACGTGCTGGAAAGCCGAATTCTCGCTTGATTTTCGATTCCGACCTTTCCCTGAAGAGCTAGCCCAAGGTCTAACACAGCATTCGCCTTATTTCTCAATTCAGCCCAAAAACATCACTTTTGACAAACACCTCAGAAATGAAAATGAAACACATATTCCTGTTCCCCACAGGCTGGAAACTGAATTCTCGCTTGATTTTGGATTCCGAGCCTACCCTGAAGAGCTAGCCCAAAGTCTAACACATCATTCGCCTTAGGATTCAATTCAGCCCAAAAACATCACTTTTGACAAACACCTCAGAAATGAAAAAGAAACACATATTCCTGTTCCCCACGGGCTGGAAAGCCGAATTCTCGCTTGAATTTTGATTCCGAGCCTACCCTGAAGAGCTAGCCCAGGCCTAACACAGCATTCGCCTTATTTCTCAATTCAGCCCAAAAACATCACTTTTGACAAACACCTCAGAAATTAAAATGAAACACATATTCCTGTTCCCCACAGGCTGGAAAGCTGAATTCTCGCTTGACTTTCGATTCCGAGCCTACCCTGAAGAGCTAGCCGAAAGTCTAACACAGCATTCGCCTTAGGATTCAATTCAGCCCAAAAACATCACTTTTGACAAACACCTCAGAAATGAAAAAGAAAGACATATTCCTGTTCCCCACGGGCTGGAAAGCCGAATTCTCGCTTGATTTTTGATTCCGACCTTTCCCTGAAGAGCTAGCCCAAGGTCTAACACAGCATTCGCCTTAGGATTCAATTCAGCCCAAAAACATCACTTTTGACAAAAACCTCAGAAATGAAAAAGAAAGACATATTCCTGTTCCCCACGTGCTGGAAAGCCAAATTCTTGCTTGAATTTTGATTCGGAGCCTACCCTGAAGAGCTAGCCCAAGGTCTAACACAGCATTCGCCTTATTTCTCAATTCAGCCCAAAAACATCACTTTTGACAAACACCTCAGAAATGAAAAAGAAACACATATTCCTGTTCCCCACGGGCTGGAAAGCCGAATTCTCGCTTGATTATTGATTCTGACCTTTCCCTGAAGAGCTAGCCCAAGGTCTAACACAGCATTCGCCTTAGGACTCAATACAGCCAAAAAACATGACTTTTGACAAACACCTCAGAAATAAAAAAGAAACACATATTCCTGTTCCCCACATGCTGGTAAGCCGAATTATCGCTGGATTTTCGATTCCAAGCCTTCCCTGAAGAGCTAGCCCAAGGTCTAACACAGCATTCGCCTTAGGACTCAATTAGCCAAAAAACATCTGTTTTGACAAACACCTCAGAAATGAAAAAGAAACACATATTCCTGTTCCCCACATGCTGGAAAGCCGAATTCTTGCTTGAATTTCGATTCCGAGCCTACCCTGAAGAGCTAGCCCAAAGTCTAACACAGCATTCGCCTTAGGACTCAATACAGCCAAAAAACATGACTTTTGACAAACACCTCAGAAATGAAAATGAAACACATATTCCTTTTCCCCAAAGGCTGCAAAGCCAAATTCTCGCTGGATTTTTGATTCCGACCTTTACTTGAATTGCTAGCCCAAGGTCTAATACTGCATTCGCCTTATTTCTCAATTCAGCCCAAAAACATCACTTTTGGCAAACACCTCAGAAATGAAAAAGAAACACATATTCCTGGTCCCCACGGGCTGGAAAGCCGAATTCTCGCTTGATTATTGATTCTGACCTTTCCCTGAAGAGCTAGCCCAAGGTCTAACACAGCATTCGCCTTAGGATTCAATTCAGCCCAAAAACATCACTTTTGACAAACACCTCAGAAATGAAAATGAAACACATATTCCTGTTCCCCACAGGCTGGAAAGCTGAATTCTCGCTTGATTTTCGATTCCGAGCCTACCCTGAAGAGCTAGCCCAAAGTCTAACACAGCATTCGCCTTAGGATTCAATTCAGTCCAAAAACATCACTTTTGACAAACACCTCAGAAATGAAAATGAAACACATATTCCTGTTCCCCACGTGCTGGAAAGCCGAATTCTCGCTTGATTTTCGATTCCGACCTTTCCCTGAAGAGCTAGCCCAAGGTCTAACACAGCATTCGCCTTATTTCTCAATTCAGCCCAAAAACATCACTTTTGACAAACACCTCAGAAATGAAAATGAAACACATATTCCTGTTCCCCACAGGCTGGAAAGCCGAATTCTCGCTTGATTTTCGATTCCGACCTTTCCCTGAAGAGCTAGCCCAAGGTCTAACACAGCATTCGCCTTATTTCTCAATTCAGCCCAAAAACATCACTTTTAACAAACACCTCAGAAATGAAAATGAAACACATATTCCTGTTCCCCACAGGCTGGAAACTGAATTCTCGCTTGATTTTCGATTCCGAGCCTACCCTGAAGAGCTAGCCCAAAGTCTAACACATCATTCGCCTTAGGATTCAATTCAGCCCAAAAACATCACTTTTGACAAACACCTCAGAAATGAAAAAGAAACACATATTCCTGTTCCCCACGGGCTGGAAAGCCGAATTCTCGCTTGAATTTTGATTCCGAGCCTACCCTGAAGAGCTAGCCCAGGCCTAACACAGCATTCGCCTTATTTCTCAATTCAGCCCAAAAACATCACTTTTGACAAACACCTCAGAAATTAAAATGAAACACATATTCCTGTTCCCCACAGGCTGGAAAGCTGAATTCTCGCTTGATTTTTGATTCCGACCTTTCCCTGAAGAGCTAGCCCAAGGTCTAACACAGCATTCGCCTTAGGATTCAATTCAGCCCAAAAACATCACTTTTGACAAACACCTCAGAAATGAAAAAGAAAGACATATTCCTGTTCCCCACGTGCTGGAAAGCCAAATTCTCGCTTGATTTTCAATTCCGAGCCTACCCTGAAGAGCTAGCCGAAAGTCTAACACAGCATTCGCCTTAGGATTCAATTCAGTCCAAAAACATCACTTTTGACAAACACCTCAGAAATGAAAAAGAAACAGATATTCCTGTTCCCCACGTGCTGGAAAGCCGAATTCTCGCTTGATTTTCGATTCCGAGCCTACCCTGAAGAGCTAGCCCAAAGTCTAACACAGCATTCGCCTTAGGATTCAATTCAGCCCAAAAACATCACTTTTGACAAACACCTCAGAAATGAAAAAGAAACACATATTCCTGTTCCCCACGGACTGGAAAACCGAATTCCCGCTTGAATTTTGATTCTGAGCCTACTCTGAAGAGCTTGCCCAAGGTCTAACACAGCATTCGCCTTATTTCTCAATTCAGCCCAAAAACATCACTTTTGACAAACACCTCAGAAATGAAAAAGAAACACATATTCCTGTTCCCCACAGGCTGGAAAGCTGAATTCTCGCTTGATTTTCGATTCCGAGCCTACCCTGAAGAGCTAGCCCAAAGTCTAACACAGCATTCGCCTTATTTCTCAATTCAGCCCAAAAACATCACTTTTGACAAACACCTCAGAAATGAAAAAGAAACACATATTCCTGTTCCCCACATGCTGGAAAGCCGAATTCTCGCTTGATTTTCGATTCCGAGCCTACCCTGAAGAGCTAGCCCAAAGTCTAACACAGCATTCGCCTTAGGATTCAATTCAGTCCAAAAACATCACTTTTGACAAACACCTCAGAAATGAAAATGAAACACATATTCCTGTTCCCCACGTGCTGGAAAGCCGAATTCTCGCTTGATTTTCGATTCCGACCTTTCCCTGAAGAGCTAGCCCAATGTCTAACACGGAATTCGCCTTAGTTCTCAATTCAGTCCAAAAACATCACTTTTGACAAACACCTCAGAAATGAAAATGAAACACATATTCCTGTTCCCCACGTACTGGAAAGCCGAATTCTCGCTTGATTTTCGATTCCGACCTTTCCCTGAAGAGCTAGCCCAATGTCTAACACGGAATTCGCCTTAGTTCTCAATACAGCCAAAAAACATGACTTTTGACAAACATCTCAGAAATGAAAATGAAACACATATTCCTGTTCCCCACATGCTGGAAAGTTGAATTCTCGCTTGATTTTTGATTCCGACCTTTCCCTGAAGAGCTAGCCCAAGGTCTAACACAGCATTCGCCTTAGGATTCAATTCAGCCCAAAAACATCACTTTTGACAAAAACCTCAGAAATGAAAAAGAAAGACATATTCCTGTTCCCCACGTGCTGGAAAGCCGAATTCTTGCTTGAATTTTGATTCGGAGCCTACCCTGAAGAGCTAGCCCAAGGTCTAACACAGCATTCGCCTTATTTCTCAATTCAGCCCAAAAACATCACTTTTGACAAACACCTCAGAAATGAAAAAGAAACACATATTCCTGTTCCCCACGGGCTGGAAAGCCGAATTCTCGCTTGATTATTGATTCTGACCTTTCCCTGAAGAGCTAGCCCAAGGTCTAACACAGCATTCGCCTTAGGATTCAATACAGCCAAAAAACATGACTTTTGACAAACACCTCAGAAATGAAAAAGAAACACATATTCCTGTTCCCCACATGCTGGAAAGCCGAATTCTCGCTTGATTTTCGATTCCGAGCCTACTCTGAAGAGCTAGCCCATAGTCTAACACAGCATTCGCCTTAGGATTCAATTCAGCCCAAAAACATCACTTTTGACAAACACCTCAGAAATGAAAAAGAAACAGATATTCCTGTTCCCCACGGGCTGGAAAGCCGAATTCTCGCTTGAATTTTGATTCCGAGCCTACCCTGAAGAGCTAGCCCAAGGTCTAACACAGCATTCGCCTTATTTCTCAATTCAGCCCAAAAACATCACTTTTGACAAACACCTCAGAAATGAAAATGAAACACATATTCCTGTTCCCCACAGGCTGGAAAGCTGAATTCTCGCTTGATTTTCGATTCCGAGCCTACCCTGAAGAGCTAGCCCAAAGTCTAACACAGCATTCGCCTTAGGATTCAATTCAGTCCAAAAACATCACTTTTGACAAACACCTCAGAAATGAAAATGAAACACATATTCCTGTTCCCCACGTGCTGGAAAGCCGAATTCTCGCTTGATTTTCGATTCCGACCTTTCCCTGAAGAGCTAGCCCAAGGTCTAACACAGCATTCGCCTTATTTCTCAATTCAGCCCAAAAACATCACTTTTGACAAACACCTCAGAAATGAAAATGAAACACATATTCCTGTTCCCCACAGGCTGGAAAGCTGAATTCTCGCTTGATTTTCGATTCCGAGCCTACCCTGAAGAGCTAGCCCAAAGTCTAACACAGCATTCGCCTTAGGATTCAATTCAGTCCAAAAACATCACTTTTGACAAACACCTCAGAAATGAAAATGAAACACATATTCCTGTTCCCCACGTGCTGGAAAGCCGAATTCTCGCTTGATTTTCGATTCCGACCTTTCCCTGAAGAGCTAGCCCAAGGTCTAACACAGCATTCGCCTTATTTCTCAATTCAGCCCAAAAACATCACTTTTGACAAACACCTCAGAAATGAAAATGAAACACATATTCCTGTTCCCCACAGGCTGGAAACTGAATTCTCGCTTGATTTTGGATTCCGAGCCTACCCTGAAGAGCTAGCCCAAAGTCTAACACATCATTCGCCTTAGGATTCAATTCAGCCCAAAAACATCACTTTTGACAAACACCTCAGAAATGAAAAAGAAACACATATTCCTGTTCCCCACGGGCTGGAAAGCCGAATTCTCGCTTGAATTTTGATTCCGAGCCTACCCTGAAGAGCTAGCCCAGGCCTAACACAGCATTCGCCTTATTTCTCAATTCAGCCCAAAAACATCACTTTTGACAAACACCTCAGAAATTAAAATGAAACACATATTCCTGTTCCCCACAGGCTGGAAAGCTGAATTCTCGCTTGACTTTCGATTCCGAGCCTACCCTGAAGAGCTAGCCGAAAGTCTAACACAGCATTCGCCTTAGGATTCAATTCAGCCCAAAAACATCACTTTTGACAAACACCTCAGAAATGAAAAAGAAAGACATATTCCTGTTCCCCACGGGCTGGAAAGCCGAATTCTCGCTTGATTTTTGATTCCGACCTTTCCCTGAAGAGCTAGCCCAAGGTCTAACACAGCATTCGCCTTAGGATTCAATTCAGCCCAAAAACATCACTTTTGACAAAAACCTCAGAAATGAAAAAGAAAGACATATTCCTGTTCCCCACGTGCTGGAAAGCCAAATTCTTGCTTGAATTTTGATTCGGAGCCTACCCTGAAGAGCTAGCCCAAGGTCTAACACAGCATTCGCCTTATTTCTCAATTCAGCCCAAAAACATCACTTTTGACAAACACCTCAGAAATGAAAAAGAAACACATATTCCTGTTCCCCACGGGCTGGAAAGCCGAATTCTCGCTTGATTATTGATTCTGACCTTTCCCTGAAGAGCTAGCCCAAGGTCTAACACAGCATTCGCCTTAGGACTCAATACAGCCAAAAAACATGACTTTTGACAAACACCTCAGAAATAAAAAAGAAACACATATTCCTGTTCCCCACGGGCTGGTAAGCCGAATTATCGCTGGATTTTCGATTCCAAGCCTTCCCTGAAGAGCTAGCCCAAGGTCTAACACAGCATTCGCCTTAGGACTCAATTAGCCAAAAAACATCTGTTTTGACAAACACCTCAGAAATGAAAAAGAAACACATATTCCTGTTCCCCACATGCTGGAAAGCCGAATTCTTGCTTGAATTTCGATTCCGAGCCTACCCTGAAGAGCTAGCCCAAAGTCTAACACAGCATTCGCCTTAGGACTCAATACAGCCAAAAAACATGACTTTTGACAAACACCTCAGAAATGAAAATGAAACACATATTCCTTTTCCCCAAAGGCTGCAAAGCCAAATTCTCGCTGGATTTTTGATTCCGACCTTTACTTGAATTGCTAGCCCAAGGTCTAATACTGCATTCGCCTTATTTCTCAATTCAGCCCAAAAACATCACTTTTGGCAAACACCTCAGAAATGAAAAAGAAACACATATTCCTGGTCCCCACGGGCTGGAAAGCCGAATTCTCGCTTGATTATTGATTCTGACCTTTCCCTGAAGAGCTAGCCCAAGGTCTAACACAGCATTCGCCTTAGGATTCAATACAGCCAAAAAACATGACTTTTGACAAACACCTCAGAAATGAAAAAGAAACACATATTCCTGTTCCCCACATGCTGGAAAGCCGAATTCTCGCTTGATTTTCGATTCCGAGCCTACTCTGAAGAGCTAGCCCATAGTCTAACACAGCATTCGCCTTAGGATTCAATTCAGCCCAAAAACATCACTTTTGACAAACACCTCAGAAATGAAAAAGAAACACATATTCCTGTTCCCCACGGGCTGGAAAGCCGAATTCTCGCTTGAATTTTGATTCCGAGCCTACCCTGAAGAGCTAGCCCAAGGTCTAACACAGCATTCGCCTTATTTCTCAATTCAGCCCAAAAACATCACTTTTGACAAACACCTCAGAAATGAAAATGAAACACATATTCCTGTTCCCCACAGGCTGGAAAGCTGAATTCTCGCTTGATTTTCGATTCCGAGCCTACCCTGAAGAGCTAGCCCAAAGTCTAACACAGCATTCGCCTTAGGATTCAATTCAGTCCAAAAACATCACTTTTGACAAACACCTCAGAAATGAAAATGAAACACATATTCCTGTTCCCCACGTGCTGGAAAGCCGAATTCTCGCTTGATTTTCGATTCCGACCTTTCCCTGAAGAGCTAGCCCAAGGTCTAACACAGCATTCGCCTTATTTCTCAATTCAGCCCAAAAACATCACTTTTGACAAACACCTCAGAAATGAAAATGAAACACATATTCCTGTTCCCCACAGGCTGGAAAGCCGAATTCTCGCTTGATTTTCGATTCCGACCTTTCCCTGAAGAGCTAGCCCAAGGTCTAACACAGCATTCGCCTTATTTCTCAATTCAGCCCAAAAACATCACTTTTAACAAACACCTCAGAAATGAAAATGAAACACATATTCCTGTTCCCCACAGGCTGGAAACTGAATTCTCGCTTGATTTTCGATTCCGAGCCTACCCTGAAGAGCTAGCCCAAAGTCTAACACATCATTCGCCTTAGGATTCAATTCAGCCCAAAAACATCACTTTTGACAAACACCTCAGAAATGAAAAAGAAACACATATTCCTGTTCCCCACGGGCTGGAAAGCCGAATTCTCGCTTGAATTTTGATTCCGAGCCTACCCTGAAGAGCTAGCCCAGGCCTAACACAGCATTCGCCTTATTTCTCAATTCAGCCCAAAAACATCACTTTTGACAAACACCTCAGAAATTAAAATGAAACACATATTCCTGTTCCCCACAGGCTGGAAAGCTGAATTCTCGCTTGATTTTCGATTCCGAGCCTACCCTGAAGAGCTAGCCGAAAGTCTAACACAGCATTCGCCTTAGGATTCAATTCAGCCCAAAAACATCACTTTTGACAAACACCTCAGAAATGAAAAAGAAACACATATTCCTGTTCCCCACGGGCTGGAAAGCCGAATTCTCGCTTGAATTTTGATTCCGAGCCTACCCTGAAGAGCTAGTCCAAGGCCTAACACAGCATTCGCCTTATTTCTCAATTCAGCCCAAAAACATCACTTTTGACAAACACCTCAGAAATGAAAATGAAACACATATTCCTGTTCCTCACGTGCTGGAAAGACGAATTCTCGCTTGATTTTCGATTCCGACCTTTCCCTGAAGAGCTAGCCCAATGTCTAACACGGAATTCGCCTTAGTTCTCAATTCAGCCAAAAAACATCACTTTTGACAAACACATCAGAAATGAAAAAGAAACACATATTCCTGTTACCCACGTGCTGGAAAGCCAAATTCTCGCTAGAATTTTGATTCCGAGCCTACCCTGAAGAGCTAGCCCAAAGTCTAACACAGCATTCGCCTTATTTCTCAATACAGCCAAAAAACATGACTTTTGACAAACACCTCAGAAATGAAAATGAAACACATATTCCTGTTCCCCACAGGCTGGAAAGCTGAATTCTCGCTTGATTTTTGATTCCGACCTTTCCCTGAAGAGCTAGCCCAAGGTCTAACACAGCATTCGCCTTAGGATTCAATTCAGCCCAAAAACATCACTTTTGACAAACACCTCAGAAATGAAAAAGAAAGACATATTCCTGTTCCCCACGTGCTGGAAAGCCAAATTCTCGCTTGATTTTCGATTCCGAGCCTACCCTGAAGAGCTAGCCCAAAGTCTAACACAGCATTCGCCTTAGGATTCAATTCAGCCCAAAAACATCACTTTTGACAAACACCTCAGAAATGAAAAAGAAACACATATTCCTGTTCCCCACGGACTGGAAAACCGAATTCCCGCTTGAATTTTGATTCTGAGCCTACTCTGAAGAGCTAGCCCAAGGTCTAACACAGCATTCGCCTTATTTCTCAATTCAGCCCAAAAACATCACTTTTGACAAACACCTCAGAAATGAAAAAGAAACACATATTCCTGTTCCCCACAGGCTGGAAAGCTGAATTCTCGCTTGATTTTCGATTCCGAGCCTACCCTGAAGAGCTAGCCCAAAGTCTAACACAGCATTCGCCTTATTTCTCAATTCAGCCCAAAAACATCACTTTTGACAAACACCTCAGAAATGAAAAAGAAACACATATTCCTGTTCCCCACATGCTGGAAAGCCGAATTCTCGCTTGATTTTCGATTCCGAGCCTACCCTGAAGAGCTAGCCCAAAGTCTAACACAGCATTCGCCTTAGGATTCAATTCAGTCCAAAAACATCACTTTTGACAAACACCTCAGAAATGAAAATGAAACACATATTCCTGTTCCCCACGTGCTGGAAAGCCGAATTCTCGCTTGATTTTCGATTCCGACCTTTCCCTGAAGAGCTAGCCCAATGTCTAACACGGAATTCGCCTTAGTTCTCAATTCAGTCCAAAAACATCACTTTTGACAAACACCTCAGAAATGAAAATGAAACACATATTCCTGTTCCCCACGTACTGGAAAGCCGAATTCTCGCTTGATTTTCGATTCCGACCTTTCCCTGAAGAGCTAGCCCAATGTCTAACACGGAATTCGCCTTAGTTCTCAATACAGCCAAAAAACATGACTTTTGACAAACATCTCAGAAATGAAAATGAAACACATATTCCTGTTCCCCACATGCTGGAAAGTTGAATTCTCGCTTGATTTTTGATTCCGACCTTTCCCTGAAGAGCTAGCCCAAGGTCTAACACAGCATTCGCCTTAGGATTCAATTCAGCCCAAAAACATCACTTTTGACAAAAACCTCAGAAATGAAAAAGAAAGACATATTCCTGTTCCCCACGTGCTGGAAAGCCGAATTCTTGCTTGAATTTTGATTCGGAGCCTACCCTGAAGAGCTAGCCCAAGGTCTAACACAGCATTCGCCTTATTTCTCAATTCAGCCCAAAAACATCACTTTTGACAAACACCTCAGAAATGAAAAAGAAACACATATTCCTGTTCCCCACGGGCTGGAAAGCCGAATTCTCGCTTGATTATTGATTCTGACCTTTCCCTGAAGAGCTAGCCCAAGGTCTAACACAGCATTCGCCTTAGGATTCAATACAGCCAAAAAACATGACTTTTGACAAACACCTCAGAAATGAAAAAGAAACACATATTCCTGTTCCCCACATGCTGGAAAGCCGAATTCTCGCTTGATTTTCGATTCCGAGCCTACTCTGAAGAGCTAGCCCATAGTCTAACACAGCATTCGCCTTAGGATTCAATTCAGCCCAAAAACATCACTTTTGACAAACACCTCAGAAATGAAAAAGAAACAGATATTCCTGTTCCCCACGGGCTGGAAAGCCGAATTCTCGCTTGAATTTTGATTCCGAGCCTACCCTGAAGAGCTAGCCCAAGGTCTAACACAGCATTCGCCTTATTTCTCAATTCAGCCCAAAAACATCACTTTTGACAAACACCTCAGAAATGAAAATGAAACACATATTCCTGTTCCCCACAGGCTGGAAAGCTGAATTCTCGCTTGATTTTCGATTCCGAGCCTACCCTGAAGAGCTAGCCCAAAGTCTAACACAGCATTCGCCTTAGGATTCAATTCAGTCCAAAAACATCACTTTTGACAAACACCTCAGAAATGAAAATGAAACACATATTACTGTTCCCCACGTGCTGGAAAGCCGAATTCTCGCTTGATTTTCGATTCCGACCTTTCCCTGAAGAGCTAGCCCAAGGTCTAACACAGCATTCGCCTTATTTCTCAATTCAGCCCAAAAACATCACTTTTGACAAACACCTCAGAAATGAAAATGAAACACATATTCCTGTTCCCCACAGGCTGGAAAGCTGAATTCTCGCTTGATTTTCGATTCCGAGCCTACCCTGAAGAGCTAGCCCAAAGTCTAACACAGCATTCGCCTTAGGATTCAATTCAGTCCAAAAACATCACTTTTGACAAACACCTCAGAAATGAAAAAGAAACACATATTCCTGTTCCCCACGGGCTGGAAAGCCGAATTCTCGCTTGAATTTTGATTCCGAGCCTACCCTGAAGAGCTAGCCCAGGCCTAACACAGCATTCGCCTTATTTCTCAATTCAGCCCAAAAACATCACTTTTGACAAACACCTCAGAAATTAAAATGAAACACATATTCCTGTTCCCCACAGGCTGGAAAGCTGAATTCTCGCTTGACTTTCGATTCCGAGCCTACCCTGAAGAGCTAGCCGAAAGTCTAACACAGCATTCGCCTTAGGATTCAATTCAGCCCAAAAACATCACTTTTGACAAACACCTCAGAAATGAAAAAGAAAGACATATTCCTGTTCCCCACGGGCTGGAAAGCCGAATTCTCGCTTGATTTTTGATTCCGACCTTTCCCTGAAGAGCTAGCCCAAGGTCTAACACAGCATTCGCCTTAGGATTCAATTCAGCCCAAAAACATCACTTTTAACAAAAACCTCAGAAATGAAAAGAAAGACATATTCCTGTTCCCCACGTGCTGGAAAGCCGAATTCTTGCTTGAATTTTGATTCGGAGCCTACCCTGAAGAGCTAGCCCAAGGTCTAACACAGCATTCGCCTTATTTCTCAATTCAGCCCAAAAACATCACTTTTGACAAACACCTCAGAAATGAAAAAGAAACACATATTCCTGTTCCCCACGGGCTGGAAAGCCGAATTCTCGCTTGATTATTGATTCTGACCTTTCCCTGAAGAGCTAGCCCAAGGTCTAACACAGCATTCGCCTTAGGATTCAATACAGCCAAAAAACATGACTTTTGACAAACACCTCAGAAATGAAAAAGAAACACATATTCCTGTTCCCCACATGCTGGAAAGCCGAATTCTCGCTTGATTTTCTCGATTCCGAGCCTACTCTGAAGAGCTAGCCCATAGTCTAACACAGCATTCGCCTTAGGATTCAATTCAGCCCAAAAACATCACTTTTGACAAACACCTCAGAAATGAAAAAGAAACAGATATTCCTGTTCCCCACGGGCTGGAAAGCCGAATTCTCGCTTGAATTTTGATTCCGAGCCTACCCTGAAGAGCTAGCCCAAGGTCTAACACAGCATTCGCCTTATTTCTCAATTCAGCCCAAAAACATCACTTTTGACAAACCACCTCAGAAATGAAAATGAAACACATATTCCTGTTCCCCACAGGCTGGAAAGCTGAATTCTCGCTTGATTTTCGATTCCGAGCCTACCCTGAAGAGCTAGCCCAAAGTCTAACACAGCATTCGCCTTAGGATTCAATTCAGTCCAAAAACATCACTTTTGACAAACCACCCTCAGAAATGAAAATGAAACACATATTCCTGTTCCCCACGTGCTGGAAAAGCCGAATTCTCGCTTGATTTTCGATTCCGACCTTTCCCTGAAGAGCTAGCCCAAGGTCTAACACAGCATTCGCCTTATTTCTCAATTCAGCCCAAAAACATCACTTTTGACAAACACCTCAGAAATGAAAATGAAACACATATTCCTGTTCCCCACAGGCTGGAAACTGAATTCTCGGCTTGATTTTTGGATTCCGAGCCTACCCTGAAGAGCTAGCCCAAAGTCTAACACATCATTCGCCTTAGGATTAAATTCAGCCCAAAAACATCACTTTTGACAAACACCTCAGAAATGAAAAAGAAACACATATTCCTGTTCCCCACGGCTGGAAAGCCGAAATCTCGCTTGAATTTTGATTCCGAGCCTACCCTGAAGAGCTAGCCCAGGCCTAACACAAGCATTCGCCTTATTTCTCAATTCAGCCCAAAAACATCACTTTTGACAAACACCTCAGAAATTAAAATGAAACACATATTCCTGTTCCCCACAGGCTGGAAAGCTGAATTCTCGCTTGATTTTCGATTCCGAGCCTACCCTGAAGAGCTAGCCGAAAGTCTAACACAGCATTCGCCTTAGGATTCAATTCAGCCCAAAAACATCACTTTTGACAAACACCTCAGAAATGAAAAAGAAAGACATATTCCTGTTCCCCACGTGCTGGAAAGCCAAATTCTCGCTTGATTTTCAATTCCGAGCCTACCCTGAAAGAGCTAGCCGAAAGTCTAACACAGCATTCGCCTTAGGATTCAATTCAGTCCAAAAACATCACTTTTGACAAACACCTCAGAAATGAAAAAGAAACAGATATTCCTGTTCCCCACGTGCTGGAAAGCCGAATTCTCGCTTGAATTTTTGATTCCGAGCCTACCCTGAAGAGCTAGCCCAAGGTCTAACACAGCATTCGCCTTATTTCTCATTCAGCCCAAAAACATCACTTTTGACAAGCACCTCAGAAATGAAAATGAAACACAATATCCTGTTCCCCACAGGCTAGAAAGCTGAATTCTCGCTTGATTTTCGATTCCGAGCCTACTCAGAAGAGCTAGCCCATAGTCTAACACAGCATTCGCCTTAGGATTCAATTCAGCCCAAAAACATCACTTTTGACAAACACCTCAGAAATGAAAAAGAAACACATATTCCTGTTCCCACGGGCTGGAAAGCCGAATTCTCGCTTGATTTTCGATTCCGAGCCTACCCTGAAGAGCTAGCCCAAAGTCTAACACAGCATTCGCCTTAGGATTCAATTCAGTCCAAAAACATCACTTTTGACAAACACCTCAGAAATGAAAATGAAACACATATTCCTGTTCCCCACGTGCTGGAAAGCCGAATTCCTCGCTTGATTTTCGATTCCGACCTTTCCCTGAAGAGCTAGCCCAAAGTCTAACACAGCATTCGCCTTAGGATTCAATTCAGCCCAAAAACATCACTTTTGACAAACACCTCAGAAATGAAAAAGAAACACATATTCCTGTTCCCCACGGCTGGAAAGCCGAATTCTCGCTTGAATTTTGATTCCGGAGCCTACCCTGAAGAGCTAGCCCAAGGCCTAACACAGCATTCGCCTTATTTCTCATTCCAGCCCAAAAACATCACTTTTGACAAACACCTCAGAAATGAAAATGAAACACATATTCCTGTTCCCCACAGGCTGGAAAGCTGAATTCTCGCTTGATTTTCGATTCCGAGCCCTACCCTGAAGAGCTAGCCCAAAGTCTAACACAGCATTCGCCTTAGGACTCAATTCAGTCCAAAAACATGACTTTTGACAAACACCTCAGAAATGAAAATGAAACACATATTCCTGTACCCCACAGGCTGGAAAGCCGAATTCTTGCTTGAATTTTGATTCCGAGCCTACCCTGAAGAGCTAGCCCAAGGTCTAACACAGCATTCGCCTTATTTCTCAATTCAGCCCAAAAACATCACTTTTGACAAACACCTTAGAAATGAAAAAGAAACACATATTCCTGTTCCCCATGGGCTGGAAAGCTGAATTCTCGCTTGATTTTTGATTCGGAGCCTACCCTGAAGAGCTAGCCCCAAGGTCTAACACAGCATTCGCCTTATTTCTCAATTCAGCCCAAAAACATCACTTTTGACAAACACCTCAGAAATGAAAAGAAACACATATTCCTGTTCCCCACGGGCTGGAAAGCCGAATTCTCGCTTGATTATTGATTCTGACCTTTCCCTGAAGAGCTAGCCCAAGGTCTACACAGCAGTTCGCCTTAGGATTCAATTCAGCCCAAAAACATCACTTTTGACAAAAACCTCAGAAATGAAAAAGAAAGACATATTCCTGTTCCCCACGTGCTGGAAAAGCCGAAATTCTTGCTTGAATTTGATTCGGAGCCTACCCCTGAAGAGCTAGCCCAAGGTCTAACACAGCATTCGCCTTATTTCTCAATTCAGCCCAAAAACATCACTTTTGACAAACACCTCAGAAATGAAAAAGAAACACATATTCCTGTTCCCCACGGGCTGGAAAGCCGAATTCCTCGCTTGATTATTGATTCTGACCTTTCCTGAAGAGCTAGCCCAAGGTCTAACACAGCATTCGCCTTAGGATTCAATTCAGCCCAAAAACATCACTTTTGACAAACACCTCAGAAAATGAAAAAGAAACAGATATTCCTGTTCCCCACGGGCTGGAAAGCCGAATTCTCGCTTGAATTTTGATTCCGAGCCTACCCTGAAGGAGCTAGCCCAAGGTCTAACACAGCATTCGCCTTATTTCTCATTCAGCCCAAAAACATCACTTTTGACAAACACCTCAGAAATGAAAATGAAACACATATTCCCTGTTCCCACAGGCTGGAAAGCTGAATTCTCGCTTGATTTTTCGATTCCGAGCCTACCCTGAAGAGCTAGCCCAAAGTCTAACACAGCATTCGCCTTAGGATTCAATTCAGTCCAAAAAACATCACTTTTGACAAACACCTCAGAAATGAAAATGAAACACATATTCCTGTTCCCCCACGTGCTGGAAAGCCGAATTCTCGCTTGATTTTCGATTCCGACCTTTCCCTGAAGAGCTAGCCCAAGGTCTAACACAGCATTCGCCTTATTCTCAATTCAGCCCAAAAACATCACTTTTGACAAACACCTCAGAAATGAAAATGAAACACATATTCCTGTTCCCCACAGGCTGGAAAGCTGAATTCTCGCTTGATTTTCGATTCCGAGCCTACCCTGAAGAGCTAGCCCAAAGTCTAACACAGCATTCGCCTTATTTCTCAATTCAGCCCAAAAAACATCACTTTTGACAAACACCTCAGAAATGAAAATGAAACACATATTCCTGTTCCCCACAGGCTGGAAACTGAATTCTCGCTTGATTTTGGATTCCGAGCCTACCCTGAAGAGCTAGCCCAAAGTCTAACACATCATTCGCCTTAGGATTCAATTCAGCCCCAAAAACATCACTTTTGACAAACACCTCAGAAATGAAAAAGAAACACATATTCCTGTTCCCCATGGCTGGAAAGCCGAATTCTCGCTTGAATTTTGATTCCGAGCCTACCCTGAAGAGCTAGCCCAGGCCTAACACAGCATTCGCCTTATTTCTCAATTCAGCCCAAAAACATCACTTTTGACAAACACCTCAGAAATTAAAATGAAACACATATTCCTGTTCCCCACAGGCTGGAAAGCTGAATTCTCGCTTGATTTTCGATTCCGAGCCTACCCTGAAGAGCTAGCCGAAAGTCTAACACAGCATTCGCCTTAGGATCAATTCAGCCCAAAAACATCACTTTTGGACAAACACCTCAGAAATGAAAAAGAAAGACATATTCCTGTTCCCCACGGGCTGGAAAAGCCGAATTCTCGCTTGATTTTTGATTCCGACCTTTCCCTGAAGAGCTAGCCCAAGGTCTAACACAGCATTCGCCTTAGGATTCAATTCAGCCCAAAAACATCACTTTTGACAAAAACCTCAGAAATGAAAAAGAAAGACATATTCCTGTTCCCCACGTGCTGGAAAGCCGAATTCTTGCTTGAATTTTGATTCGGAGCCTACCCTGAAGAGCTAGCCCAAGGTCTAACACAGCATTCGCCTTATTTCTCAATTCAGCCCCAAAAACATCACTTTTGACAAACACCTCAGAAATGAAAAAGAAACACATATTCCTGTTCCCCACGGGCTGGAAAGCCGAATTCTCGCTTGATTATTGATTCTGACCTTTCCCTGAAGAGCTAGCCCAAGGTCTAACACAGCATTCCGCCTTAGGATTCAATTCAGTCCAAAAACATCACTTTTGACAAACACCTCAGAAATGAAAATGAAACACATATTCCTGTTCCCCACGTGCTGGAAAGCCGAATTCTCGCTTGATTTTCCGATTCCGACCTTTCCCTGAAGAGCTAGCCCAAGGTCTAACACAGCATTCGCCTTATTTCTCAATTCAGCCCAAAAACATCACTTTGACAAACACCTCAGAAATGAAAATGAAACACATATTCCTGTTCCCCCACAGGCTGGGAAACTGAATTCTCGCTTGATTTTGGATTCCGAGCCTACCCTGAAGAGCTAGCCCAAAGTCTAACACATCATTCGCCTTAGGATTCAATTCAGCCCAAAAACATCACTTTTGACAAACACCTCAGAAATGAAAAAGAAACACATATTCCTGTTCCCCACGGGCTGGAAAGCCGAATTCTCGCTTGAATTTTGATTCCGAGCCTACCCTGAAGAGCTAGCCCAGGCCTAACACAGCATTCGCCTTATTTCTCAATTCAGCCCAAAAACATCACTTTTGACAAACACCTCAGAAATTAAAATGAAACACATATTCCTGTTCCCACAGGCTGGAAAGCTGAATTCTCGCTTGATTTTCGATTCCGAGCCTACCCTGAAGAGCTAGCCGAAAGTCTAACACAGCATTCGCCTTAGGATTCAATTCAGCCCAAAAACATCACTTTTGACAAACACCTCAGAAATGAAAAAGAAAGACATATTCCTGTTCCCCACCGTGCTGGAAAGCCAAATTCTCGCTTGATTTTCAATTCCGAGCCTACCCTGAAGAGCTAGCCGAAAGTCTAACACAGCATTCGCCTTAGGATTCAATTCAGTCCAAAAACATCACTTTTGACAAACACCTCAGAAATGAAAAAGAAACAGATATTCCTGTTCCCCACGTGCTGGAAAGCCGAATTCTCCGCTTGATTTTCGATTCCGAGCCTACCCTGAAGAGCTAGCCCAAAGTCTAACACAGCATTCGCCTTAGGAATTCAATTCAGCCCCAAAAACATCACTTTTGACAAACACCTCAGAAATGAAAAAGAAACACATATTCCTGTTCCCCACGGGCTGGAAAACCGAATTCCCCGCTTGAATTTTGATTCTGAGCCTACCCTGAAGAGCTAGCCCAAGGTCTAACACAGCATTCGCCTTATTTCTCAATTCAGCCCAAAAACATCACTTTTGACAAACACCTCAGAAATGAAAATGAAACACATATTCCTGTTCCCCACAGGCTGGAAAGCTGAATTCTCGCTTGATTTTTCGATTCCGAGCCTACCTGAAGAGCTAGCCCAAAGTCTAACACAGCATTCGCCTTAGGATTCAATTCAGTCCCAAAAACATCACTTTTGACAAACACCTCAGAAATGAAAAAGAAACACATATTCCTGTTCCCCACATGCTGGAAAGCCGAATTCTCGCTTGATTATAGATTCCGAGCCTACTCTGAAGAGCTAGCCTAAAGTCTAACACAGCATTCGCCTTAGGATTCAATTCAGCCCAAAAACATCACTTTTGACAAACACCTCAGAAATGAAAAAGAAACACATATTCCTGTTCCCCACGGCTGGAAAGCCGAATTCTCACTTGAATTTTGATTCCGAGCCTACCCTGAAGAGCTAGCCCAAGGTCTAACACAGCATTCGCCTTATTTCTCAATTCAGCCCAAAAACATCACTTTTGACAAACACCTCAGAAATGAAAAATGAAACACATATTCCTGGTTCCCCACAGGCTGGAAAGCTGAATTCTCGCTTGATTTTCGATTCCGAGCCTACCCTGAAGAGCTAGCCCAAAGTCTAACACAGCATTTCGCCTTAGGATTCAATTCAGCCCAAAAACATCACTTTTGACAAAAACCTCAGAAATGAAAAAGAAAGACATATTCCTGTTCCCCACGTGCTGGAAAGCCGAATTCTTGCTTGAATTTTGATTCGGAGCCTACCCTGAAGAGCTAGCCCAAGGTCTAACACAGCATTCGCCTTATTTCTCAATTCAGCCCAAAAAACATCACTTTTGACAAACACCTCAGAAATGAAAAAGAAACACATATTCCTGTTCCCCACGGGCTGGAAAGCCGAATTCTCGCTTGGATTTTTGGATTCCGACCTTTCCCTGAAGAGCTAGCCCCAAGGTCTAACACAGCATTCGCCTTAGGATTCAATTCAGCCCAAAAACATCACTTTTGACAAACACCTCAGAAATGAAAAGAAAGACATATTCCTGTTCCCCACGTGCTGGAAAGCCAAATTCTCGCTTGATTTTCGATTCCGAGCCTACCCTGAAGAGCTAGCCGAAAGTCTAACACAGCATTCGCCTTAGGATTCAATTCAGCCCAAAAACATCACTTTTGACAAACACCTCAGAAATGAAAAAGAAAGGACATATTCCTGTTCCCCCACGTGCTGGAAAGCCGAATTCTTGCTTGAATTTTGATTCGGAGCCTACCCTGAAGAGCTAGCCCAAGGTCTAACACAGCATTCGCCTTATTTCTCAATTCAGCCCAAAAACATCACTTTTGACAAACACCTCAGAAATGAAAAAGAAACACATATTCCTGTTCCCCACGGGCTGGAAAGCCGAATTCTCGCTTGATTATTGATTCTGACCTTTCCCTGAAGAGCTAGCCCAAGGTCTAACACAGCATTCGCCTTAGGGATTCAATTCAGTCCAAAAACATCACTTTGACAAACACCTCAGAAATGAAAATGAAACACATATTCCTGTTCCCCACGTGCTGGAAAGCCGAATTCTCGCTTGATTTTCGATTCCGACCTTTCCCTGAAGAGCTAGCCCAAGGTCTAACACAGCATTCGCCTTATTTCTCAATTCAGCCCAAAAACATCACTTTTGACAAACACCTCAGAAATGAAAATGAAACACATATTCCTGTTCCCCACAGGCTGGAAACTGAATTCTCGCTTGATTTTGGATTCCGAGCCTACCCTGAAGAGCTAGCCCAAAGTCTAACACATCATTCGCCTTAGGATTCAATTCAGCCCAAAAACATCACTTTTGACAAACACCTCAGAAATGAAAAAGAAACACATATTCCTGTTCCCCACGGGCTGGAAAGCCCGAATTCTCGCTTGAATTTTGATTCCGAGCCTACCTTGAAGAGCTAGCCCAGGCCTAACACAGCATTCGCCTTATTTCTCAATTCAGCCCAAAAACATCACTTTTGACAACACCTCAGAAATTAAAATGAAACACATATTCCTGTTCCCCACAGGCTGGAAAGCTGAATTCTCGCTTGATTTTCGATTCCGAGCCTACCCTGAAGAGCTAGCCGAAAGTCTAACACAGCATTCGCCTTAGGATTCAATTCAGCCCAAAAACATCACTTTGACAAACACCTCAGAAATGAAAAAGAAAGACATATTCCTGTTCCCCACGTGCTGGAAAGCCAAATTCTCGCTTGATTTTCAATTTCCGAGCCTACCCTGAAGAGCTAGCCGAAAGTCTAACACAGCATTCGCCTTAGGATTCAATTCAGTCCAAAAACATCACTTTTGACAAACACCTCAGAAATGAAAAAGAAACAGATATTCCTGTTCCCCACGTGCTGGAAAGCCGAATTCTCGCTTGATTTCGATTCCGAGCCTACCCTGAAGAGCTAGCCCAAAGTCTAACACAGCATTCGCCTTAGGATTCAATTCAGCCCAAAAACATCACTTTTGACAAACACCTCAGAAATGAAAAAGAAACACATATTCCTGTTCCCCACGGGCTGGAAAACCGAATTCCCCGCTTGAATTTTGATTCCGAGCTACCCCTGAAGGGCTAGCCCAAGGTCTAACACAGCATTCGCCTTATTTCTCAATTCAGCCCAAAAACATCACTTTTGACAACACCTCAGAAATGAAAATGAAACACATATTCCTGTTCCCCACAGGCTGGAAAGCTGAATTCTCGCTTGATTTTCGATTCCGAGCCTACCCTGAAGAGCTAGCCCAAAGTCTAACACAGCATTCGCCTTAGGATTCAATTCAGTCCAAAAAACATCACTTTTGACAAACACCTCAGAAATGAAAAAGGAAACACATATTCCTGTTCCCCACATGCTGGAAAGCCGAATTCTCGCTTGATTATAGATTCCGAGCCTACTCTGAAGAGCTAGCCTAAAGTCTAACACAGCATTCGCCTTAGGATTCAATTCAGCCCAAAAAACATCACTTTTGACAAACACCTCAGAAATGAAAAAGAAACACATATTCCTGTTCCCCACGGGCTGGAAAGCCGAATTCTCACTTGAATTTTGATTCCGAGCCTACCCTGAAGAGCTAGCCCAAGGTCTAACACAGCATTCGCCTTATTTCCTCAATTCAGCCCAAAAACATCACTTTTGACAAACACCTCAGAAATGAAAATGAAACACATATTCCTGTTCCCCACAGGCTGGAAAGCTGAATTCTCGCTTGATTTTCGATTCCGAGCCTACCCTGAAGAGCTAGCCCAAAGTCTAACACAGCATTCGCCTTAGGATTCAATTCAGCCCAAAAACATCACTTTTGACAAAAACCTCAGAAATGAAAAAGAAAGACATATTCCTGTTCCCCACGTGCTGGAAAGCCGAATTCTTGCTTGAATTTTGATTCGGAGCCTACCCTGAAGAGCTAGCCCAAGGTCTAACACAGCATTCGCCTTATTTCTCAATTCAGCCCAAAAAACATCACTTTTGACAAACACCTCAGAAATGAAAAAGAAACACATATTCCTGTTCCCCACGGGCTGGAAAGCCGAATTCTCGCGCCCAAGGTCTAACACAGCATTCGCCTTATTTCTCAATTCAGCCCAAAAACATCACTTTTGACAAGCACCTCAGAAATGAAAATGAAACACATATTCCTGTTCCCCACAGGCTGGAAAGCTGAATTCTCGCTTGATTTTCGATTCCGAGCCTACCCTGAAGAGCTAGCCCAAAGTCTAACACAGCATTCGCCTTAGGATTCAATTCAGTCCAAAAACATCACTTTTGACAAACACCTCAGAAATGAAAATGAAACACATATTCCTGTTCCCCACGTGCTGGAAAGCCGAATTCTCGCTTGATTTTCGATTCCGACCTTTCCCTGAAGAGCTAGCCCAAAGTCTAACACAGCATTCGCCTTAGGATTCAATTCAGCCCAAAAACATCACTTTTGACAAACACCTCAGAAATGAAAAAGAAACACATATTCCTGTTCCCCACGGGCTGGAAAGCCCGAATTCTCGCTTGAATTTTGATTCCGAGCCTACCCTGAAGAGCTAGCCCAAGGCCTAACACAGCATTCGCCTTATTTCTCAATTCAGCCCAAAAACATCACTTTTGACAAACACCTCAGAAATGAAAATGAAACACATATTCCTGTTCCCCACAGGCTGGAAAGCTGAATTCTCGCTTGATTTTCGATTCCGAGCCTACCCTGAAGAGCTAGCCCAAAGTCTAACACAGCATTCGCCTTAGGATTCAATTCAGCCCAAAAACATCACTTTTTGACAAACACCTCAGAAATGAAAATGAAACACATATTCCTGTTCCCCACGTGCTGGAAAGCCGAATTCTCGCCTGAATTTTGATTCCGAGCCTACCCCTGAAGAGCTAGCCCAAGGCCTAACACAGCATTCGCCTTATTTCTCAATTCAGCCCAAAAACATCACTTTTGACAAACACCTCAGAAATGAAAATGAAACACATATTCCTGTTCCCCACAGGCTGGAAAGCTGAATTCTCGCTTGATTTTCGATTCCGAGCCTACCCTGAAGAGCTAGCCCAAAGTCTAACACAGCATTCGCCTTAGGATTCAATTCAGTCCAAAAACATGACTTTTGACAAACACCTCAGAAATGAAAATGAAACACATATTCCTGTTCCCCACGTGCTGGAAAGACGAATTCTCGCTTGATTTTCGATTCCGACCTTTCCCTGAAGAGCTAGCCCAATGTCTAACACGGAATTCGCCTTAGTTCTCAATTCAGCCAAAAAACATCACTTTTGACAAACACATCAGAAATGAAAAAGAAACACATATTCCTGTTCCCCACGGGCTGGAAAGCCAAATTCTCGCTAGAATTTTGATTCCGAGCCTACCCTGAAGAGCTAGCCCAAAGTCTAACACAGCATTCGCCTTATTTCTCAATACAGCCAAAAAACATGACTTTTGACAAACACCTCAGAAATGAAAATGAAACACATATTCCTGTACCCCACAGGCTGGAAAGCTGAATTCTCGCTTGATTTTTGATTCCGACCTTTCCCTGAAGAGCTAGCCCAAGGTCTAACACAGCATTCGCCTTAGGATTCAATTCAGCCCAAAAACATCACTTTTGACAAAAACCTCAGAAATGAAAAAAGAAAGACATATTCCTGTTCCCCACGTGCTGGAAAGCCGAATTCTTGCTTGAATTTTGATTCCGAGCCTACCCTGAAGAGCTAGCCCAAGGTCTAACACAGCATTCGCCTTATTTCTCAATTCAGCCCAAAAACATCACTTTTGACAAACACCTTAGAAATGAAAAAGAAACACATATTCCTGTTCCCCACGGGCTGGAAAGCTGAATTCTCGCTTGATTTTTGATTGCAACCTTTCCCTGAAGAGCTAGCCCAAGGTCTAACACAGCATTCGCCTTAGGATTCAATTCAGTCCAAAAACATCACTTTTGACAAACACCTCAGAAATGAAAAAGAAACAGATATTCCTGTTCCCCACGTGCTGGAAAGCCGAATTCTCGCTTGATTTTCGATTCCGAGCCTACCCTGAAGAGCTAGCCGAAAGTCTAACACAGCATTCGCCTTAGGATTCAATTCAGCCCAAAATAATCACTTTTGACAAACACCTCAGAAATGAAAAAGAAACACATATTCCTGTTCCCCACGGGCTGGAAAACCGAATTCCCGCTTGAATTTTGATTCCGAGCCTACCCTGAAGAGCTAGCCCAAGGTCTAACACAGCATTCGCCTTATTTCTCAATTCAGCCCAAAAACATCACTTTTGACAAACACCTCAGAATGAAAATGAAACACATATTCCTGTTCCCCACAGGCTGGAAAGCTGAATTCTCGCTTGATTTTTGATTCCGAGCCTACCCTGAAGAGCTAGCCCAAAGTCTAACACAGCATTCGCCTTAGGATTCAATTCAGTCCAAAAACATCACTTTTGACAAACACCTCAGAAATGAAAAAGAAACACATATTCCTGTTCCCCACATGCTGGAAAGCCGAATTCTCGCTTGATTTTCGATTCCGAGCCTACTCTGAAGAGCTAGCCCAAAGTCTAACACAGCATTCGCCTTAGGATTCAATTCAGCCCAAAAACATCACTTTTGACAAACACCTCAGAAATGAAAAAGAAACACATATTCCTGTTCCCCACGGGCTGGAAAGCCAAATTCTCGCTTGAATTTTGATTCCGAGCCTACCCTGAAGAGCTAGCCCAAGGTCTAACACAGCATTCGCCTTATTTCTCAATTCAGCCAAAAACATCACTTTTGACAAACACCTCAGAAATGAAAATGAAACACATATTCCTGTTCCCCACAGGCTGGAAAGCTGAATTCTCGCTTGATTTTCGATTCCGAGCCTACCCTGAAGAGCTAGCCCAAAGTCTAACACAGCATTCGCCTTAGGATTCAATTCAGTCCAAAAACATCACTTTTGACAAACACCTCAGAAATGAAAATGAAACACATATTCCTGTTCCCCACGTGCTGGAAAGCCAAATTCTCGCTTGATTTTCGATTCCGAGCCTACCCTGAAGAGCTAGCCGAAAGTCTAACACAGCATTTGCATTAGGATTCAATTCAGCCCAAAAACATCACTTTTGACAAACACCTCAGAAATGAAAAAGAAAGACATATTCCTGTTCCCCACGTGCTGGAAAGCCAAATTCTCGCTTGATTTTCGATTCCGAGCCTACCCTGAAGAGCTAGCCGAAAGTCTAACACAGCATTCGCCTTAGGATTCAATTCAGTCCAAAAACATCATTTTGACAAACACCTCAGAAATGAAAAAGAAACACATATTCCTGTTCCCCACATGCTGGAAAGCCGAATTCCTCGCTTGATTTTCGATTCCGAGCCTACCCTGAAGAGCTAGCCCAAAGTCTAACACAGCATTCGCCTTAGGATTCAATTCAGCCCAAAAACATCACTTTTGACAAACACCTCAGAAATGAAAAAGAAACACATATTCCTGTTCCCCACGTGCTGGAAAGCCAAATTCTCGCTTGAATTTTGACTCCGAGCCTACCCTGAAGAGCTAGCCCATAGTCTAACACAGCGTTCGCCTTAGGACTCAATGCAGCCAAAAAACATGACTTTTGACAAACACCTCAGAAATGAAAATGAAACACATATTCCTGTTCCCCACAGGCTGGAAAGCTGAATTCTCGCTTGATTTTTGATTCCGACCTTTCCCTGAAGAGCTAGCCCAAGGTCTAACACAGCATTCGCCTTAGGATTCAATTCAGCCCAAAAACATCACTTTTGACAAAAACCTCAGAAATGAAAAAGAAAGACATATTCCTGTTCCCCACGTGCTGGAAAGCCGAATTCTCGCTTGATTTTCGATTCCGAGCCTACTCTGAAGAGCTAGCCCAAAGTCTAACACAGCATTCGCCTTATTTCTCAATTCAGCCCAAAAACATCACTTTTGACAAACACCTCAGAAATGAAAATGAAACACATATTCCTGTTCCCCACGTGCTGGAAAGCCAAATTCTCGCTTGATTTTCGATTCCGACCTTTCCCTGAAGAGCTAGCCCAAGGTCTAACACAGCATTCGCCTTATTTCTCAATTCAGCCCAAAAACATCACTTTTGACAAACACCTCAGAAATGAAAATGAAACACATATTCCTGTTCCCCACAGGCTGGAAAGCTGAATTCTCGCTTGATTTTCGATTCCGAGCCTACCCTGAAGAGCTAGCCCAAAGTCTAACACAGCATTCGCCTTAGGATTCAATTCAGTCCAAAAACATCACTTTTGACAAACACCTCAGAAATGAAAATGAAACACATATTCCTGTTCCCCACGTGCTGGAAAGCCGAATTCTCGCTTGATTTTCGATTCCGACCTTTCCCTGAAGAGCTAGCCCAAGGTCTAACACAGCATTCGCCTTATTTCTCAATTCAGCCCAAAAACATCACTTTTGACAAACACCTCAGAAATGAAAATGAAACACATATTCCTGTTCCCCACAGGCTGGAAACTGAATTCTCGCTTGATTTTGGATTCCGAGCCTACCCTGAAGAGCTAGCCCAAAGTCTAACACATCATTCGCCTTAGGATTCAATTCAGCCCAAAAACATCACTTTTGACAAACACCTCAGAATGAAAAAGAAACACATATTCCTGTTCCCCACGGGCTGGAAAGCCGAATTCTCGCTTGAATTTTGATTCCGAGCCTACCCTGAAGAGCTAGCCCAGGCCTAACACAGCATTCGCCTTATTTCTCAATTCAGCCCAAAAACATCACTTTTGACAAACACCTCAGAAATTAAAATGAAACACATATTCCTGTTCCCCACAGGCTGGAAAGCTGAATTCTCGCTTGATTTTCGATTCCGAGCCTACCCTGAAGAGCTAGCCGAAAGTCTAACACAGCATTCGCCTTAGGATTCAATTCAGCCCAAAAACATCACTTTTGACAAACACCTCAGAAATGAAAAAGAAAGACATATTCCTGTTCCCCACGGGCTGGAAAGCCGAATTCTCGCTTGATTTTTGATTCCGACCTTTCCCTGAAGAGCTAGCCCAAGGTCTAACACAGCATTCGCCTTAGGATTCAATTCAGCCCAAAAACATCACTTTTGACAAAAACCTCAGAAATGAAAAAGAAAGACATATTCCTGTTCCCCACGTGCTGGAAAGCCGAATTCTTGCTTGAATTTTGATTCGGAGCCTACCCTGAAGAGCTAGCCCAAGGTCTAACACAGCATTCGCCTTATTTCTCAATTCAGCCCAAAAACATCACTTTTGACAAACACCTCAGAAATGAAAAAGAAACACATATTCCTGTTCCCCACGGGCTGGAAAGCCGAATTCTCGCTTGATTATTGATTCTGACCTTTCCCTGAAGAGCTAGCCCAAGGTCTAACACAGCATTCGCCTTAGGATTCAATTCAGTCCAAAAACATCACTTTTGACAAACACCTCAGAAATGAAAATGAAACACATATTCCTGTTCCCCACGTGCTGGAAAGCCGAATTCTCGCTTGATTTTCGATTCCGACCTTTCCCTGAAGAGCTAGCCCAAGGTCTAACACAGCATTCGCCTTATTTCTCAATTCAGCCCAAAAACATCACTTTTGACAAACACCTCAGAAATGAAAATGAAACACATATTCCTGTTCCCCACAGGCTGGAAACTGAATTCTCGCTTGATTTTGGATTCCGAGCCTACCCTGAAGAGCTAGCCCAAAGTCTAACACATCATTCGCCTTAGGATTCAATTCAGCCCAAAAACATCACTTTTGACAAACACCTCAGAAATGAAAAAGAAACACATATTCCTGTTCCCCACGGGCTGGAAAGCCGAATTCTCGCTTGAATTTTGATTCCGAGCCTACCCTGAAGAGCTAGCCCAGGCCTAACACAGCATTCGCCTTATTTCTCAATTCAGCCCAAAAACATCACTTTTGACAAACACCTCAGAAATTAAAATGAAACACATATTCCTGTTCCCCACAGGCTGGAAAGCTGAATTCTCGCTTGATTTTCGATTCCGAGCCTACCCTGAAGAGCTAGCCGAAAGTCTAACACAGCATTCGCCTTAGGATTCAATTCAGCCCAAAAACATCACTTTTGACAAACACCTCAGAAATGAAAAAGAAAGACATATTCCTGTTCCCCACGTGCTGGAAAGCCAAATTCTCGCTTGATTTTCAATTCCGAGCCTACCCTGAAGAGCTAGCCGAAAGTCTAACACAGCATTCGCCTTAGGATTCAATTCAGTCCAAAAACATCACTTTTGACAAACACCTCAGAAATGAAAAAGAAACAGATATTCCTGTTCCCCACGTGCTGGAAAGCCGAATTCTCGCTTGATTTTCGATTCCGAGCCTACCCTGAAGAGCTAGCCCAAAGTCTAACACAGCATTCGCCTTAGGATTCAATTCAGCCCAAAAACATCACTTTTGACAAACACCTCAGAAATGAAAAAGAAACACATATTCCTGTTCCCCACGGGCTGGAAAACCGAATTCCCGCTTGAATTTTGATTCCGAGCCTACCCTGAAGAGCTAGCCCAAGGTCTAACACAGCATTCGCCTTATTTCTCAATTCAGCCCAAAAACATCACTTTTGACAAACACCTCAGAAATGAAAATGAAACACATATTCCTGTTCCCCACAGGCTGGAAAGCTGAATTCTCGCTTGATTTTCGATTCCGAGCCTACCCTGAAGAGCTAGCCCAAAGTCTAACACAGCATTCGCCTTAGGATTCAATTCAGTCCAAAAACATCACTTTTGACAAACACCTCAGAAATGAAAAAGAAACACATATTCCTGTTCCCCACATGCTGGAAAGCCGAATTCTCGCTTGATTATAGATTCCGAGCCTACTCTGAAGAGCTAGCCTAAAGTCTAACACAGCATTCGCCTTAGGATTCAATTCAGCCCAAAAACATCACTTTTGACAAACACCTCAGAAATGAAAAAGAAACACATATTCCTGTTCCCCACGGGCTGGAAAGCCGAATTCTCACTTGAATTTTGATTCCGAGCCTACCCTGAAGAGCTAGCCCAAGGTCTAACACAGCATTCGCCTTATTTCTCAATTCAGCCCAAAAACATCACTTTTGACAAACACCTCAGAAATGAAAATGAAACACATATTCCTGTTCCCCACAGGCTGGAAAGCTGAATTCTCGCTTGATTTTCGATTCCGAGCCTACCCTGAAGAGCTAGCCCAAAGTCTAACACAGCATTCGCCTTAGGATTCAATTCAGCCCAAAAACATCACTTTTGACAAAAACCTCAGAAATGAAAAAGAAAGACATATTCCTGTTCCCCACGTGCTGGAAAGCCGAATTCTTGCTTGAATTTTGATTCGGAGCCTACCCTGAAGAGCTAGCCCAAGGTCTAACACAGCATTCGCCTTATTTCTCAATTCAGCCCAAAAACATCACTTTTGACAAACACCTCAGAAATGAAAAAGAAACACATATTCCTGTTCCCCACGGGCTGGAAAGCCGAATTCTCGCTTGATTTTTGATTCCGACCTTTCCCTGAAGAGCTAGCCCAAGGTCTAACACAGCATTCGCCTTAGGATTCAATTCAGCCCAAAAACATCACTTTTGACAAACACCTCAGAAATGAAAAAGAAAGACATATTCCTGTTCCCCACGTGCTGGAAAGCCAAATTCTCGCTTGATTTTCGATTCCGAGCCTACCCTGAAGAGCTAGCCGAAAGTCTAACACAGCATTCGCCTTAGGATTCAATTCAGCCCAAAAACATCACTTTTGACAAACACCTCAGAAATGAAAAAGAAAGACATATTCCTGTTCCCCACGTGCTGGAAAGCCGAATTCTTGCTTGAATTTTGATTCGGAGCCTACCCTGAAGAGCTAGCCCAAGGTCTAACACAGCATTCGCCTTATTTCTCAATTCAGCCCAAAAACATCACTTTTGACAAACACCTCAGAAATGAAAAAGAAACACATATTCCTGTTCCCCACGGGCTGGAAAGCCGAATTCTCGCTTGATTATTGATTCTGACCTTTCCCTGAAGAGCTAGCCCAAGGTCTAACACAGCATTCGCCTTAGGATTCAATTCAGTCCAAAAACATCACTTTTGACAAACACCTCAGAAATGAAAATGAAACACATATTCCTGTTCCCCACGTGCTGGAAAGCCGAATTCTCGCTTGATTTTCGATTCCGACCTTTCCCTGAAGAGCTAGCCCAAGGTCTAACACAGCATTCGCCTTATTTCTCAATTCAGCCCAAAAACATCACTTTTGACAAACACCTCAGAAATGAAAATGAAACACATATTCCTGTTCCCCACAGGCTGGAAACTGAATTCTCGCTTGATTTTGGATTCCGAGCCTACCCTGAAGAGCTAGCCCAAAGTCTAACACATCATTCGCCTTAGGATTCAATTCAGCCCAAAAACATCACTTTTGACAAACACCTCAGAAATGAAAAAGAAAGACATATTCCTGTTCCCCACGTGCTGGAAAGCCAAATTCTCGCTTGATTTTCAATTCCGAGCCTACCCTGAAGAGCTAGCCGAAAGTCTAACACAGCATTCGCCTTAGGATTCAATTCAGTCCAAAAACATCACTTTTGACAAACACCTCAGAAATGAAAAAGAAACAGATATTCCTGTTCCCCACGTGCTGGAAAGCCGAATTCTCGCTTGATTTTCGATTCCGAGCCTACCCTGAAGAGCTAGCCCAAAGTCTAACACAGCATTCGCCTTAGGATTCAATTCAGCCCAAAAACATCACTTTTGACAAACACCTCAGAAATGAAAAAGAAACACATATTCCTGTTCCCCACGGGCTGGAAAACCGAATTCCCGCTTGAATTTTGATTCCGAGCCTACCCTGAAGAGCTAGCCCAAGGTCTAACACAGCATTCGCCTTATTTCTCAATTCAGCCCAAAAACATCACTTTTGACAAACACCTCAGAAATGAAAATGAAACACATATTCCTGTTCCCCACAGGCTGGAAAGCTGAATTCTCGCTTGATTTTCGATTCCGAGCCTACCCTGAAGAGCTAGCCCAAAGTCTAACACAGCATTCGCCTTAGGATTCAATTCAGCCCAAAAACATCACTTTTGACAAACACCTCAGAAATGAAAATGAAACACATATTCCTGTTCCCCACAGGCTGGAAACTGAATTCTCGCTTGATTTTGGATTCCGAGCCTACCCTGAAGAGCTAGCCCAAAGTCTAACACATCATTCGCCTTAGGATTCAATTCAGCCCCAAAAACATCACTTTGACAAACACCTCAGAAATGAAAAAGAAACACATATTCCTGTTCCCCACGGGCTGGAAAGCCGAATTCTCGCTTGAATTTTGATTCCGAGCCTACCCTGAAGAGCTAGCCCAGGCCTAACACAGCATTCGCCTTATTTCTCAATTCAGCCCAAAAACATCACTTTTGACAAACACCTCAGAAATTAAAATGAAACACATATTCCTGTTCCCCACAGGCTGGAAAGCTGAATTCCTCGCTTGATTTTCGATTCCGAGCCTACCCTGAAGAGCTAGCCGAAAGTCTAACACAGCATTCGCCTTAGGATTCAATTCAGCCCAAAAACATCACTTTTGACAAACACCTCAGAAATGAAAAAGAAAGACATATTCCTGTTCCCCACGTGCTGGAAAGCCAAATTCTCGCTTGATTTTCAATTCGAGCCTACCCTGAAGAGCTAGCCGAAAGTCTAACACAGCATTCGCCTTAGGATTCAATTCAGTCCAAAAACATCACTTTTGACAAACACCTCAGAAATGAAAAAGAAACAGATATTCCTGTTCCCCACGTGCTGGAAAGCCGAATTCTCGCTTGATTTTCGATTCCGAGCCTACCCTGAAGAGCTAGCCCAAAGTCTAACACAGCATTCGCCTTAGGATTCAATTCAGCCCAAAAACATCACTTTTGACAAACACCTCAGAAATGAAAAAGAAACACATATTCCTGTTCCCCCACGGGCTGGAAAACCGAATTCCCGCTTGAATTTTGATTCCGAGCCTACCCTGAAGAGCTAGCCCAAGGTCTAACACAGCATTCGCCTTATTTCTCAATTCAGCCCAAAAACATCACTTTTGACAAACACCTCAGAAATGAAAATGAAACACATATTCCTGTTCCCACAGGCTGGAAAGCTGAATTCTCGCTTGATTTTCGATTCCGAGCCTACCCTGAAGAGCTAGCCCAAAGTCTAACACAGCATTCGCCTTAGGATTCAATTCAGTCCAAAAACATCACTTTTGACAAACACCTCAGAAATGAAAAAGAAACACATATTCCTGTTCCCCACATGCTGGAAAGCCGAATTCTCGCTTGATTATAGATTCCGAGCCTACTCTGAAGAGCTAGCCTAAAGTCTAACACAGCATTCGCCTTAGGATTCAATTCAGCCCAAAACCATCACTTTTGACAAACACCTCAGAAATGAAAAAGAAACACATATTCCTGTTCCCCACGGGCTGGAAAGCCGAATTCTCACTTGAATTTTGATTCCGAGCCTACCCTGAAGAGCTAGCCCAAGGTCTAACACAGCATTCGCCTTATTTCTCAATTCAGCCCAAAAACATCACTTTTGACAAACACCTCAGAAATGAAAATGAAACACATATTCCTGTTCCCCACAGGCTGGAAAGCTGAATTCTCGCTTGATTTTCGATTCCGAGCCTACCCTGAAGAGCTAGCCCAAAGTCTAACACAGCATTCGCCTTAGGATTCAATTCAGCCCAAAAACATCACTTTTGACAAAAACCTCAGAAATGAAAAAGAAAGACATATTCCTGTTCCCCACGTGCTGGAAAGCCGAATTCTTGCTTGAATTTTGATTCGGAGCCTACCCTGAAGAGCTAGCCCAAGGTCTAACACAGCATTCGCCTTATTTCTCAATCAGCCCAAAAACATCACTTTTGACAAACACCTCAGAAATGAAAAAGAAACACATATTCCTGTTCCCCACGGGCTGGAAAGCCGAATTCTCGCTTGATTTTTGATTCCGACCTTTCCCTGAAGAGCTAGCCCAAGGTCTAACACAGCATTCGCCTTAGGATTCAATTCAGCCCAAAAACATCACTTTTGACAAACACCTCAGAAATGAAAAAGAAAGACATATTCCTGTTCCCCACGTGCTGGAAAGCCAAATTCTCGCTTGATTTTCGATTCCGAGCCTACCTGAAGAGCTAGCCGAAAGTCTAACACAGCATTCGCCTTAGGATTCAATTCAGCCCAAAAACATCACTTTTGACAAACACCTCAGAAATGAAAAAGAAAGACATATTCCTGTTCCCCACGTGCTGGAAAGCCGAATTCTTGCTTGAATTTTGATTCGGAGCCTACCCTGAAGAGCTAGCCCAAGGTCTAACACAGCATTCGCCTTATTTCTCAATTCAGCCCAAAAACATCACTTTTGACAAACACCTCAGAAATGAAAAAGAAACACATATTCCTGTTCCCCACGGGCTGGAAAGCCGAATTCCTCGCTTGATTATTGATTCTGACCTTTCCCTGAAGAGCTAGCCCAAGGTCTAACACAGCATTCGCCTAGGATTCAATTCAGTCCAAAAACATCACTTTTGACAAACACCTCAGAAATGAAAATGAAACACATATTCCTGTTCCCCACGTGCTGGAAAGCCGAATTCTCGCTTGATTTTCGATTCCGACCTTTCCCTGAAGAGCTAGCCCAAGGTCTAACACAGCATTCGCCTTATTTCTCAATTCAGCCCAAAAACATCACTTTTGACAAACACCTCAGAAATGAAAATGAAACACTATTCCTGTTCCCCACAGGCTGGAAACTGAATTCTCGCTTGATTTTGGATTCCGAGCCTACCCCCCCCTGAAGAGCTAGCCCAAAGTCTAACACATCATTCGCCTTAGGATTCAATTCAGCCCAAAAACATCACTTTTGACAAACACCTCAGAATGAAAAAGAAAGACATATTCCTGTTCCCCACGTGCTGGAAAGCCAAATTCTCGCTTGATTTTCAATTCCGAGCCTACCCTGAAGAGCTAGCCGAAAGTCTAACACAGCATTCGCCTTAGGATTCAATTCAGTCCAAAAACATCACTTTTGACAAACACCTCAGAAATGAAAAAGAAACAGATATTCCTGTTCCCCCCCCCCCCCCCCCCCACCGTGCTGGAAAGCCGAATTCTCGCTTGATTTTCGATTCCGAGCCTACCCTGAAGAGCTAGCCCAAAGTCTAACACAGCATTCGCCTTAGGATTCAATTCAGCCCAAAAACTCACTTTTGACAAACACCTCAGAAATGAAAAAGAAACACATATTCCTGTTCCCCACGGGCTGGAAAAACCGAATTCCCGCTTGAATTTTGATTCCGAGCCTACCCTGAAGAGCTAGCCCAAGGTCTAACACAGCATTCGCCTTATTTCTCAATTCAGCCCAAAAACATCACTTTTGACAAACACCTCAGAAATGAAAATGAAACACATATTCCTGTTCCCCACAGCTGGAAAGCTGAATTCTCGCTTGATTTTCGATTCCGAGCCTACCCTGAAGAGCTAGCCCAAAGTCTAACACAGCATTCGCCTTAGGATTCAATTCAGTCCAAAAACATCACTTTTGACAAACACCTCAGAAATGAAAAAGAAACACATATTCCTGTTCCCCACATGCTGGAAAGCCGAATTCCTCGCTTGATTATAGATTCGAGCCTACTCTGAAGAGCTAGCCTAAAGTCTAACACAGCATTCGCCTTAGGATTCAATTCAGCCCAAAAACATCACTTTTGACAAACACCTCAGAAATGAAAAAGAAACACATATTCCTGTTCCCACGGGCTGGAAAGCCGAATTCTCACTTGAATTTTGATTCCGAGCCTACCCTGAAGAGCTAGCCCAAGGTCTAACACAGCATTCGCCTTATTTCTCAATTCAGCCCAAAAACATCACTTTTGACAAACACCTCAGAAATGAAAATGAAACACATATTCCTGTTCCCCACAGGCTGGAAAGCTGAATTCCTCGCTTGATTTTCGATTCCGAGCCTACCCTGAAGAGCTAGCCCAAAGTCTAACACAGCATTCGCCTTAGGATTCAATTCAGCCCAAAAACATCACTTTTGACAAAAACCTCAGAAATGAAAAAGAAAGACATATTCCTGTTCCCCACGTGCTGGAAAGCCGAATTCTTGCTTGAATTTTGATTCGGAGCCTACCCTGAAGAGCTAGCCCAAGGTCTAACACAGCATTCGCCTTATTTCTCAATTCAGCCCAAAAACATCACTTTTGACAAACACCTCAGAAATGAAAAAGAAACACATATTCCTGTTCCCCACGGGCTGGAAAGCCGAATTCCTCGCTTGATTTTTGATTCCGACCTTTCCCTGAAGAGCTAGCCCAAGGTCTAACACAGCATTCGCCTTATTTCTCAATTCAGCCAAAAACATCACTTTTGACAAGCACCTCAGAAATGAAAATGAAACACATATTCCTGTTCCCCACAGGCTGGAAAGCTGAATTCTCGCTTGATTTTCGATTCCGAGCCTACCCTGAAGAGCTAGCCCAAAGTCTAACACAGCATTCGCCTTAGGATTCAATTCAGTCCAAAAACATCACTTTTGACAAACACCTCAGAAATGAAAATGAAACACATATTCCTGTTCCCCACGTGCTGGAAAGCCGAATTCTCGCTTGATTTTCGATTCCGAGCCTACCCTGAAGAGCTAGCCCAAAGTCTAACACAGCATTCGCCTTAGGATTCAATTCAGCCCAAAAACATCACTTTTGACAAACACCTCAGAAATGAAAAAGAAACACATATTCCTGTTCCCCACGGGCTGGAAAGCCGAATTCCTCGCTTGAATTTTGATTCCGAGCCTACCCTGAAGAGCTAGCCCAAGGCCTAACACAGCATTCGCCTTATTTCTCAATTCAGCCCAAAAACATCACTTTTGACAAACACCTCAGAAATGAAAATGAAACACATATTCCTGTTCCCCACAGCTGGAAAGCTGAATTCTCGCTTGATTTTCGATTCCGAGCCTACCCTGAAGAGCTAGCCCAAAGTCTAACACAGCATTCGCCTTAGGATTCAATTCAGCCCAAAAACATCACTTTTGACAAACACCTCAGAAATGAAAATGAAACACATATTCCTGTTCCCCACGTGCTGGAAAGCCGAATTCTCGCCTGAATTTTGATTCCGAGCCTACCCTGAAGAGCTAGCCCAAGGCCTAACACAGCATTCGCCTTATTTCTCAATTCAGCCCAAAAACATCACTTTTGACAAACACCTCAGAAATGAAAATGAAACACATATTCCTGTTCCCCACAGGCTGGAAAGCTGAATTCTCGCTTGATTTTCGATTCCGAGCCTACCCTGAAGAGCTAGCCCAAAGTCTAACACAGCATTCGCCTTAGGATTCAATTCAGTCCAAAAACATGACTTTTGACAAACACCTCAGAAATGAAAATGAAACACATATTCCTGTTCCCCACGTGCTGGAAAGACGAATTCTCGCTTGATTTTCGATTCCGACCTTTCCCTGAAGAGCTAGCCCAATGTCTAACACGGAATTCGCCTTAGTTCTCAATTCAGCCAAAAAACATCACTTTTGACAAACACATCAGAAATGAAAAAGAAACACATATTCCTGTTCCCCACGGGCTGGAAAGCTTTGATTCCGAGCCTACCCTGAAGAGCTAGCCCAAAGTCTAACACAGCATTCGCCTTATTTCTCAATACAGCCAAAAAACATGACTTTTGACAAACACCTCAGAAATGAAAATGAAACACATATTCCTGTACCCCACAGGCTGGAAAGCTGAATTCTCGCTTGATTTTTGATTCCGACCTTTCCCTGAAGAGCTAGCCCAAGGTCTAACACAGCATTCGCCTTAGGATTCAATTCAGCCCAAAAACATCACTTTTGACAAAAACCTCAGAAATGAAAAAGAAAGACATATTCCTGTTCCCCACGTGCTGGAAAGCCGAATTCTTGCTTGAATTTTGATTCCGAGCCTACCCTGAAGAGCTAGCCCAAGGTCTAACACAGCATTCGCCTTATTTCTCAATTCAGCCCAAAAACATCACTTTTGACAAACACCTTAGAAATGAAAAAGAAACACATATTCCTGTTCCCCACGGGCTGGAAAGCTGAATTCTCGCTTGATTTTTGATTGCAACCTTTCCCTGAAGAGCTAGCCCAAGGTCTAACACAGCATTCGCCTTAGGATTCAATTCAGTCCAAAAACATCACTTTTGACAAACACCTCAGAAATGAAAAAGAAACAGATATTCCTGTTCCCCACGTGCTGGAAAGCCGAATTCTCGCTTGATTTTCGATTCCGAGCCTACCCTGAAGAGCTAGCCGAAAGTCTAACACAGCATTCGCCTTAGGATTCAATTCAGCCCAAAATAATCACTTTTGACAAACACCTCAGAAATGAAAAAGAAACACATATTCCTGTTCCCCACGGGCTGGAAAACCGAATTCCCGCTTGAATTTTGATTCCGAGCCTACCCTGAAGAGCTAGCCCAAGGTCTAACACAGCATTCGCCTTATTTCTCAATTCAGCCCAAAAACATCACTTTTGACAAACACCTCAGAAATGAAAATGAAACACATATTCCTGTTCCCCACAGGCTGGAAAGCTGAATTCTCGCTTGATTTTTGATTCCGAGCCTACCCTGAAGAGCTAGCCCAAAGTCTAACACAGCATTCGCCTTAGGATTCAATTCAGTCCAAAAACATCACTTTTGACAAACACCTCAGAAATGAAAAAGAAACACATATTCCTGTTCCCCACATGCTGGAAAGCCGAATTCTCGCTTGATTTTCGATTCCGAGCCTACTCTGAAGAGCTAGCCCAAAGTCTAACACAGCATTCGCCTTAGGATTCAATTCAGCCCAAAAACATCACTTTTGACAAACACCTCAGAAATGAAAAAGAAACACATATTCCTGTTCCCCACGGGCTGGAAAGCCAAATTCTCGCTTGAATTTTGATTCCGAGCCTACCCTGAAGAGCTAGCCCAAGGTCTAACACAGCATTCGCCTTATTTCTCAATTCAGCCCAAAAACATCACTTTTGACAAACACCTCAGAAATGAAAATGAAACACATATTCCTGTTCCCCACAGGCTGGAAAGCTGAATTCTCGCTTGATTTTCGATTCCGAGCCTACCCTGAAGAGCTAGCCCAAGTCTAACACAGCATTCGCCTTAGGATTCAATTCAGTCCAAAAACATCACTTTTGACAAACACCTCAGAAATGAAAATGAAACACATATTCCTGTTCCCCACGTGCTGGAAAGCCAAATTCTCGCTTGATTTTCGATTCCGAGCCTACCCTGAAGAGCTAGCCGAAAGTCTAACACAGCATTTGCATTAGGATTCAATTCAGCCCAAAAACATCACTTTTGACAAACACCTCAGAAATGAAAAAGAAAGACATATTCCTGTTCCCCACGTGCTGGAAAGCCAAATTCTCGCTTGATTTTCGATTCCGAGCCTACCCTGAAGAGCTAGCCGAAAGTCTAACACAGCATTCGCCTTAGGATTCAATTCAGTCCAAAAACATCATTTTTGACAAACACCTCAGAAATGAAAAGAAACACATATTCCTGTTCCCCACATGCTGGAAAGCCGAATTCTCGCTTGATTTTCGATTCCGAGCCTACCCTGAAGAGCTAGCCCAAAGTCTAACACAGCATTCGCCTTAGGATTCAATTCAGCCCAAAAACATCACTTTTGACAAACACCTCAGAAATGAAAAAGAAACACATATTCCTGTTCCCCACGTGCTGGAAAGCCAAATTCTCGCTTGAATTTTGACTCCGAGCCTACCCTGAAGAGCTAGCCCATAGTCTAACACAGCGTTCGCCTTAGGACTCAATGCAGCCAAAAAACATGACTTTTGACAAACACCTCAGAAATGAAAATGAAACACATATTCCTGTTCCCCACAGGCTGGAAAGCTGAATTCTCGCTTGATTTTTGATTCCGACCTTTCCCTGAAGAGCTAGCCCAAGGTCTAACACAGCATTCGCCTTAGGATTCAATTCAGCCCAAAAACATCACTTTTGACAAAAACCTCAGAAATGAAAAAGAAAGACATATTCCTGTTCCCCACGTGCTGGAAAGCCGAATTCTCGCTTGATTTTCGATTCCGAGCCTACTCTGAAGAGCTAGCCCAAAGTCTAACACAGCATTCGCCTTATTTCTCAATTCAGCCCAAAAACATCACTTTTGACAAACACCTCAGAAATGAAAAAGAAACACATATTCCTGTTCCCCACGGGCTGGAAAGCCAAATTCTCGCTTGATTTTTGATTCCGACCTTTCCCTGAAGAGCTAGCCCAAGGTCTAACACAGCATTCGCCTTAGGATTCAATTCAGCCCAAAAACATCACTTTTGACAAACACCTCAGAAATGAAAAAGAAAGACATATTCCTGTTCCCCACAGGCTGGAAACTGAATTCTCGCTTGATTTTGGATTCCGAGCCTACCCTGAAGAGCTAGCCCAAAGTCTAACACATCATTCGCCTTAGGATTCAATTCAGCCCAAAAACATCACTTTTGACAAACACCTCAGAAATGAAAAAGAAACACATATTCCTGTTCCCCACGGGCTGGAAAGCCGAATTCTCGCTTGAATTTTGATTCCGAGCCTACCCTGAAGAGCTAGCCCAGGCCTAACACAGCATTCGCCTTATTTCTCAATCAGCCCAAAAACATCACTTTTGACAAACACCTCAGAAATTAAAATGAAACACATATTCCTGTTCCCCACAGGCTGGAAAGCTGAATTCTTGCTTGATTTTCGATTCCGAGCCTACCCTGAAGAGCTAGCCGAAAGTCTAACACAGCATTCGCCTTAGGATTCAATTCAGCCCAAAAACATCACTTTTGACAAACACCTCAGAAATGAAAAAGAAAGACATATTCCTGTTCCCCACGTGCTGGAAAGCCAAATTCTCGCTTGATTTTCAATTCCGAGCCTACCCTGAAGAGCTAGCCGAAAGTCTAACACAGCATTCGCCTTAGGATTCAATTCAGTCCAAAAACATCACTTTTGACAAACACCTCAGAAATGAAAAAGAAACAGATATTCCTGTTCCCCACGTGCTGGAAAGCCGAATTCTCGCTTGATTTTCGATTCCGAGCCTACCTGAAGAGCTAGCCCAAAGTCTAACACAGCATTCGCCTTAGGATTCAATTCAGCCCAAAAAACATCACTTTTGACAAACACCTCAGAAATGAAAAAGAAACACATATTCCTGTTCCCCACGGGCTGGAAAACCGAATTCCCGCTTGAATTTTGATTCCGAGCCTACCCTGAAGAGCTAGCCCAAGGTCTAACACAGCATTCGCCTTATTTCTCAATTCAGCCCAAAAACATCACTTTTGACAAACACCTCAGAAATGAAAATGAAACACATATTCCTGTTCCCCACAGGCTGGAAAGCTGAATTCTCGCTTGATTTTCGATTCCGAGCCTACCCTGAAGAGCTAGCCCAAAGTCTAACACAGCATTCGCCTTAGGATCAATTCAGTCCAAAAACATCACTTTTGACAAACACCTCAGAAATGAAAAAGAAACACATATTCCTGTTCCCCACATGCTGGAAAGCCGAATTCTCGCTTGATTATAGATTCCGAGCCTACTCTGAAGAGCTAGCCTAAAGTCTAACACAGCATTCGCCTTAGGATTCAATTCAGCCCAAAAACATCACTTTTGACAAACACCTCAGAAATGAAAAAGAAACACATATTCCTGTTCCCCACGGGCTGGAAAGCCGAATTCTCACTTGAATTTTGATTCCGAGCCTACCCTGAAGAGCTAGCCCAAGGTCTAACACAGCATTCGCCTTATTTCTCAATTCAGCCCAAAAACATCACTTTTGACAAACACCTCAGAAATGAAAATGAAACACATATTCCTGTTCCCCACAGGCTGGAAAGCTGAATTCTCGCTTGATTTTCGATTCCGAGCCTACCCTGAAGAGCTAGCCCAAAGTCTAACACAGCATTCGCCTTAGGATTCAATTCAGTCCAAAAACATCACTTTTGACAAACACCTCAGAAATGAAAATGAAACACATATTCCTGTTCCCCACGTGCTGGAAAGCCGAATTCTCGCTTGATTTTCGATTCCGACCTTTCCCTGAAGAGCTAGCCCAATGTCTAACACGGAATTCGCCTTAGTTCTCAATACAGCCAAAAAACATGACTTTT